>RJWJ010000587.1:98895-205951 GCA_004363605.1 Indri indri
TACAGGCATGCGCCACCATGCCCGGCTAATTTTTTCTATATATATTTTTAGCTGTCCAATTAATTTCTTTCTATTTTTGGTAGAGACGGGGTCTCGCTCTTGCTCAGGCTGGTCTCGAACTCCTGAGCTCAGGACGATCCGCCCGCCTCGGCCTCCCAGAGTGCTAGGATTACAGGCGTGAGCCACCGCGCCCGGCCAACAAGGCTATTTTGAAAGAACAAATGAATGGCCTTACCCTGCCTTGGCAGTAGGAGGGGTTGCTCACCTCCAAGGCCAGGACCCCCGAGGCTGTGGGATACTGGCTTCACTCACCTCCAGGAGCATTTTGCTTCCTCCAGGAGCTAGAGGTGGGGTGAGGTGAGGCTCAGCTCCCAGACTGGGCAGCAGAGGGACCAGCAGTGGCGTCCTTCAGTCCCATCCATACTCACTAAGCCTCTGGGCCTGGCCCTCAGCTGGGAATTGGTGCCTCAGAGGGAATTGGGCCCTGGCCTGTGTCTTGCAGAGGGCAGTGGGGAAGAGGGGGTGCCAGACACACCACCGATTATGCCATTGGCCAGTCTTGCCGCAGTGGCCGAGGCTGTGTATGGGGGTATGGGGTGTTATCAACACCAGGGGTTATGGTGGATTTCCTAAAAAGGAGACGTGAGCTGGATGCTAGGAGACCACAGGGGTAGGGTGGGGCAGGGCAGGGCAGTTTCAGGTAGAGAGAAAAGCCCATATGTTCAGAGATGACCTGGCAGTACCTGGCCTTGCCTGGCATATGGAACACAGGGGAGGAAGCTCAAGGACAGAACTTGAATCCATGCATGAGAGAGCCATGAAGGATGCTGATCGGGTGATCAGGGGACCACTGCTGGGCAGCCATGCCTTTGACCTGTGCTCATCTGTCTATTCCAGGTCTGGACAGAGCCCTGCCAGTCCGGCCTCTGCTTGTAGGAACCATGGCAGAGGCCGGGGATGCTGCACTGTCCGTGGCCGAGTGGCTGCGGGCACTGCACCTGGAGCAGTACACCGGGCTCTTTGAGCAGCATGGGCTGGTGTGGGCCACCGAGTGCCAGGGCCTCAGTGATACCCGCCTGATGGACATGGGCATGCTTCTCCCCGGCCACCGCCGCCGAATCCTGGCTGGCTTGCTCCGGGCCCATACCCCTCCAGCCCCTGCACCCCGCCCTGCCCCACGCCCTGTGCCCATGAAACGACATGTCTTCCGCCCACCGTCTGTGCCTGCCACTCCGCCTGAGCCACTGCCTGCTGCAGGAGAGGATGAGGGGCTGCACACTGCCCCGCCCATCCCACCCCGGAGGAGCTGCTTTCCGCCCACCTGCTTTGCCGCCTCATCCACAGCTGCATCATCCACAGCTGCCCCGGAGCCTGTGCTGCCCCCGCTGCCCGCCAAGCGGCATTTGGCAGAGCCAAGCGTTCCACCTGTGCCCCCCCGCACTGGGCCCCCTCGCCTGCTGCCGAGGTGAGTAGATCGGCTCAGTGTGGGAGGCACACGGCAGGGGATCCCAGAGGATGCATGGGCAGTTTGTGGCCTTTGAGTGCTGGGGTAAGAAAGGCGCTTCAGGTGGAAGGAGCAGCGTGCGTAAAGCTTGGAGGAGGGAAGCACTGTCTGGGCACTCTCGGCCATGGTGCGACTGCACTGCTGGGCGGGTGCAGGGGAGGCCTGGGGAGGGTGCTGGTGGGACATGCTGTGAAGGCCAGGCTTGGGGGCCAGGGACATTGTAGGCAAAGTAATCTAAGGGCAGGAAGGATGACTGGCTGCTGGTGAGGCTGCTGGGGCCACAGGGCCAGGTGAGGCCCCACTCAGGCTGCGCTAACAAGCCTGGAGGGGAGTAGGTGGCTTAGAGCCAGGTGTGGGCCCTAGATGGACAGGATGGGGACCACCTGGGGCGGGGGGGGGTTGCTCCACGATGGCCTCTAGGTGTCCGTCTTCTACGTCTGGGTGGACAAGGGCTCCGTCACGGATCCTGGGACCCAGGGACAGGAGTGAGTTTGGGAGGAGGCCTGAAGCTCAGTTTAGGACCCGGCAAGTGCGAGATACGGTGGGAGGATGGGGTACCTGCTGGCATCAGGAGGCAACATGTGGAGAAGATGGAATGCCTAGGACAGCGGCTCTCGGGATGGGGCACAGGAACTGCCCAGTCCCTGGTGCCTGTGTTCCTTCACACCCTGTCCCCATCCCACTGCCACGTGTCACCAAAATCCTGGGACACTTCTTAGGCCTCATCCTATTCACCCTCTTTCTTCCTCAGAACTGTTTTCTCCCCTCCGTAGCTCCTGGTACCCCTTGTTTTCTTGAGTTTCCTCCTACTTCTGTGGCTGTTCCATTTTAATCTCCTTCACATACGCCCTCCCTTCCTGCCATTTTTGGCGGGGGACAGCCATGAGGGAGTATCTCCAGACAGGGCGAGATGTGTGTTCAGGGATTTATTAGAGGACTTGGGCCAAGTCAGGCTAATCTTGGAAGGCTTCCCGGAGGAGGAAGGGATGTACAGAGAGGTTTCGTGGTCCCTGTTACTGCTGGGTTTTTTGCTTACATGATGTCGCCGATCCCTGCAGCAAGCCTTCTGGGAGGTTGCAATCATGGAAACTAAGGCTGAGAGCCGGGATTAGGCACTGGCTGGATCATTGGCAAGTAAATACTCCGGGTAGCGGGGGCCCTGTGTGGAGGCTCTGGGAGTTTTTCTCCACCCAGGAAGGAACATTAAATCAGGGGGCCTTGAAGACCAAGCCAGGACTGTGCTGTTTTGAGGTTAGATTGCTGGAAGCACAAAAAGAGTTCATGCCCTTCCTGGGTTCATACAGCTGGGAGCAGGTAGGTACTAGGGTGTCTTGCTGGAAGCTCAGTTTGGAGTTTTCTGGTGCCAGTGTGCCCTCTAGTGGCCATTCTGCATGCAGGAATAATTCCTATTTGCTTTCAACCCCATCATCTGGGCAGGGTAGGGGGAGACAGACTGTCTTGTCCGTCTGTCTGTCTCTGGGGCTTGGGAGTGGGTGAACAAGGGGAGGAGGCAGGGCCCTGTCCTTAGGGATCTCACAAAGGCTGAGGAGGCCAAACCCCAGTGGGGGAGTGGAGGCCTAGATTCCTGTTGAGTAGGCAGGACAGCTGGGTCTGGCCCAGCTAGCCGTGTGACTCTGGTGACGAGCTGCCCCTCTGGGCCTGTCTCCCCATCAGGTGCCCTCCATGGTCTTCCACAGCTTTCTACAGTCCTGCTGGCACTGATACCTGAGTTCAGATGGGTAGGGTGAGAGTCCTGTCACACCCCTGGGCCCCAGGGTACCAGCTGCTACTCTCAGAGCTTTAATCTGAACGTAGCTACTTAGCCAGCCTCTGGGGGAGACCAGGCCCCCATGGTCAGGAGTCTGGCCCTTGCAGTTAGAGGACCCACAATCCATTCTGTGCTGAGAGAATTGGTAGAAAATTATTTCCTGCAACTTGGGACTATTCTTTGGGGCAGAGTGGGGTTAGGGCTGAGCTGCCAAGCCTGGCTTCCCATGTCCTGGTGTCTTTAACATTTGGAGTCGTGGGCATGTGCAGTCCTTGGGTGTACAAAGTCTTCAGAGCCCTGCGGTAGAAAATCTCACAGCAGATGGGGCCTCATGTATGTGTAGTGATCAGGGTGGGGGCCAACACGGAGCCTGGCTGGCCATCCTGTCCCCTCTTGACCCTTCCTGTGACTCCCCCAGGCTCGATGGTGCATGGCGGAACACTGCCTCTGCCTGCCCCGCCCCCGCTTGCAGGGGTCCCACCACAGTGGCTCATGACATGGCCTTCCTACTCCGGCTTGCAGCCTAGGGCCTTTCATGCAAGATCACGTGGTGACTGAGGCCTATCCCCAGAATCCCCAGTGGAATTTGGGGATCACTGTGTGCGCACATGTGTACTCTCAGGGTCTTGACTCAGTGCGAGGGCATGCCTGGGTCCGTTTCTGCGTGTGCACCCATGTGCATGGGTGTGGGTGGTTGTCTAAGCTGTCAGGGTCGTAGCGTATCTGAGTATTTACACATTCACACAGGTTCTGAGGGTGAGCATGCGTAATCCTAAGATGTAAAAGCATGTAGGGATTTGTGCAGTTTCAGTGGTGACATGAAGTGTGTGTGAGTTCACTGGGACATGTGTGCACACATACATGTGCTCATGGATAGTGCTGCAGTGGGGACCCCACCAGTGTGTGAGTACATTTGTGAGTATGCATATGCTGTGTGGGTAGTGAATTGGCATGTGTGTTATTTGGGTACTGTCAGGTGTGAGCCAGCGCGTGCACATGTGTGTACATGTGCTGCCAGGAGTGTGCACTTGAATTTACTAGAATGTCAGTTCCACTAGGGCCAGGAGATTGCTGATTTTGTTTACTGCCGAATCCCCAGCATCTGGAACAGTGCCGGGGGCCTAATAGGCCTCCGGTGAGTATTCATCGTGTAGGTGAACAGATAATGCCGCGAGAGCATATGTACTGCCGGGTGCTGAGCTTGGGCTGCACATAGGTGTATATTAATATGCATACGACACACTGGGCCACAGGGTTAAAGGGCCCTGAGCTCATTGCACCAAATCCCTTTCCCCCATCCCACTACCCAACCCTTGTCACCCCAGATGTCTTGGGAAGGGAGAGGCCTTCAGAGGAGGCAGGTGGGAAGAACGAGGCTGAGGTAGGAGCCTAGGCCACAGACCAAGGTGTCAGCAAATCAGAAAACAAGCAAGGATAGGGTTCTCTCCTCCCTGCCCTGGCAAGGCCTGGGGCTCTCAGAACCAGGCTCACCATTCTGCCCAGCCTGGGGAACCCCACTCCACCCCTAGAGTCCTCACTCCCTTCCATTATATAAGCCTGTGGTAGGGAACTTGCTGAGGAATCCAGAGATGCTGAGAAACTTGCCCAAAGTCTCCCAGCCCAGCAGAAGGAAGCCAGTGTTCAGACCCTGCTTCCTGGCCTCGGACCAGGCCTGCCCAGCTGCAAGTGTCATTGACGTGAGCCCTTTGAACTTGCTTTTCTGAGAGTGGCAGAGGGGTCATTTGTGATCTGGGGTTCCAGGGTCACTCCACAGATCCCCTCCCAGCTTGCTCTGAGTCTCAGTTTCCTTCTCTGATACCCGGATGCCTGGAGAATCCCTCAGGAAAAGGGAGTATTTGCCCAGCGGGGGCCGCTGCCTAGCTGGAATCACACTGCAAGGCTTCCTTCCTGTGCCCTTGACCGCCCTGCGGCCCAGCCAATCCCCGGTCTTCCTGAAGGCTGATCACTTGTTGCTGGGGCAGAACTTGCTCCCTTCAAAGAGCCTCTCTCCC
Organism: Indri indri; assembly: GCA_004363605.1. NCBI lineage: Eukaryota > Metazoa > Chordata > Mammalia > Primates > Indriidae > Indri > Indri indri. The sequence continues at coordinate 104,180 of RJWJ010000587.1, forward strand.
AGCCTCTCTGGGCCTCATTGTGGGGGTGGGAAGGGAGAGAGGCCACCTCAGGGGCCAGCCAGCATCAGGGCTTCCTGGGTGTCCTCCCCGTAAGGCCCCAGCAGACACCGCTGGCTGTCCCATCCCAGCCTGGGAGGGGGTGCAGCCGGGAGGCGGGGAGGAAGCATCAGCCCCGCGGGATTCTGGGTGACTTTTCTCTTTCTCAGTCAATGTTTTCAGGAAGTGTGTGTTGGCTGGGGCTGCAGGGGGCGGGGGAGAGGGGAGCAGGAAGCCACTGGAGACCGGAGCTGGGCGCAGACACACCCTCACTCTCTCACTCTCTCCAGGACAGATCGCAGTTACACACAGAAACACACCCGCACTCAGAGAAGTGATTCACAAACACTCAGGGACACAAATCACAGGCGCACAGAGCCATACCTGGGCCCAGACGCCTCCGAGAGAACGCGGCCTCAGACACACCCACGGAGCAGGGTCCAGGTGGGACCCAGGCTCGCAGGGGCAGGCACAAAACAAACACTCTTGCGTACACGCTGAGCCTGCCTGGCTGGAGCCCCCGGAGTCCTTGGCTTCAGGACCCAGCGGGCGTCTGAGGGTGAGCAAGGGGCAGCCTGGGTGGGCTGTCGGGCATTTGGGAGGGAGGCTCCACCTGAGGGCCTGGGAGGGCAGGAGGGACATGAGGGCATGTTTGTCTGTCTGTCTGTCACCACTTTCTGTGGTGCTCTCCTCCGCCTTCTCCTTTCCTCTTAGGATTCTGTCTTCTTTCACTTTCTCCACTTCTCCTCTTCCCTCTGCCTTTTCCTTTCCTCCCTTTCTCTCCTCCCTCCCTCTCCCCTGGGCTTTCCAGGTCTCCAGCTCTCCTGGGTCTGCAGGAGCCCACAGTGCCTGTTTTCTGGGCCTTGCTCAGACTGTGCCCCACACACTGCTCTGTGGGGTCTCTGCCCTTCCGAGACCTGGTGCCGATCCCCAGTTCTGGCCTCTGCTCCCTGCACCCCTCTGAAGATTCCCTTGGGGAGGCTTAGGTTGGCTTATCTCACTGTCAAGTTCAAGGGGGTTCTGACCCCTCACCCCCAGTCCAGGGTGATAGGAGATGTACAGAGGGCTGGCACTTAGTGTGGTTCCTATCCATCCTCCCCAGGGCCGTGGTGTAGGGGGTGCTTGTGGAGCGTAGGGGCTGGCCTCCCCTCCCCACAATTGCCATGAATCCCTAATGAACTCAGCCACCCAGTGCTCAGGTCACTGGGGACAAAGAGGCCTCTAACCAGGTCCTGTCTGTTTACTCCCCCCCATCCCTGCTTTCTGCCCTTGGCTTATCTTTTCCATAGGGCCCAGCAGACACCGGCACCTGCCCTCCTGCCGGGCCAGCCCTGGCTGGACAATGGGGAGGGACTCAGTACTTCTGTGACCTCCCTGAGGGCTGAACTTCCTCCTCCTGCTGCCCTCAGGAGCCTGGGAAGCACTCAGAGCTGCCATGGGAGGCAGGTCCTCTGCCGCCAGCAGCCAGTGACAGCAGGGCTGGCCTGTTGGGAAGCTCGGTGTAGGCCTGGTGGTGGATTGGCTTGGACAGCCCAACAGGTTGTGTGAGCTTAGAGGAGGGAGCAGTTGGGTAGATTTCCTGGAGGAAGAGATGTGTCCTGAGTACAATGAAATTAATGATCCTGGGTCATTAAATGAAAAAAAAAAAAAAGCCCCCGACAGAATACCTGGCACATAGTGGGTGTTTAGCAAGTGGCAGCTGTTGTCCCAGGGAGAAGTGCTGAGAGCTGGGTGAAGCCTTGGTTGTGAGGATGGGCTCCAGGTTTAGTTGGGTGCTACTATACCAAGAGGTGGGGGAGCTGCTGACCTTCTCCAGTGACCAGGCTGCAAGGAGGATGGTGGTCATTCATTCACTCATTCATTCGATACACACTCGCTGAAGCCCCCTCTGCGCTGGGTCCTGCAGGTGGCATGGAGAGGATTGGCTTTAGGGGTGCCCGGTGTGTACAGAAGCTGAGAGGCGGCAGGCTGCAGACATCCCATTCTAGCAAATGAGACCCCAGGAAGAGCTGTCTATGCTGGGGCCTGGGCAGAAGTGAACAGAACAGAGCCAGAAGAGTGCTGGAAGTGCTGACCTTCGGGTCTCATGATGGAGGAGGAGGGGCAGAAGCAGCCACGGAGGAAGCAAGAGGCATAGGACCATGGCCTGGGCCCCTGCGGAGGCCAGGGCATGAATGAGGAAGTGGGTGGCCGGGATAGTTTTCCCCTGTAGAAAGGGGACATCAGGATAGGAGACAGATGTCCCCAGATTATTGGGCCTGCCTCACCCTGTGGCCCTGCTGGTGAGAGTGCAGGAGCTGGGATTGGTCTGCGTCCCTCGGAGGCCTGCGTGACATCTTAGGGGGAAGGTCCTGACTCTAGGATGGGATATAGGCCCGGGTCCTTGGTCCTCTGCGGTTAATTTGTGTGCAGCAAACATTGACTGATACAACCATACTGAGTGATTGGAAGTGTGGAGGCTGGGGGAGCCCCAAGGAGGCCCCAAATCAGCCTGAGGTGTGAGGGGAAGCCTGGGTAGTGGGAGGGTTATCATTCAGGCCTTTCGAAGGAGCACAAGGGCGTGGTAGTTACGAAGCAGGTTCCTGGCTCACCTATGGGGCCTGAGCCTCCTTCAGCCACAGCCAGGGGGAGGAGGTTGTGCTGGTGACATGTGGGGGTGGCTCTCATTTATTGAATTATCAGTAAGCCTGGAGACAGAGAGGAAACGGGGGCTCAGAGATGAAGTGACCTGCTCGAGGTCACAGACTGATGCGCAGTTGAGTTGGGATTCAAACCCAGGTCCGCCTGGCTCCAAAGCCCTGTCTCTTAACTGCAGTGACCACACATCTCCTTTTGCTTGGGACAGCCCTGTTTACACCTAATGCCCTGACACAGGTATTAATAGTGCCTCTTTTAATTCTCAGAAGTGTTTCTGGTTTATATGACCAATTTTATGGTCACCCTACTCTTATTCCTTCTAGCTTGGGACCCTTGCATGTCGCCCAGCCTCCAGGTATAAGGTCTGCTGTGTGTGTTTTCCCTAATCCAATAAAACAGACTTCTTAGGGGGAGGGCCCAGGCTGGGGTGGATCAGCCCCTGTCCCTGCCCAGGGTATCCAGTCTTGCCCGGGCGTAGCGGGGAGAGCAGATGCTTCCGCACGTCCCTTGGCTAGAGGAAAAGGGGTTGAAGGAGCAGGGAGCCAGGGGCATGGGAGAAAGTGGGGAGCAGCTCTGTGGGGGCCCCTCAGAGGCTGCCTAGAGGGCGAGGCCTATTGAGCTCGGGGGCTGGGATGCTAGCGAGAGGGCAGAGAGGAGCAGGAGCCCTGCAGGCAAAGGCTGGGAGATGGGGCCACTGAGGCTGTGCTCAGGGCTGGTGGGTGAGAAGTCACTGGGTAACATCCCAGCTGGGCCTCAACTGGACCTCAGGATTGGAGCTGGGCCCCCCTCTTCAAGGTGCAGGCACCTGGGGGGCTGGGGCTCCACTGGCATGGGGGCATTCTGTGGGCCCTGTTCTCGTCAGGAGGTCACTGCCCCTTCCCTGGGGTTTTCTCACATTCTATGCCTTCCTGACTCCACTTCTCCTTTCTTGGGCCCGGCCATGACTCACTGGCCTGCAGTAGGCAGGCGGGCAGAGGTCAGCCAGGAGGCTTCCTGGAGGAGGTGGCTAGAGCGAGGCCTGGAGGTTTACAGGAGGGACATAGTCCCTTCCCTGTGACCGCTCTGCTGGGAGAGGAGCCCTTTGCCTCTGCTGCCCTCTCCTTCTCGCCATGGTCACGACAGCTGGCTGTCAGAGCTGTGATGACATTCTCTCCAGGTCCTGGATCTGGGTAGCCAGTGTGAGACAGCAGGCCTCAGAGTAGCCCTTGGATCCTGGCGTGGCCTCACTCCTTGGGCTGTGGTGTGCTGGACTGTTGGGGACCAAGGACAAATTACTTAGCATCTTAGTGCCTCAGTTTCCTCCTCTATAGAGTAGGATAATAATAAGCCTTATCTTATAGAGCTATTGTAATGAATAAATGGATGAGTCCATGTAAAGTGCTTAGAAGATGGCTGGGAACATCGTAGACATACGCACATGCACAATTAATAAGAATCAGTTAACCCAGGTATTTATTTGTTACTCTAAATCCCTGCTGGGTGCCGGGGATACAGCAGTGAAGAGGGCAGGTGTGGAGCTTGCCTCAGAGCGCCGCCTGCTGGGAGGCAGGCCTCAGGATGGGGGCGGACTGAGCTGCTAGGGGTGGGAGGGCTGATGCTTGACCCTGGGGGCGAGTGGGAGCAGGTGGGCAGTTTTTCTCATTGCTACTCCCTTCCCCTCAGCTCTGCCCTCAGATCCGGGGGGAGCTTTAGGAGCCAGGCCCACTCAGCCCTGCTTGGCATCGGAAGGATGGAGCCTGTCCCCAACTCCTCTGGACCGCAGTTTGGCCCTGGCCCGGCAGTTTGGAGTTCTGCTCTTGGCTGATCACAGGCTGGGCCTCCAAGGGCCCCTTCTTCTTGGACTCTGGGAGGCAGCAGCCTGATGGATTGATTTGCTTGTCAGGAAGTGTCCAAGGATATCACATGTGACCAACTAGGGCCAGCACCCTGGGTCGTGCTGTTGGGCCTGCAGGCATCCCCTCAGTTGCTCAGTCATCATTCACCCTTAAATTTGCTTCCCTTCCAACCCTAAGGATCAACTTATCCACCCACCATTTACTTGCCACCCCCCCCCCCCCGCCCCACCGACCTGGCCAGCATGCTCTTGTTGCTGACTCAGCCACACCCCGTCCTGGACTGTATGGGCAGCAAGTCAGATGCTGCCCCCTGCCCTAAAGGGACTCAGGGCCACATGAGGGAGACAGCCTCGTGCAGTGCCCACTGGGGGCGGGGGTTCCTAGGTCCAGCTAAACATTCCAACTCTCAAGACCACCGCGGGCCCCACTCGGCACCAGATCCCCAGAGGAGCACAGGAGCAGCTAGCCACCAGGCAGTGGCAGGGCTTCGTCTGCTGGGGGTCCTCGCAGTGATCCATGCCACAGTCCACACAGTCAGGTGTCCAGGAGCCTTTCTCTGGGGCCCTCCAGGTGACAGCTCAGGAGTGGAGAACCAAGACTGACAGTGGATAGGCGGCTCACAGGGAGCCAGCCTGGTTTAGGGATCTATTGCTCCAGGGCCAGGATGTCTCTAACAACCCCACAGGTATGGCGTCAGGCCCCCGCATGAGTACCCAGTTTACCAGTCACCACACTGGGGAAGCCCAAAGCCCCGGCTTCTCCATCAGGTGTAGAGTCCACTTACGGTTCCTCTCGGTCCAAATGCAGTTCCTCTCTCAGGCCCTTGCTGTCAAAGGCAGTGTTGCCTAGTAGCATGGCCGTCATACCACCTTTAGCAGGTCTCTAGGGGATCAGAGCTGGAAAGCTGGCTGAACGTCAGATCCTCACATGAATGGCGAAGGGTTTTGTTAACTTTATGCACACACAGAGAAGAGACAGCTATAGTACAGGGTGATGTGGAAGTAGCCATGTGTCCTAAGAAGCACACAGACATTGGAGTCAGGGTTCAGATCCTGGCTTAGGTGCTAGCACATTACCTGGCACAAAGGAGATACTTTGGAAAATGTCATTTGAAATAATTTGTGTGAAGCTCATAATGGAGGGAAGTCCAGACAGGCTGGGGGAGCAAAAAGGAAGGGTCGGGGAAGACTTTCAGAGAAGGGGCACTCGGTTTTAGAGTTAAAGAATGCGTGGATGTTCCCTAGGCCAAGAACAGGGAGAAGGGTATTACTGGTGGAGGCAACAGCTCCAGCAAAGGCCTGGCACCGTGACCATGCCCCGGGCAGACCCTGTCACGCCCTCCCAGCCCTTCCTTGCTTTTGTGGTAGTCACACACTGAGTCATTGCCAGGAACATTGGAGCGACAGATCAGGCCAGAAACAACCAGCAGGAGAAGCTTCCCATCTGCTCCGATGCCCCTCCTTGGCCCCTGCAGGACCCTGGCAGAGACAGCTGGTGGGGGCCAGGCCTCCAGGGCTCAGGCATCTTGTTCCAGCTGGTGGTCCCTGGGCATCCCGCATGCTGGCACATGACACATCCTGTCTTGGTTCATCCTCCAGCTGCCCTGCCAGGTCCGTAGTACAGTCCTTGTCTTACAAAAGAGGAAACTGAGGCTCAGAGGGGCTAGGTGCTTGCCCCAGGATACACAGAAACTGAGAAACTGAGGCAAGGTTCCAACCCACGGCCTTGATGCCAAAGCCCTTCAGGAGATGCACAGCCTGCAGGGAGCAGCGTGATCTATGCTGATAGGAGCATCATGACCCTGAGAGCCAGGGAGCCTGAACCTGACCTTGGAGAGTCAGGGAGGGTTCCTGGGGGAGTGGTAGCAGAGCTGAGGAGCTGGTGTCCTAGAAGACTAGTATGATGGGATGAGTGAGTTTGAGGGGTCTGTGGGTACCCAGGGGGTAGTGAATATCCAAGCCTGGACAAGAAAGAAGGTGATCTTGGGCCAGAGACCCACAATTTAGGACCTTAGGGGTTTGTTTCTGAGGCTTTGTTCTGTGCCTTGGGCCTTGCATCCCATTTGAATCCCATCCCTTCCCTTTGCCATCAAATGTGTTCTTACTCTTAAAAGTGCGGGTCAAGCATCACCTCCTCCAGGAAGCCTTCCTGGACTCCCCAGTCTGATATTTATCCCTCCTCCAGAGTGGAGGCTCAGTGGGTAGATGGGGTGAAAAGCTAGAGGACCGGGACAGAGGGTGCCTGTTTCCTTTAGGCTTTGGGGAGCCAGGAAGGGTTTTGGTCAGGGCAGCGAGGTGAGGAGGGTTGTGTGGAGGCGGTGCTCTTTGTGTTTGTGTGTTTGCGTGATGAACGAGGGAACTGGGGGCTCGGTGGGTTTGAATCCTGGCTCTGTTGCTTAGTGATGCCCAACTTTTGTTCTGTTCCAGCCGTCCCTCCAAGGAGAAGTTATTGCTGCCACCACTGTCATCCTTTCCCCAGCCAGAGCCTGAGGAGCCCCTGTCCACCCTCCCCCCAGGGCCTCCCCAGCCCCCATCTCCACCTCCCTGCCCGCCTGAGATCCCTCCGAAGCCTCAACGCCTGTTCCCGGAGTTCGGTGAGTGCTGCCGCCAGGGATGGGCTCTGGGTGGGTTGTCTGGGATCTGCCCCTGGAGAGGATGCAAGGATCACACTCTGCGTTCTGTCCTGCGCTGCCACCAGCCCATCGTGTGTACTTGGGCAGGACACTCCGACTGCCTGAGCATCTTCAAATGGAGACTGCACCCACCTATCTGACCTACTGGCTGTTAAGTGTGGGGCCGTGGCAGCCTTTCTGGATTACCCATGCTTTAGTCTCCAAGTATGTCCCATGGCAGTGGGTGGTTTGCTTGTCCTGGATTGTCCACTTTTTTTTTTTTTTTTTTTTTTTTTTTTTGAGACAGAGTCTTACTCTTTTGCCGGGGCTAGAGTGAGTGCTGTGGCGTCAGCCTAGCTCACAGCAAACTCAAACTCCTGGGCTCGAGCAATCCTTCTGCCTCAGCCTCCCGAGTAGCTGGGACTACAGGCATGTGCCACCATGCCTGGCTAATTTTTTTTTTTCCTATATATTTTTAGTTGTCCGATTAATTTCTTTCTATTTTTTTTTTTAGTAGAGACGGGTTCTCACTCTTGCTCAGGCTGGTTTCAAACTCCTGAGCTCAAACAATCCACCCGCCTCGGCCTCTCAGAGTGCTAGGATTACAGGCGTGAGCCACCGCGCTTGGCCCACTTTTCTTGATTCTTATTGCCTTTTTAGCCTTTTTTGAACAGTCCCTCCCCCATGACCCCCAAGCTTGACGCCTGCTCAGACCTCCCTGTGGTGGCCGGCCTCTCCTTGGCGACCCATTAGGGCTGTCCTATGAGGCCCTGAGGGTATAAATAGCACTTCCTGTCCCCTGTGCCTTTTTTGAAGGCCAGGCCCAGGTTGGGGGGCCGGGGGAGGGGCCTTTCTTGGCCTGGGGTGCCTTTGTGAGGCCAGGCTGAGGTGCCCCAGGAGGGCAGGCCAGGCCCCTTGCTTCTGAGTGTCCCCCACCCCTCTCTCACCAGATGACTCTGACTACTATGAGGCCCCAGAGGAGGGGCCGGGGGCCCCCGCCAGCGTGATGACCAGGAAGGTGGGGCAGGGCAGTGGTGAGGGTTTGGGCCGTCTGCCTGTCAGTGTGGATGGAGGGCTGCCTGGCTGCCTCTCAGACCCTGGGGACCACCAGATAGAGAGTGGGCACCCATATCCCAGGGGAGGTCCCCCCCCACGTCATCATCGGGCCATACAGGGGTCAGGAGTCAAGCACAGCCCCGGAGCCCTGGGCCACAGGTTGGAGCCGTGGTCTGGGGCTTCTGCTCCAGGCCGTGGCTGCGTCTGGGTGGTGCTTGTGGCCTCCTTCCTCCCTCTGTGTTTGGAGCACATCTGTCTTGGCGTGTCTGCCCCTGTTTCCTTTTCTGTGTTCCCATGTCTGGGCGTTTGTCTTGGTCTCTCTAGCCTGAGTCTTTTTTTCTCTGTCCCTTCATCTTTCTGTCTTTGTGCCCTAGGTTGGTGTCGGCCACTGGTTCTCCTGTCCCTGTGACCCTGGGCCCTGTGTGGGCTCCGCTGGGTGGGGGGAGGGGAGCGTGAAGAAACAGAAGTAAAAGTGCTGAGTCGTGTGGGTCAGGCTGCGTGGACAGGGGCGTGGCAGCCCCTGGGTGGGTGGGATCTGGGGCGGAAGGGAAGGATGACGCTGCGTGGGTCTGGGGGGCAGGAGGAGCCCCCACCGAGCAGAGTTCCACGGGCCGTGCGCGTGGCCAGTCTGCTGAGCGAGGGCGAGGAGCTGTCTGAGGACGACGACCGAGGGGATGAGGATGAGGACGACCATGCTTACGAGGGTGTCCCCAAGTGAGTGTCTACTCCTCTTGGCGGTTCCCTCCTTCCCAAAGCCCAGCCCACCCCCAGCCCTCCCACCCCTCACCCCTCCTCTGTCCCTAGTGGTGGATGGCACACCAGCAGCCTGAGCCTGCCCTTGCCCGGCCTGACCACCGAGCCCCTGCCACACCCCATGGATGGGCTGCCTGGGGGCTCCGCCCCCATCACACCTGTCATCAAGGCTGGCTGGCTAGACAAGAACCCGCCACAGGGGTGAGTGAGGCCTCTTGGGTCCTGCTGGTGCTCTGCATGGGGGTGGGCAGTGCTCCAGGACTCCAGGACACTGGTATCATGGGTCTGAAAACCATAGGGGCCCGTGATTTTCTGCACAGGTCTCCCTCCAGACAGACTATAACCACCAATTATCTCCTCTAAACCTATGTTTTATTGTCCTTAAAATTGGGAAGCCCTCCTGTGAGTCTGACTTCAGTCACTCTTGCTGTAGGTAAAGTCCATCTTCTTCTCAGTGGCCATTTGGGATCCTTCTTCCCTTGAACCTGGCTGATGCTAACTTTGTGTGTGGCTGCCTGAGGGGGCTGAGATAATCCTGGAACCTATTCTTTTAGCCCCAGTCCTTTGCTTTGTTGTTCCTCTGCCTCTCCAGATCTTATATCTACCAGAAACGGTGGGTGAGACTGGATGCTGATTACCTGCGCTACTTTGACAGTAACAAGGTGAGGCCTACATTGGTCCCTGACACGACCCCTACTCCAGCCTAGGCTGAACCCCGACACTGGACCTAAGGGGAGTCCTCCCCAGAACTCTAGTCCGACTCCTCAAACCATGTCCTCCTAGCCCATTGGCTGGCTGTGGACTGTGGTCAAGGTCAGCACAGGGGCTGTCCCTGACCACCTGCAGGAGACAGAACTGCAGCCTCCATTTCAGCAGAGGCTGGGGGCAGTCAGGGAGCTGCTGGGCCCTGAAATACAGCTCTTCGCTCTTCCCCAGGATGCCTACTCTAAGCGCTTTATCTCTGTGGCCTGCATCTCCCGCGTGGCTGCCATCGGGGACCAGAAGTTTGAAGTGATCACGAACAACCGGACCTTTGCCTTCCGGGCAGAGAGTGATGGTGGGAAGTTTGGGGGGTTGTGTGTGTTTGTGTGTGGAGTAGGGAGAAGACTAGAAGTTTGGCCAGAGAACTGGGGGAGAGAAGCAGGGCGCACCTATCCCTGATGTCTTACCTGGGGAGGCATTGTCCCTTTGTGAGTGGGGGAGGCAGAGGGAACCCTCTGTGACCGGCTCTGCTCGGCACGCTCAGACTCCTCAGAACCACACTTTCCTGTTTATAGGGGCAGATGGGCTCAGATAAGTGAAGTGACTTGCCCAGCCTCAGTGGCACAGCTGGGACTGCAGCCTGAGCTTGCTCAAGTCAGAGAACTCAGGCAGGGTGTAGGCGGGCCCGTCGGGGTGGGCTTTCTGGCAGAGGTGCTGTCTGAGGGGCTCAGGGCCAGGAGACCCCTGACGCGTTGCCTGCCAGGCCGAGCCCAGGCTTCACCGTCATCCTCCTCCCGCAGCGGAGCGGAGGGCGTGGATGCAGGCCCTGCAGCAGGCGGTGGCTGAGCAGCGTGCCCGGGCCCGGCTGTCCAGCGCTTATCCATTGGGAGTGCCAGGCTCAGAGCAGCCTGACCGCGCTGGCAGCCTGGAGCTGCGTGGCTTCAAGAATAAGCTGTACGTGGCTGTGGTCGGAGACAAAGTGCAACTCTACAAGAATCTGGAGGTGCTAAGGGGTCGGCCGGGCCACCGAACCTCTCCCCTGCTCCTGCCCCAGCCCCGCCCCATTCCCCTGCTCTAGGTCCCCCCACTGCCTCTGTCCCAGGCCCCACCCCCGTCCTTCCCCCCTGGGACCTGAGCCCTGCCCTTCCCATTGCCGCTTCCCTGCACTGAGCCCAGCCCCTTGTCTGCCCGCCCCCTGCCCCTGGTTCTGAGCCCTCCTGCCTCCGCCCTGGCTCCTGCACCCCCTCCTCATTGCTACATGGGCCTGAGTCCTGCCCCAAAGCCCTGCCCTCATCCCATCCCACCTGCCTGCCAGGAGTACCACCTGGGCATCGGCATCACCTTTGTGGACATGAGCGTGGGCAACGTGAAGGAAGTGGACCGGCGCGGCTTCGACCTCACCACACCCTACCGCATCTTCAGGTGAACCTTCCTCCCCCTTGCTGTCTCTCCCCGTCCTTCCCAGGAGTGCCTTTCTGCAGAGTGTGGGATGCTGCCCTTTCTTCTAGGGTGCGTCCCCCAGCCCTGGTCAGCGCTGCCCCACCTGTGCGGGAGCTGGCCTGCTCCGATCCCTCCCTTCTAGGAGGCCTCACGCTCCACTGTGCCCCTCTGGCCATCACTGCCTCCCCTGCCCGCCCCTCTGCACCCACCGCCCTCTCCCCTGCTGCCCCCCACTACCCCCCGAGAGTGCTCTTGTCCGCTGACCGGCTCCTCCTTGTCTCTGGGCCTGTCCCGGGCGCTCCTTCCCGAGCCTCCGAGGCTCTGCCGTCTTGGTTTCCTCCGACCTCAGCTTTCACTCAGCGTCTGTCTCTGTCCTTCGCCCTCTCCCTGGGCAGCCTCACCCACTCCCAGGCCTTTAGCTGCCACCTCTGAGGCATTGTGCTGTGCCCAGTTCAAATCCTGGGTCCACCACTGACTAGCTGTGTCACCTGGGAGATTGTTTGGCTACTCTGTGCCTCAGTTTCCTGGGGAGCTGAGGCGTGTTCGTAGCACTGGGTAGTAACTGCCCGGTAAGCACTGGCACTGTCACCAGCACTGCCTCTCTGCCCTCGGCCCAGATCCTCCTCTGAGCTCTAGGCCTGCCGTCCCCAGCTTTGTGGCCATCTCCTGCCTTCAACTTCCCCAGCCCCCGTGCTGCCCAGGGTCCCCTCTGCAGCCGTGGGATTCCCTGCCTCTTCTTTCACCCCTGGGCAAACCCACCCCCGCCCGGTCGGCTCCCTCCCTCTGCCCTCACCACACGCCCCAGGCTCCTGCCTCCTCTCTAGCTGCTGGTGTGGTCTGGGCCTATCCATCCACTCTGGCTGCCAGAGGCAATTTTTTTTTTTTTTGAGAGAGAGGCCAAGCTTTTATTTGTTCATTTCTTGCTTTTGAAATACTCTTTGATGATATCCTTGGCCTGAGATCCTTTGCTATAATCCTTAACTACCGCACAACTGCAACCAGTCACTTTGTGGAGTGTTCTCTCTTTGTCAGTGTTACTGAGGCCTACCCATTGCCCTAGTTTCTTTTTTTCTTTTAAAAAATTTTTTTGAGACAGGGTCTCACTCTGTCCCCCAGGCTGGAGTGCAGTGGTGCAATCATAGCTCACTGCAGCCTCAAACTCCTGGGCTCCAGTGATCCTCCCACCTCTGTCTCCCAGGTAGCTGGGAGTACAGATGTGTACTATCATGACAGGCTAATTTTTAAAATTGTTTTATAGAGACGGGGCCTTGCTATGTTGCTCAGGCTGGCCTGAAACTCCTGGCCTCAAGTGATCCGCCTGCCTCAGCCTCCCAAAGTGGTGGGATTACACGCATGAGCCACCACGCCCGGCCTCCCCTAGTTTGTTATTGTCATTAACTTTAATTAGGTTGGTTTCGTGTTCAGCACAAAGGGCCTCTACCAACTTGACATGTGTGGCTCGTCACAGTTGGATGTAAGCGCACAAAGATGGGCTTGGCACTTGTCTAAGCTTTGGCGGCTTTGCGAATTCCACATGCCAGGATGTCGTGGATGAGGGCAGTCCCTGGCGCCTCTCACAGGGGGTATCCACAGCCATTACCCCCAGCAGCCGTGCCTTCCTCAGCCGTGGCTGTGGGTTATGGGTGGAGTGGACTCCTGAACTCATGTGTGACTCTGCGGTGGTGGCAGCAGCAACAGCAGGGAAAGAGCCAGAAGGCCTGTCTTCTTTTTTATTTTTTAGAGACAGCTAGGCATTTATTGTTCAACCAGGGCTTCCCACCCTGAAGAACAGCAATAGTGTGGCAGGGCCACAGATGTCTGATATGTTGGGCCAGTGGCATTCTTTGTGGGGTGGGGCCGCAGGGCATGTCACAGTTGGGGCTGGGATAGGAAGGAGGCTGAGGATGGGGATGGCAGAGAGGTCTTTTTAAGACATCTCTGTGCCCTCCCCTCCTTCCCATTTAAACCCTCTGCAGGTTCTCCATTGTCCTCAGGGTACACTTTGACTTCCTCTGCCTGGCACAGGCCTGTCCCTGTCTGCCTTCCAGCCTCTTCTCTGCCAGTCTGCCCTCCTGCCCGCAGGTCCTGGACTGCCCCATGTGCCATCCTGCCCCTTTGCACATGCTGTTCCCTCTGTCTAGAATGCCCTTCTACCTCTTCACCCGGCTCAGCCCTTCTCATCTGTCAAGTCTTAGCTCAGGCGTCATTTCTTCCCAGCATCCTCCACTCCCCAGGCTGGGCAGAACCCCCCGGGCTCCCCCACCCCCATATGTCAGTCAGGTTCGCGGTGTCCTTGCCTCTGTCCACGCCTACCTTCTCCACCAGGCCCAGGGTGCCTCCTTCTTCTGCTAGGAGCTCCCAATGCCCTGTGCCCCCAACATGTCATGCTGTGCCCCCTCGTGCTGCCCCCAAGTCCCTCTGAGCCCTTCCCCACCAGTCCCCCACTCCTGTGTCTCCAGCTTCTCTGCCGACTCGGAGCTAGAGAAGGAGCAGTGGCTGGAGGCCATGCAGGGAGCCATCGCCGAGGCCCTGTCCACCTCAGAGGTGGCCGAGCGCATCTGGGCCGTGGCCCCCAACAGGTTCTGTGCCGACTGCGGGGCTGCCCAACCTGACTGGGCCTCCATCAACCTCTGTGTTGTCATCTGCAAGCGCTGCGCAGGTGTGTGGGGGTCGGGGCACCAGGCAAAGCCATGGCAGGGCTGGCCAGTCGGGGTGGCAGGTGGCCTGTCTGGCAGGATGGGCTGGAGTGGAGACAGCAATCAGAGCCACAAGTACTGAGCTTCTCTTGTGCGCCAAGCCTTTCCCACCCTGATTAACCTCCAGTCCCTATGACACAGGCGAGGATTCAACAACTCACATCGGTGTGGGGACACTGAGGCACAGAGAGGGAAAGTGGCTTGGTCAGGGTCATCTGGCAAGTAAGTGAGCCTGGATTTGAGCACAGGACTATTGGGGTCTTGCATCCCTGTCTCATCAGAAGTGTGGGGGAGGCCAGGCAAGAGGGGTCGGCGGGGGCCAGGCCAGGCAGGGTTTTGCATGCAGAGGGAGGAGCTAGTGTTTTGTGCAGAGGGAGGCAGGAGGCAGGGACGCGGTCAGATTTGTGCGTCAGACTCTGGCTGCCTGGCGGAAGCTGAGTTGGAGGGGACGAGGCTGGAGACCAGTGAGGAGGCTGCTGCTGGGTCCAGGAGAGGGAGGAGGAGGAGGCCTGGCCTGGGGAAGTGATGAGCATTTGGGGTCGGGGCTGGGTGGGATCCGCAGCGTACAAGTCTCAGTGGCTGATCAGATGAGGAAGATGAGATGAGAACAAAGGAGGGCAGAGCCCCAGGTTCATATATCTATTCAGACAACATCGATGAAGGGCGTGCCTCGTGCCAGACACTGTGCTAGGTGCTGAGGATTCAGCCCTCATGGGAGCTGACGGTGCTTAGGCGGCAGCTTTGGGTGGCTAGAGGTGGGGACCCACAGGGAGGAACGAGTCTGGGGAGGTTGCTGAGCTCAATGAAGAACCCTGAGGTCTGTGGGACTTCCAGGGCAAATGTCCAGGGGGCTTGGGCATTGAGGTCTGGGTGCAGGAAAGTGATGCCCCAGCCAGGGACCAGGTTAGGAAGGCACCAGCGCATGGGGGCATGGGCTGGCTGGAGTGGACTGGGTACTCATAGCAGGGTGCACAGGGAGGCCAGGCCAGAGCCAGGCAGTGCCGGGCGCTGCTAGTGCCCCCCAGCTCCTCTTCCGACACGGGTCCCTTGTGGGACCTGTAGCTGGGCAAGGCTCTGTTCCCTCCAGCCCCAACTCCTCTGGTCCTTTCATGCCACAGAGGTTTATTAGGTGCTTACTGTGTGCCAGGTTTGTTCTAGGCAGTGAGGATTCAGCCCTAACGCAGGCAGCCAGTGTTTCTGCTCATGTGCAGCTTCCGCTCTAGTGGGGAGAGGCAGGAAATACACACCCGAACCAGTAGAAGTATCGGGAATACCGAGTGCTAGCGAGAGCACGTGTCATGTTGTATGTTGGGGAAGCCCTTTCTGAGGCCACGTGCCAACTGAGATCTGAATGACAGGAAGGAGCAGCCATGGGGAGATGGGAGAAGAGAGTTGAGGCAGAAAGATGATGTATGGGAAGCAGGTAAAGCTTTGAGATCTAATTCTGGGAGCCACAGGAGGGTTGAAATCAGGGGTTAGAAGCGAGGGCTTTGCATATTAAAGAGATCACTCTGCAGAGGTGTGCCGAGAGTGGCCTGCAAGGGGGCCAAGCAGGGTTCTAGGGAGCCAGTGCCAGGGGCCGGTGCAGGAGGCCAGGAGGATTGCAGGGCTCCCCTGGTGCTTCCCGTGGTCTCTCGTGCCTGTTGGCCCCTGGATGGGCACTGGGGGTCGGGGGGTGCTCGTGGGAAGGGCAGCACTGGATAATCCTGAGCCCGGCCCTCTGTCTACAGGGGAGCACCGTGGACTGGGCGCTGGCGTCTCCAAGGTGCGGAGCCTGAAGATGGACAGGAAGGTGTGGACAGAAACACTCATCGAGGTGGGGATGCCCCTGCTTGCTATGGATATTTGGGGTCTGCTCCACTCAGCACTGCTGGGGTCTTCCAGCCCCCTCTCTCCCATCTCACTGACCCCAGCATCCAGGAGGCAGAAGAGACCTTTGTGATAATCTAGTGGGTGGGGATTTTGGAAAAACCAATTTTTGGCGGAGTCAGCAAACTGGCCAGTGAGCTAAGAATGTTTTTATAGTTTTATAGGTTGTTAAAAAAAAAGAAGATGGAATAGAAACTACTTGTTCTGTAAAGCCTAAAATATTTATTATTTGGCCCTTAAGAGAAAGAATTTGCTGACCCCCCATCTAGTTCAACTCTCATGTCATTGTACAGATGTGGAAACTGAGGCCCTGGGCAGGGCTATAATCTGCCTGAGATTGCACAGCGAATCCATATTGACCAACAAGCCCTGCCCTTTCTTTCCATCCACTTCCTGGCTGACTCGGGGCCTTCTCCCCCACCTTGCACACCCCTCATAGCCTCTTACCTTTCATTGCCTCTGAGCTCACATGCACCAGTGGGTGTGTGTATGTACACTTCAGGCGCACGCTCATATGTACACTTATGCCCATGTACTTGAAGTTCCCAGGTACCCAAGTGGTAGATACAGGCGAGGACATGCAACAGGAGGCCAGACTCAGGCAGCTACCACACAGGGCATTCCTCACAGCCCCAGCCAAGCTGCAGGCTCCAGAGCAGTTTGGGTGTCACATCAGTTTCCAATGTCCCCACAGACTTTGCATTATGTTAACTGACTTTCAAAACAAGCCTGTGAATCAGGATTAGAATAACCAGTTTGCAGACATTGAGGCCTAGGGAGAGAAGATAACTTGGGCAAAGCACAGAGTGAGTCAGAGTGGCAGGGTCTGCTATGCCCTAGCGCCCCACATAGGACCTGACAAAGAGGCAAGGTAGGGCCCAGGAAATGACTGCAGAATGATGAGCAGAATCAACCAATGAACCAGTTCCCTGAATGCTGGCCCCTGTGTTCCCCCAGAGTCCGCCCCACCCCTCTTGCCCAGAGAGGAATGTCAGGGACAGGAGATGTTCCCAGAACCCCTGGCCATCCTATTGGCTGACAGGTCAGGCACCACCCCCAGCTAGGATAGCCTCAGGAATGCAGAGTTCCAGATGTGGGACTGGGTGGGGCAACAGAAAGGGCCCCAGGGACCAGGCGCCAGGCCTGCGGCATCCACCTGTCAGGCTGTCTGCCTCTCGTCCTGTCACCGAGCCGAGGACTTGGGCTCAGCCCAGAGCTGGTGGGGAGAACACCCATGGCCACCAGCAGGCCAGGCTGCCCTTCACCTTCCCCCTGGGAAAGGGGGTGGATGGCCTGGCTCTCCCAGTCTCTTGCCTGACAACTTCAGAAACCAAGATTTTGCCAGACACGGCCCCTGGCTGTTGGCCTGACCTCTTGCCCACACTCGCAGCTCTTCCTACAGCTGGGCAATGGTGCTGGGAACCGCTTCTGGGCAGCCAACGTGCCCCCCAGTGAGGCCCTGCAGCCCAGCAGCAGCCCCGGCACCCGGCGGCGCCACCTGGAGGCCAAGTACCGCGAGGGCAAGTACCGCCGCTACCACCCGCTCTTTGGCAACCAGGAGGAGCTGGACAAGGTCAGGGCGCTGCACCTCTGGGGCTCCTTGAGGCCATCCCCTTCCTTCCTGCTGCCCATCCCTCATCTGTCTTATCCCATCTCTTCTACCAGCTGAGTGATGAGCTGGCATATGGGGAAACTGAGGCCCAGAGGGCAGGAGGGCCCTGCCTAAGCCACATGGAAAGTTGGGGCAGTGCAGGGAGAAGCCAGGCCTGACCCGTGGGTCAAGGCCACTTCCCCAGCATCTGTCTGCCTCCCTCCCGATTCCTCTGTCTCCCGCACCCTGTCCTGTTCCTTCTGAATCCTGCCAAAAGGAGTGAACTTGATGGGGATGCTATTTCCTGTCAGGCTCATGAAAAACAGCTGGGCTGCTCCGACCCACCCCGTCCTCACCCCACTCACGAAGAGGCCCCGTATGGGCCCCAGGCCCTGACAGGCTGGGAGCCAAGCCTTGGGCCTCGATCTGCCTCTGCGTGAGCGGGAGGCAGCCAGCTCCGAGGCCGGGGGATGCCATGTGTGACCTCTGGTTGGCCTTCAGCCCCTCCCCCAAGCTGCCCCTCCCCGGCAGGCGCAGTCCAGCTAGGAGCCCAGTAGGAGCCAGCCCTCTACCTCCCAGGGACCCAGGCGTCCTGCCCCCGGCCCAGCCCAGTCTGGCCTGCAAGCCAGGAGGGCGGCAGCTCCCATTGGTTAGGAGGGCTGGGCAGGCAGTGAGGAATTCAAATGTGGGAGGATTTAGCTACAAAGCGCCCCCTCCGCCCCTCCACAAGGGAGAGGGAGCCGGAGATCTCAGGAGGCTCGCTGGTTGACAGGGCAGCGGTGTCTGGGCCGCCAGCACGGGTGAGGCCCAGCAGCTGGGACCCCCGGCCTCCGTGAGGCAGCCCCTGCCCACCCTCCCTCCCCTTGGCCTCTCCCCCCTTGGCCTCTCCCTTCCTCCTCTTCTCTCTCTCTTCCTCCCTGCTCTCTCTTTGAGTCTGAGGATGGGCCGCCCAGACGGGGGGGGACTCCTTCCTCTTCTTCCCTCTCTTCGTCCCTGTGCGGGCTCACCCTCCCCTCCCTCTTTCCAGGCCCTGTGCGCTGCAGTCACCACCACAGACCTGGCTGAGACCCAGGCGCTCCTGGGCTGTGGGGCTGGGATCAGCTGCTTCTCGGGGGACCCTGAGGCCCCCACGCCCCTGGCTCTTGCTGAGCAGGCAGGGCAGACACTGCAGATGGAATTCCTTCGGAACAACCGGACCACAGGTGAGCGTGGCCGAGGACAGGGCATCCCTGCGGACACGGTCTGGCCCTTTGGAGGGGTTGTAGAGTGGGGGTCTGCCAGGGGCCGTGCAGTGCCCTGTGACGTTTGATTTATGCACCACTCTCGAGCTGTGATTGTGACTCCTTGAGGGGCCCTGGTGCAGCAGTGTGTGTGATTTGGGGTGTGTTTGGCTTTGCGTGTCATTGTACATTTGTGCATCATGTGTGTCCCTTTGTGTCTCTATCTCTGTGACTCTGCTTAAGTATTTGGATGTCCCTTCCTGACTTGCAGTGTGGGCCCCTCAGGGTGGCATCCATGTGCTGGTGTCTCTGCACCCCTGAGCCGCTCTGGGTCTTTGTTTCCTCGCACCTAGGGATGTCAAGGACTTTGGGGTTTGTGCGTGTGCAGAGAGTGTCTGTGCTGCTGTGTTGGGAGCGGTGTGTTGCATATCTCCGAGTGCAGGTCACCTACTGCGGCGGCCCTGTCTGCTGCTGTCTCTGGGTGGAGCTCAGTCACAGAGCTGGTTTGGGTCCCATTTGGCTCCCACTCTCAGAGTGGGTGAGGAGGGGCAATGGGGTGAGCAGCACTGGTCGTGGCCCAGGACTGGCCTCTGGGGCCACATCCCAGGACTGAGGGTGGAGTTCAGTGGCTGGGGCTCTGGGCTTAGGGCCATGGGTGGGTGGGGTGCGCTGGGCTGGAGAGAGCCCAGGTGTCTGGGGAGGCACAGGAGACCACCCAGCTGGCGTGGGCTTGGGGGGCAGACCGCCCCGCCCCCTCATCATTAACTGCTGGGAGCAGGGCTGGAGCCAGGCTGCTTCCTTGAGCTGCACAGTATCTGGGACAAACTTCTCTCCAGGCATTGTTACCGAGTTTGCCTGATGGCCCCCTTGTGCCAGTGGACCATGCCTCTAACAGGGAGATTGGGGTGGGTTGGGAGTCAGGGAGGCTCCCTTGGAAGGGGAGGTGCCGGAGCTGGGCCTTGGGAATGGAGTGAAATTTCCACAGGTGGGGAGAGATGGGAAAATGGCTTGGGCAAAACCCTGGAGGTGGGAGAGCAAGCCGGAGGCTGCTGGTCAGGCAGCTGGGGAGCTGGGGCCAGCGACTTGAAAGTGAGCCTGGATGCCTGGCCCAGGTGGGAGTAGGGTGGGGACAGCCCTTGGATGGCTAGTGTGACCAGACATTCTTTCCGCCTCCAAAGAGGTACCTCGGCTGGACTCGATGAAGCCCCTGGAAAAGCACTACTCGGTTGTCCTGCCAACTGTGAGCCACAGCGGTTTCCTCTACAAGACTGCTTCTGCCGGCAAGCCACTGCACGACCGCCGTGCCCGGGAAGGTCGGTCCCGCCCCAGACACCATCCCAGCCCATGGCATTCTGTCATGGCCGCAGGGCCAGGGAAGCCAGGGCTGGCCAGGCTGGTAGACCCATGAGGGTGCCAAGTGGACTCTGGCAGAGTCACCCTGGAGGGCTTCCTGGATATGGTCTCTGGTACACAGTAGTTGCTTAATAAATGGGCTAATTGGGAGTGGGGGTGGGGCACAGCACTGCAGAGCAGTTTCCTCTGGACTAAAGAAGCCTTTATTGACCTCTTGGGGCATCTGGTATCTGGAGCCCGTGGACAGTAGGAGGTTTGAGGACTAAACTTAAAAGCTGTGTCCTTCTCTTATGTCAGTTTTCCATTCCCCATAAAATCCACGGTCCTTACCACCTTCCACAGGAGCCTGCACAGCCTTCGGCCCGACCTGTTACCTCTCTGACCCCTCCCCTCGCTCACTCTGCTCCAGCTCTGCCAGCCTTCTCGCTAGTCCTCAGATATGCCGTGGTCACTCCCACCACGACCTTTGCACCAGCTCTTCTCTCTGCCCTGAATGCTTTTCCGCAAATACTGTCGCGGTCAGTCTCTCACCTTTTCTTTTTTGAGATAGCATCTCACTATGTTCCCCAGGCTGGTCTTGAACTCCTGGGCTCAAGCGATCCTCCTGCCTCAGTCTGCTAAGTCGCTCGGAGTACAGTCACACGCCACCATGCCCAGCTAGTCCCTCACTTTAATCAGGTCTCTCTTTAAATGTCAGTTCTGCAGAGACATCATCCCTGACCACCTCATCCAAAATAGCATGCCCCATCTCTCCCTTTACCCTACTTTGTCTTCACATGAATTATCTGGTATTAATTTGTCTTTTAAAGTGTATATCTATCAATTCTCTGAGCCCCACTGGAACATAAACTCCTCCTGGGCACCACCGTAGCACCCAGTGCCTGAGATGGTGCTTAGCACACAGTGGGCACTGGCACATGTCTACAGAATGAAGGGAGACTGAGGCAGGGCTGGTGCTTCTGGAGGGAGCCCATCCCTGGCAAATGTCAGGCCCTCATAGACAGGATGAGAGACAGTGTCTGCTGTGGGAACATCACTGAGGCCATTGCTCACTGCATCCCTCAGCACCTCCTATGTGAACCATCCCAGGGATGAAGCCCTCCAACTCCCAGAGAGATTCCTTTGGACCCTATGCCGTTCAGAGCCTCACTGCCTCAGGTCTACCTCCCTCTGCCTGATAATGTCATTTATGTAACTGTCTGAGTCATCCTTTTTGCCCTGGGTGCCAGGAAGCTCTGAGCCACTGCGAAGCTCAGTGCTGTGAACTGTACAGGGCTGCATGGCCTTGACGTTCTATTCTTTCCACTACCTTTCCTGGTCCAGATTCCCATTTCCGTTTCCCTTCTGGGATCTTGTCGGTCTCCTCAGAGCCACCGGAGGAGGAGGCAGAGTACAGAGTGATGGGTGCTCTGGCAGAGGAGGGTGGGGCACCAGGGTGGGTATAGAAGGCTTCCTGAGGCACTCGGGTGGTGGGGGAACAGGTGGGCAAAAGCCAGGAGTGCAGGGTGTGTGCAGGAGTGACAGAGAGGCAGCTGGAGAGGTGGGCAGGGGCAGACCCCTGTTCTGAGAGCAGAGTCTCTGTTCCGAGGACAAGGGGGACCATGGAATGCTTTTGATCGGAGGAAGGGTGGAGTCTGGTTTTAGCTAGGTCACTCTTGGGTCTTGGAAGAGGCCAGCCTGTAGGCCAGGAGACCAATGAAGGGACCACTGCAGAGGTCTAGGGCAGAGGATGAGGTGCAGGGTGGCTCAGGGGTTGGGGCTGTAGAGAGGAGGACGATTGGGGGAAACTTTTGAGTTAAGATGAAGAGCACGTGGGTGAGGTGGGAGTAGGGGCCAGGGAGGATGCAGAGGTGGTTTACAGGTGGTGTTGGGGGCTCTCTCATGGCTCCCCTGCCCAACTTTTCCCCAGAGTTCAGCCGACGCTGGTGTGTCCTTAGTGATGGGGTCCTGAGCTACTATGAGAATGAGCGGGCAGTGACCCCCAACGGGGAGATTCGGGCCAGCGAGATTGTGTGCCTGGCAGTGCCCCCTCCCGACACCCACGGGTGAGCACCCCTGGGCACATAACTGACTAGTGTTGCTGTAAGGTCCAGTCCCCACTGGGGAGACAGGGAAATAGGCCCAGAGAAGGGCAGGCCCTCCCCAGGGTCACATAGCAAACTGGGGCTGTATGAGGGCTGACCCAGGTCTCCTGAGGCTGCAGCCCTAGGCTTTTCTGCCACCCCTAGGGGACTGGGGAAGGGCAATCACGAGGGCAGTGTGGAGGGGGCAGGGAATGGCACTTGGTGGGAGGGTGGGCTGGGGCTGGGTGAAGTGGGCCTGAGTCCTGGCCTGTGTATTTACAGCTTTGAACACACCTTTGAGGTGTACACGGAGGGAGAACGGCTATACCTGTTTGGGCTGGAGAGTGCGGAGCTGGCTCATGAGTGGGTCAAGTGCATTGCTAAGGTGGGCCTGGGTTAGCAGGGTGGGGCCTCCTGGCTGATCGTGTATCCCAGCTCCCCTGTCTCTGATGGAGCAGGGGCTGGAGCAAGGGTAGCAGATACCAGGAAGGCTTCCCAGGCCAAGGGCCTGACACAATCTGCAGCCCTCTTGGGGAAGGTCAGGAGACCTGTCTCAGCTCTGCAGAAGAAGGGCTGTGCACCTTGCATTCCGTAGGTGCTCTGTAAATGTTTAATAATGAATGACAGAGCCATCTTGGACAAGTATGCTCCTTGTCCCTAAAGATGTGCAAGCAGAGGCTGGAGGGAAGAGGCAGGAAAGATACAGGGGAGAGCTCTGCCTTAGGGATTAGAGCCAAGTGCCCTCCGGGGTCCCCTGTGCTGTCTCAGTCAGTTCTCTGTGAGCCTCCTGAGGATCAATCCTCAGAGTCCTGGGGACCCAGATGAACCAGTCCTGGTCCTGGCTCCTCAGTAGCTCCCATGCAGGTCGGGGGGACACATGGGGTCCAGACTGCAGCAGCAGTGCAATCAGTGCTACAACGCAGGGCAAGAAAGCTTTGGCGCTGTAGGGTCCAGAGAAGGGCCATCCCTGATAGTATCTGGGGAGGCTGGGGTGTCCAGGGCAGGCAGGGCCGTTGGCTGATGCAGCCTCCCCTGGCTGCCTCCCCCACCAGGCATTTGTGCCTCCCCTGGCTGAGGATCTGCTGGTCCAGGATTTTGAGCGGCTTGGGCGTCTACCCTACAAAGCAGGCTTAAGCCTACAGCGGGCCCAGGAGGGCTGGTTTTCCCTTACCGGCTCTGAGCTCCACGCTGTCTTCCCAGAGGGGCCCTGTGAAGAGCCACTGCAACTACGGAAACTGCAGGAACTTTGTGCGTGCCCAGACCTGGGCCCCCAACCTCCAGGGCACCCTATCCTGGGCTCCCAGGCCCCCAGCCCCTGCCTGGAAGTCTGAACTCTATCCTGGCCTGGCCAGAAGGAGCCAGCCTGCCTTCTCACCTCTCCTGCCCTTGGGGTGCATCTCAGTGACCTCATGTGTTGGCGGGTGGGTCCCAGGGTTGTGTGTGCCCAGAGAGCCTCAGGAGGGAGCAGGTTGGGGATCATGAACAAGGCCTCACCTTGACTGGCCCCTCCACAGCCGTGCAAGGGGACAGTGAGAACCAGGTGCTGGTGCTGGTGGAACGAAGGAGGTAAGCCAGGGCCTCCCTCAGGGGCTCTGAGGAGTCTGGGGTAGTCTGACAGGCCTTCAGTAATTGACTGTCCCGGGCCCAGGACGCTGTACATCCAGGGGGAGCGGAGGCTGGACTTCATGGGTTGGCTGGGGGCCATCCAGAAAGCAGCAGCCAGCTTGGGGGACACGCTGTCGGAGCAGCAGCTCGGGGACTCGGACATCCCGGTGATTGTGTACCGCTGCGTGGACTACATCACGCAGTGCGGTGAGCCCCGCCCCGCGGCACAGGCCCCGCCCCTCCCAGCAGCCGCCTCGGTCCCCTGGCGCCTGGTTCCCGGGAGCCCTGGAAAGTGGCTGGTCCTGGCCCAATGACTAAGGCCCCTGGAAAGTGGCGCCATGCCTCACGTTTGGCCCTGCCCTGCCCTGCCCCAGGCCTGACCTCGGAGGGCATCTACCGCAAGTGTGGGCAGACCTCGAAGACGCAGCGGCTGCTGGAGAGCCTGCGGCAGGACGCGCGCTCCGTGCGCCTCAAGGAGGGCGAGCAGCACGTGGACGATGTCTCCTCAGCGCTCAAGCGCTTCCTGCGCGACCTGCCCGATGGGCTCTTCACTCGTGCCCAGCGCCTGGCCTGGCTGGAGGCCTCAGGTGGGCCCTGCAGCCCCCATCTGCTGTATCTCAGGGTTCCCGGCCCCTTCCCACTGGGCGCTAGCACTAGGCGTGCCCGGGGCTCGGCCGGCTCCAGTTCCCCGCCCTCCTTGCCGCTTATCCCTGCAGTCACTGTGCACAGAGCCAGGGCCCCTTGACCATGCCTCATCCTTCCTGAGTGCCTGGCCTGCTTTGACTTGGAGAGCACGGCGACGGCTTTCGCCCAGCATGAGAGGCACAGCAGCCAGAGGATGGGGCAGGGAAGGTGATTGTGGGGGGTTTCTGACCTGGTCTATCTCCCCTACCCAGAGATTGAGAACGAGGAAGAGAAGGTCTCCAGGTACCGAGAGCTCCTGGTGCGTCTGCCCCCTGTCAACCGGGCCACGGTGAAGGCCCTTATCAGCCACCTATACTGGTGAGGGGGCAATACCATTGTGAGGCTGGGGGGATGGGGTGGAGAAGATTCTTCTACCCCCAGCCTGGCTGACTGCCCTCCTCTGGGAACCAGGTACACCTGGGAACTAAATATTGACTACGAGCTGCCCTACTAATCTTGGACATTTTGTCCCTCAGCTTAATTCCTGCAGGTGGGAGAGTAGAGGATTTTTCAGCTTGGGACCATGGTACCTTGACCAGATCTCCCAGTGTCCCAGTCCTCCTTGCCAGGCCCCAAGACATGGCCAGAAAAACTGTGCCTCCCCCCTTAGCTAGTGGTCCACTGTGACTGGGCCAGTCTCTGTCAGAAATTGGCAAGGTGAGATGGGGAAGTTCCAGGCTGGACTCTTCACTCAAGGGCTCCCTCCTCCCCTCCCCAGCGTCCAGTGCTTCTCAGACACGAACCAGATGAACACGCACAACCTGGCAATTGTGTTTGGGCCCACGCTCTTCCAGACAGACGGGCAGGACTACAAGGCTGGCCGTGTGGTGGAAGACCTCATTAACCACTACGTGGTGGTGTTTAGCGTGCGTCCCTGGCCAGTGGGCAGTGGAGGGCACGGCTCAGCCTCCCGGATGGCAATGGCCACCTGTACCTGCCCCTCTCCCCTTCCCAGGTGGATGAGGAGGAGCTGAGGAAGCAGCGGGAGGAGATCACTGCCATTGTGAAGATGCGAGTGGCTGGCACTGCCAGTGGGACCCAGGTGAAGGCCAAGGCCTGGGTGGGGGGCTCAGGCCAGCCACCTGCATCTGCTCCCTAGGCCTCCAGCTGGACCTTGTCTCCTTGCAGCATGCCGGTGACTTCATCTGCACGGTGTACCTAGAAGAGAAGAAAGCAGAGACCGAGCAGCATGTCAAGGTAGAGGCTGGGGACCTAGAAGCCAAGGGGTCAGAAGAGTCAGGCTGGGTGGGCCAGGCTCAGATGGCCATGGGAGTGGTACTTCCATCCCAAGGGGATCCCTGGTTTGGGACCTGTATCTGGCTGATGCTGGGGCTTGCTTGTAAGTACCACTCTCAGATACCCCTCTGCATCCCAGGAGGACCCTGAGAAGGGTGGGCTTAGGCCCTGAATCACACAGCAAGGTGTGGCAGAGCAGAGGCTGGGGATGGAGATAGGTTGACCTTCTTTTTGGTCCCTGCAGATCCCAGCATCTATGACAGCCGAAGAGCTCACCCTGGAGATCCTGGATCGTCGGAATGTGGGCGTCAGGGAGAAGGACTATTGGACCTGCTTCGAGGTCAACGAGAGGGAAGAGGCAGGTGAGTGCCTGCTGGGATTGGTGCAGACTGCGGCGTAGCCTGTCTCATCTGGGCTGCAGCCCCCATCTCTCCTCCCCTACCCTATGTGGGAATGGGGCAGCGAAACAAGTTTTGGGTGGCAGATGTTGCTGTCACACTGACGAAGCCTATGATCTCGATGGTGGTGACAGATGCTTGGAGGGGTTGAGGTGATGCCTGTAATGTGGCCATTAGGAGGGACAGGGAAGGGGGTAGATGGTGTATGTGGTGGTCCTTTCTCCGGTGTCAGTGAAGATGGCGTTGCTTGCAGGGATGCTGCTGCTGAATTTGATAATGGGATTGTGGGGTGACGCCACTCTTGGTGGTCATCACCATGGAGGAGAGGAGGATGGTGGCAGGGTGGGGTTGGGTTACGGTGGTTGTGATGGTATGACAGGCCTATGGTGATGAGGGGGTGATAAAGGCATCTTATGGTGAAGGGTGGTCTTGCTGGCAGTGGGGGGTGAGGGTGTATCTGTTTATTTGTTGAGTGCCAGGCACTGGGCTGGGGAGCCAGACACATAGTCCCTGTCCTCATGGGGGTTAGAGACATTAATGTAGTGATCACACCAATAAATGTACAATTACAGCTGCACTAACTGCTGTGAAGGAAAGACCTGCGGGATTGCCCAAGCTTCCCTGAGCTTGGACGTGAAGAAAGAGCAGGGCTTACTTGGTGAAGGGGGGAAAAGTGCTCCCAGGAGTGGGAACAGCATGAGCAAAGTCCTATGTGGTTACAGACACAGCCCTTTCACGGAGGGCAGCAAAGGGCTTGTGGCGTGGGTGGGGCTGGAGATCCCGGCAGAAGCAGAGACGGCCACCCGGGGCCCAGCAGCCACGCAAGGCCACAGCAGGGTTAGCGGAGTTTAGGAAGGTTGCTGCTTGCCACTGAGTGGGGAGAGGAGGAAGCAAGCGAAGGGAGAGTGCGTGCAGGAGTCCTCTTTGAAGGTCGTGGTTTAGTCCAAGGAGAGGATGGTAATGTGGGCCAGGGTGGCGGCCGTGGAGATGGACAGCGGAGAGATCTAACACATGGAGAGTGAGAGGGAGAAGGGTTTGTTTCTGGCTTGAGCAGCCTGGTGGGTGGTGGTGCTATTATTTCCCTGATGGGGGAAGATCACGGGCTTTGTTTTGGACATGTTGAGTTTGAGCAGCTTTGGTCACAGCCAGATAAGTCAAGCCTGAAGCTTGGTCGTGGGGAGGGTGTTCGTGATGGTGACGTGGTATGGTGCTAGCAGACAGTGGGAGTAGACGATGTGCAGGTGGTATGTGCCCACATGCCAGCCCTTGGTGGTGTCAGGCCTTGTGACAGTGACAGTGGGTATGACCTCTCCTCAGAGCGCCCCCTGCACTTTGCTGAGAAGGTGTTGCCCATCCTGCACGGGCTGGGCACAGACAGCCACCTGGTGGTGAAGAAGCACCAGTCCATGGAGGCCATGCTGCTGTACCTGGGTAGGTGGTGCCTGCAGGTTGGGCAGGCAGGGTGGGACCCTCTGTCCAGAGCCAGGGCAGGACCTGGTGGCACCAGGCAGGAGCAGCTCAGGCAGAGGGTGCCAGGTGGGCAAGCCTCTTTTGGGGGCTGGGGCAGAATGGGACAATTTCCTTCATCCTGGGACCTGGCTCTGGGGCATCTGAGTCCATGGCTAGGGGGTTGGCGCAGCCCATGCCCACTCCATTCCTCCCCCAGCTAGCCGTGTGGGCGACACCAAGCACGGCATGATGAAGTTCCGCGAGGACCGCAGCCTCCTGGGCCTGGGCCTGCCCTCAGGCGGCTTCCACGATCGCTACTTCATCCTCAACAGCAGCTGCCTGCGGCTCTACAAGGAGGTCCGGGTAAGTGGCCTCACTGGGTTTTGTCCTGCCATGGGCACCTGCACCCCTCAGTGTGCTCAGACATTCCCCTTGGTCTGCAAGTGGGAATATCCCTATCATGGCGTCTTGGGATGGCACAGCAGTGGGGAAGAGCTGTAGAGTCCTAGGGACCCTCCAGTGGCCCCGGGTGGCCACACTACTGTGCCCTGCAGCCCCACTAGGCCCTGGTACCTGGATGCCATCACATCATGCCCATAGTCTCTCACCTGTGCCTGTGCCTTGTCACAGCACTCACAAGAACATGCTCTGTGGTGACAGCCCCGAGTTGTGGCCCATGCATGCCTTGTCACGTCACAGGTCGTACCCCTCCCAGCCCACATGCCACACCCACTCTGTCCACATGCTGGGTGTTCTCCTGGACCAGACTGTGTCTTGGCACCCCCCACCTGCACACCCATGCCACATCCCCTCACGCACCGCTGCACTTGCTGTCCTGGCTCTAGACCTGGGACGGCTTCTTCCATAACCCTGATCCTCTATCAAACAGAGCCAGAGGCCGTGGAGCGGGGCCCCTGAGACCGTGAGTAGCTGTGGGCTGACTGTCAGCTGCCTTACACCGCCTGGGGCAAAGTGAGCTGGGTGGGAGTGTGGAGATGTAGCCAAGGCTCCCGGCCATCTCCAGGCATGGTTCCCTGACCCCTTGCCAGTTGGCACTGGCCCTCACGTCAGGGCCCATGGCCTAAGCTCCTGCCCTTCATCCCTAACCCCATCCCAGGGTCCTTTCCCCAGGATAGGGTCCCTTATCAATGTGATGTTCTAGAATTTTCCAAAGAACTCTGTGGAAGTTAAGGAGCCAGTAATGGAGGCCCCTAGGTTTGAATTAGAGCTGATCCTCAAGTCCTGTCACCCCTGGAGCCAACCTATTTCCAACCCTGCTGGAGAGAGAGTTCCAGGATTATCAGAATGTCCTTGTTGGACATACTGCCCTGATCCTAAAGTGTCCGGGTGGGACTAGAGAGGCTTATGGGACATGCCCCGCCTGTGGTAGGAGTCTTTGCTGTAGCCCTGGCAGATTGCCCAGCCTTTGCATGCTTCTGGAGAGGGGTGCTCATCCACTCCTCCCTTGGGGCTGCCCTGTTCCTAGGGGGATACATCTGCCTGGGAGAAGGCCTTTGCTCAGGTTCAGCTGAGAATCTGCCTCCTGTGATGCCCTGTGGCTCACACCTATGCCTCAGGGGCCACAGAGCATAGATGCCCTACAGAGGTGAGCAGCAGAGATGTGGTTCCAAGCCCAGGGGTCCCTCCTGAGCTGTCCCACCAGTGTCTTCAGCCTTTTTATGCTCCTTGCATCTCCTGAGGACATCTGGACAGGTCTTGGCTACCATGGAGGGAGCAGAACCATCACCTCCTTCTCTTTGTGCCTTATACTTCTGTTAATGCAGCCTGGGCTCCTGCTGACCCTTGTGGGAAATGCTTCCTCTGCACTCCTTTGCCTCCCTCTATGATCACAGCCTCACTTCTGAGCCTGTCTGCCTCTCTAGTCAGTCCTCTTGATTTTGGGATGTTATCTCTCGGGCCCCCTCTCTCTAGGGGTGCTTGGCCCCATGGAGCAGAGCAAGACCATCAGTGTGGGCAGAAGGGAGGCAGGATGGCTGAGGCACCTGGAAAAGCAGCAGCTGACCCTTTGGCATGGAGCAGAGTGGCAGGAGAGCTAGAAAAAGGGAACAAAGCTAATGTTCCCTAAGGAGGAAGGCTTGGTTCCTGGCTCCTCTCACACTGATACATGTAACCTTCACTGCTGTCCTGTGAGGAAGGGTGTTATCCCCATTTCACAGGTGAGAAAACAGGCTTCGAGTGACTTGCCCAAGGCCATCTGTAGGTGGTAGAATGGGATTTGAACCCAGATTTGTTAGTGTCAAAACTCACACTTTGCATTCCTGGAAGGCAGGAACTCAAGGACACAGCTGGCAGGGACTGTTCAGTGCGGGGTAAATGCTGCTCTCCATACCCTAGTGACAGCTGGCACCCTGGCCTGACAGAAGCCCCAGGCAGGTGTGGTTTGGATACCAAGATGTTGGTAACTCTGGTATTTGTTGGTTTATGGGGTAAGAAGACAGGATATTTGAAACTGGGACTGTCCCAAGCCATTCAGGATATATGGCCACTCAAGCCTTATTCTAGCAGTCTGCTGTTGCTAAAGACCCTGAGGCACCTGGAAAAGGCACATTCTAGAAGGATCTTGGTTCCAGCAGAGGTCCTTAGTAGCAAGGGTGAATTTCATTCTCCACCAGTGACCTAGTACCTTGGAGATGCTGGAAACATGAGCCCTTTCATTAGAATGAAGTCTTTGGGGGATTCATTCTCAAAAAGAAACTGCATTGACTGACACCCCCTTCCCTGACCCCCTCAAACTTCCTGTCTCAGCCACCCTCACATCACACACATGCCACGCATACACCACGCACGCCAGCGCCTGGGAAAGCAGAGGCCCGACGGTTGTGTTTGCAGTCTCAAGGAGCCACAGCCTGCCTTGATGCCTCAATTCCTGCCATTCTCTCTGTGCCTGACCGGGACTGTCATTACTGTCACATCCATGGGCCTGTCCCTTCCACCCTCGACTCACTTGACTGGTAGCTTCCAGTTCTCTTCTCCTCCCACCTGCAGCCTGTTTTCCATTCCCAAAGCCTGATTCCTTCCCTACCTGAAGCCCAGTGTTCCCACATCCTTCCTCTGCCATGCCCAGAGCCTTGTGCTTTCCATGCCTGCAGCCTCATCTCTTTTTCAGCCTCTGTTGTGGTCTTTCCACTCCCTCTACTGGGTGCCTTCTGGTTTGCAGGTGGGTTCTGCCCTGCTTGCATGTAGGTTTCTTCCTTGTCACATTCTCCCCATACTTTGTTTCCTCCATATCCACAGCCTCATCCCCCTTCCCACTGCTCAGTTTCCTCCCTGTCTACAGCCCTGATCGTCCCCTGCCTGCAGCCCAGTTTGTTCCAGGCCCTCTCTGGCACATGTCAGGTCAGGCTATGCCATCAGGCCCTTATCATTAGAAGGTATCAGGGTAAAAGCAGGGTGAAAGTCCTTACTAAGGCCCTCCTAAGCCACACCCCTTCTGACAGCACAGAAGTCTCCATCAATCCCTAGGCAGCCCATCCTTTTGTGATATCACAGGGAAGTCCACCAATTCCTGAAACTTTCCACCTCCCCTGGCTCCCTTAGTCTCCTCTCTGGTTCATGCTGAGGAGCCATGACTGGGGGTGGCTGGGAGCAACGGTGGGAAACAGGGTGGAGGCAGCTCAATCTTTGACCCCTAGTTTCGGTTGTAAGTGGATCCCCCTCCCCTGCCATTCACCCTGGTGCCCCTGTGGGCTCCAGGGGTGCCTGGTAGGGGGAGGGCTTCAAGCAAGTGGCCCCCAGAGCAGGAGGAAGGCTCATTAGCTTGACCCAACCAGCCTCTTCTTTGGGGGTCATTGCACCCATCCCTCTGCCTCCAAGCCAGTCTGCCTCTCCCAAGCCCAGACCCATATGCAGAGGTGGGGGCCAGAGGTGAGCATACTGGTGACCTGGTGCCCCTCCTCAGTACATTGGTCTCTCGCTTCCCGACCTGGGCTATTGGGAAGTTCTTCCTTTGGTCTATGGAACAGCTGTCCTGCTTCAGCTCAAGTCATTAGCCTTTTCCCAGGGAACCAAAGAGCTAGTAGCTGCTGATCCCCTTCTGTTCACATGGTCAACCCTGGAGCCTCCATGGGGCAGGGAGGGCTGAATGAATAACCCGAGAGATCCAAGCAGCCAGCCAGGGCGCTCAGGTTGCACCTGCTGGTTCCAGCTTGGTGCTGGAGGATGCCGTGCAGCCCGTCTCCCTCTGTGTGCAGCCTCATTTGTGCTGGTACTACAAGTCGATTCTTCAATTTGCAGGGCAGCAGGGTGGGGCTGGGATTCGCTGCTTTGGATGTCCCAGTTGGGACGGCTTCCTTGGGGACTGAGGGTTGACTGTCTGATGCTGCTGCAGGGCGAGAGGCCTGGGGGCGGTTTGGGCTGGATCAGGAACAGGGAGGGCTTCATCAGGAAGGCTTCCTGGAGGAGGTGACCTTTGCTGGGCTGCAGAGGGGGGTGGGGAGTGGTAGGAGGGAGGTGCCCAGTCAGGAGAACTGCCCCGATGCCCATTCTAATAGACTGAAGTGCCCTCTTCGCCCCTCCCTCATCCCAGAGTCACCGTCCTGAGAAGGAGTGGCCCGTCAAGAGTCTCAAAGTCTACTTGGGAGTGAAGAAGAAACTCCGGCCACCCACCTGGTGAGTTGGGACTGAGGAGACAGGCTTGCAGCTGGGGCCTGTGGGGGCTCAGAAATGATGGGGAGGCACAGCTGGGGGCTTTGAACTTGACGCAAGTCAGTGCAGTGGTTCTGAAGGTGTGGTCCCCCAGGCCAGCAGCATCACCGGGACATACCTTAGAACGCAAATCCTCAAGTCCCACCCCATTCCTACTGAGTCGTGCGTTCTGGGGGTGTGCCCAGCACTGTGTGTTTTAACAAGCTGTGCAGGGAGCTCTGATGCCCGCTCATGCTTGAGAACCACTGGCTTGTATTCAAATCCTGTCACTGACTATACCTGGGGCCCGTCTGGGCCTCAGTTCCCATGTCTGAACAGAGAAGATAATGGCACACCTGTTTCCGGGGTGGTTGTACATTTTAGGAAGTTGAAAAGTGACACATGCCACTATTGCCATTATGAATTGCAGTCATCAGACTTGGTTTTCTGACTGTCTCCTCAGCTGCTGGCTGTGCCTGGCTATCTCTCTGGGACAGGGGCAGGCCTGGGCTGCGGGTCGGGCTGGGGCTGGAGGGAGCCAAGGGCCTGGGAGGCCCGTGGGGACTGAGAGAGAAAGAGGCTGGGATGTCCTACTCTTGTGAGAAGGCCTTGAACTCTGCCCCTGGCTCCAACCCAGGCTTCTGGGCTCTGTCCTGGCAACCTGGGCGTTGAGGCCTCTGCAGGCTGTCAGGCGACCCCACTCCTCCCCTCCTTCTCTGCAGCTGGGGCTTCACAGTGGTGCATGAGACAGAGAAACATGAGAAGCAGCAGTGGTGAGTGAAGGCTCCATCCTGAGACTCCAGGCTGAAGAGAAATGGTAGCACATCCCCTTTGATTGAGTCCCCAGTCACAGCCCAGATCTGTGCCCTGCTGGCAGAGCCTGGGCTAGGGAGATGGGCAGGGGTCCCCCACTCAGCCAGCCCTTTGGCAGTGTCCAGACCTGTGCCCCGCCCTGCAGGTACCTTTGCTGTGACACGCAGATGGAGCTCCGGGAGTGGTTCGCCACCTTCCTCTTTGTGCAGGTACCAGGTGCAGGGTCTGAGGTTTGGGGTGGGGTCCCTGGAGGCTTCCATTATAGAGAGTGGGTACATTTGTGCCTTCACTATTCAGGCCACCCATCACTTGAAGGAGATTTTGAGTTGCTTTTAATGCATTGGATGGTTTATTCAATAAACCCTTCCCAGTGCCTACTGTAGTCCAGCCCTGAGCCAGGCCTGCTAGGGACAGAGAGCACACAGACCCCTGCCCTCGGGCACTCCCCACGTGAAAAGGAAAACAGACCCATAAGTGGCCAGTCATAGCCTAGTGTGATCAGTACGGTGGAGACAAAGGAAAGCCCAGGGACCCCAGCCTGGTGGGTGGGATGGAGGTGGCAGCAGGGAGAGGGTGGCACAGGAGCTGAGTCTTAGGGGATGAGGGAGAATGCACCCCAAATGAAGAGGAGGGGGACGGCTTCTAGGTGGAGGCCAGTTTATGCAGAGGCGTGGAGATGTGAAGGAGCAGTACGGATTGTCCAGTGGGGTGACAAGGAAGAAGCCAGGAGTGCCAGAAGCTGGCCCTGGAAAGAATCTCCAAGAGCCTCAAAGGCCATGCCAAGGAAGCTAAACTTGACCCGGTGGGCAGTGGAGAACCCCAGGAGGGTTTGAAGCAAGAGAGAGTGGTGTGCAGCCTAGATCCGAGAGGTCTCACTCCAGTGTGGTTGCAGGGGCGGAGGGACAGGGCGGCGCCCAGAGGTGAGCAGGCCAGTGAGGCGGCGGCTGCAGTGGCCTCAGCAGGAGTGGGGTGGGGGTGACTCCTGAGCGAGAGCAGGGCTAGAGGCTGGGTTAGTCTTAAAACAGATGAGTTAAAACAAAGATTTTAAAATGAGGGCTCAGAATTATTTAGGGAAAAGGCAGACAAAACTACCAGGACCCTCGACTGAGTTCTTTCTTGTAGCTAAGTTTTTCTTTTAGCTCTGAGCTCCCTGGTAATCAAGGCCTAAAGGGAAACAGGGTGGATTCTATAGTTCTTTGTTCCTGGTAAGAAGCAGCTCAGACATGTTCCTCTAGCAGAAATGTTTTCTTGGTGCTGCATTCTTGGAGAGGTTTGTGGATCCGGAGACGGGAGTTGTTGAGTAACAGAATTGGCTGTGTTTTGCCAGGGATGCAGTCATGTTCTCACAGCTGCTTCTCATATCGGCTGGGATCAAAGCTGAGGGTGTCACCTCAGTTCATAGCTGGAGGCATTTCTGGGAAGGGTGGGCAGATCCGGAGCTGAGAATCTGGGTGAGCTGAAGCTGAGCCCAGGCCTCAGCCCTCTCCTCCGCCTGCTCCCCAGCACGACGGCCTGGTGTGGCCCTCAGAGCCCTCACGTGTGTCCCGGGCCATGCCCGAGGTCCGGCTGGGCAGTGTCTCGCTGATCCCCCTGCGTGGCAGTGAAAACGAAATGCGTCGGAGTGTGGCTGCCTTCACTGCAGACCCGCTTTCTGTGAGTGGCTCTCCCTCCCGACGGGGGTGCTGGGGACACAGCTGGATGCCTGCCTTCTACTCCACAGCTCGCCTCTGAGCGCCCTCCGGGCCCCTCCCTCCAGCCCTGGCAGGACCCTTTGGTTCACGTGGTTCACAGCAGCCCCCTTATTGGCCCTGGGGACCCCAGCTGATTCAAGCACTCTCAGGCCGGAAGTGGAGTGGCTGCAGAAGCTTCAGCAGGGAGCCTGGCCCCTCTGAGCCTCCGCAAAGTGCTTACAGAATCTGGGCTTCTGCCTTCCTACAGCTCCTGCGTAACGTCTGAGCAGGGAGCCCACCCTGGCTCTGGGACTCTCCGCTGGAAGCCTTCCTGTTCAGATGCCCCTCGTGCCCCGAGGGCCTGGTGCAAGCCAGCAGGGGGTGCACGAGGAAGCTGCACCCACATCCCACATCCTCCATCCTGACGGCAGCATGGGGTTCCCTGGCTGGGGGTGGGGGGCAGCAGGGTCTGCCTGGGCAGGAACCCCTCCTGGCTCTGTCCAGGTGCTCAGCCTCTTGGCCTGACCTGCTTAGACCCGGTGTCACTGACCCTGAGTTTCTGGGGCTGGGGAGATGTGTACCCATCAGGAGCACCGGAGGACCACCATTCTTTCCGTGGCTTGAGGCCCTGGGGCCCCCGCTGGAAGGGAGCCCCCCTGCAATGAACTCTAGGACAGCAAAAAGTGGGTGCTCCAAAAGAACACTCAGCTGGGTGGGGAGGGAGCTCTTGGGCAAGTTTTCACAGAGCTGGGAGCTGGACTTTGGGGACTTCAGCCCCCCTTCCAGTCTGGGCTGATTGGGAGGGTCCAGGCTGCCTGATGCCCCTTCCCCACTTTGGGGGCTTTTTGATAATATAAATGTATCTGTATATTTTACCCCATGGTGCTGAGGCCTGTGATTGGTTGAGGCGATCAGGTACCCTGGGGTAGGAAGGGACAGGAGGTCAGGAAGCCCAGAAGCGAGTGCCTAGGTCCTGAAGCTGGGACCTGGACCCTGCTCTCTCCAGGCACTGAGCCTGCTCCCTGCCATCCCCACTGTACTTCTGTGCAGCCAGGCTGGGAATGCCAGTCCTGACCCAGACCCGGACAGACCCCAGCTGGCCCTGAGCTCCTGTCCCTGCTGCGGTCTGACTCTGAGCTGGAGCCTGGACGTGGCATGTCGGTTACTCAGTGCATCCCCACAGCAGCCCCTGCTGGAGACACAGGGTCACAGAGTCCCAGGAGCTTTAGTAAATCAATTAGGAAGGACCTCCTGGTCACCCTCAGCCCCTGTGCATACCCGCTATGCATACCCCTCCAGAGGTGGGGCCTGCCTTGTACCAGGGAGCTGCCCTCACTGGGCACCACCTGGCTGTCTCCTGCAAGAAGATGAGGCCCTGGCCAGCGGGGGAGATAACGAGCTGTGCAGAGACAGATTTGGGACTCCCTGGGAAGGTGCCAGACACCACGTCTGCCTCTGCCTAGAGCCTCGTTACCACTCGCTCCATCACTCTCAGGCTGACCTCCCAGCGTCAGCCTCAGCCAGTGGGGTTGGGCAAAGCGGGTGGAGGATGGGTCACAGGAGCTCTGACTCATATGATCTGGCTCAGTGGAGGAGCCTGGGGTCTGGTGGGGGACTTGGGGACATGGACTCCAGGTTCCTTTTCTCTGTAAGGAAGGGAAGATATATGCCAGGAGACTGGAACTGGTTCTCTGAATCCTACTGACCTATTTCACAGGCTGGGGCTAAGTCCCTTCAGTCTCTGACCTCCTGTCCTTCCCTTGGATAGTCTGCACCAGGCCAGACTGATGGATTGAATGTCTGACCATTCCACCTCCAGCCAGCACAAGGCTGATGGGCCCCCTTATCCAAGTGCTCAGGGACTGGAATTCTTTCATGGGTCTGACTTTGCACTGACCAGCTAGCCCTGGAGGCCCAGAGTCTGGGTGAGACTGGGGATACCCCCTTGCTAGGCTGCTAATGTCACTGCCGCAGCTCAGGGGACTGGTTGCAGTACAGCATTGGGCCACAAGGGGGAGACCATGGACCACAGATTATTGCTGGAATCAGGACAGGGTCTGGAGGACCCCAGAGTGGGCCTGGCGCAGACCTGGCTCTGCTGGGGTTTGGAGTGGGACCCAGCCCTACCTTTGGCCTCAGGCTGGTGATATTCTGGAAGGCAGCACAGTACAGGAATGTGCTTTTGACTCCTGGGCTCTAGGAACCAGGAGGAGGGGACAGCCTTTTACCAAGCACCTAGTGTGAATCATTGCCTGCGCTGTGTGCACTGTCTACCCTCAGCAGGCGGGGAGTTAGGCCCAGAGAAGGCAGGTGACTTTCCCAACATCACACAGTTCTGAATCAGGCCTGAGGCCCATTTCCACTGCCCTACTTTGGGGGCTGTCCCTCCTCGACTCCCCTTCTGATTCCAGCCATTTTCTCCTCTTACAAGTGGCCCGGTGTGTCCCCTGAGGAAGGGGCTCTGAAAGTGCCTCTCCTTGGGGTAGGGAATGACAGGAGCCTGCCAGTGTTGGGTGGGTTAGGGCAGGAGCCTCTGCTGGTTCCTATCAAGGGATTCCTAAAAATGGGGCCTCTTGGGACCCTGGGTGGTTTGTTCACACATTATTTAAGGTCGGGGTTGAGGGGGATGGGCCGAGGAGCCCAGAGCCAGACCTGCTGAGGGGCAGGGAGCAGCTCTCTTGGAGAGGGAGGAGGCTTCCTGGGGGAGAAGGTGCTCCTGAGTTGGCCCTGAGGACTGAAAACCTTGCCAGGTGCACATGGTGGGGAGGGGTACGATTTGGGGTAGGGGTGGGAGTGTTGTGGGGACAGGGCTCCAAGGGCCACCCCAAGTTCAGGCCTAGCCGCAGTGGAGCCCAGGGAACCCTGGGAGAAAAGGCTGTGGGAGGTCAGAGCGTGGGTGACAAGGGCAAGGGGGAGTGTAGGGGATGGGCTGGGAGGTGGGGGGACCTGCCTCTCTCCTTCGCTTCTTTCCAGCTCAACCTTCTACTCTGCAGAGAGGCCCGAGGAGCCCTGGGGGCAGGGGAGAGCAAGAGATGGGCCCTGCCTGAGCCCCGGGACTAGAGGGGGCGCCTGGAGCTGAGGCCTTCTTTCCTGGCCCCATACCGGTGGCTCCCAAGCCGCCTGCCCACGGCTCGCTGTCTTGGGAAGCATGTGTGTGGGTGCCGACGCCCCCGCTTACAAGCTGTGTGGCTTTGGCTGAGTTACTTAGGTCTCTGATCTATGTTCTTGTCTGTACTCTGGGGGTATTAATAGTAGCTACCTCCTAGTGGGCTGGGGGATTATATGAGCTAATAAGTGTGAAGCACCTAGCACTGTCCCTTGCTAATCCCCTTCCCGGATTCTAGGCCCAATATATTTTCATTCACCAAGCACTCATGGAACACTTACTGTATACAGAGCTTAACTGAACGCTGAGCGGGCACAGATGAGTAAGTGGTGTGGGGGAAGGAGGGAGCCCTTCTGGTGGGGGATGTTGGTCAGGAAAGACTCCACAGAGGAGAGCCTGGAAGGTCTAGGTGGAGCTGAGAAGCAGCAACATCTCCAAGAGCTGGAATGGCATGCGTACAGGCAAGGGGATGTGACCCTGCCGTGAGTGGTCTGTTGCGCTGGAGCTTAGTGCTCCGGGGGCACCCTGGGGCCTGCCCCTCATGCCTCCGGTGTTGGGTCTTTGCCTCTGTCCCCTCCCTCTGAGATATGACCGCATCCCAGTCTTCCCCCACCAGGAAAAGGAACAGTTCCTATTTTCTTAGCTAGCTCTGTGACCTAAGTGACCCAGACCTGTTCTGGGGGACTGTCTCTCTCATACACACATACATACAGCTGGCCTGAACCTCCCAGCCTCTCCTCCTCCAGGAGGAGACACCTCCTTCAGGAAGCTCTTCTGGATTGCCCTTACATCCCACTGTACTGTGTGCACTTAGGGTGTGTGTATGTGTCCAGGTCACTTGCTCCCATCTAGGGACTGGCCTAGGGAAGAGCTGTCAGGGACAGGGTCTCTCCCATGCCACGTTCAGCCTGTGGAAATTTCCACACTTTCTCTGCCCTGGTTACAGCTCCTACTGCTGTATTTATCACCCTGGAGACACAGTGGCTCAGGCGCACACATGCCACACACACTGAGGCCCCGCACACGTGCCTGCACACCTCAGCCTGCACTTCCAGATCTGCAAGTGCTTCACACACACACACACACACACACACACACACACACACACACAGCACGTGGATGAACACCCACGCACACAGCGCTCTCTAGGAAAATTGCTCCCCTTCCCTCCTGCGCCTCCTCCTCCTCCACTCTGTCCTCCCTCCACCACCCACCTCCAAACAGCTGAGACTAAAGAGATGGGCTGGACGGTGCCTCCCACCACTTGTCAGCCTGGGGAGCCCTCCTCCCCCGGGAGTATAGTGTGCCCTCCCTCTCCCCTCGCCTCTGCCTCCCCTGCTCTCCCTGCCTTCCCATCCCTGCCCCTTCCCTGCACTCCTGCGTGTCTTCCCTCTGCAAGTCACTCTGAGGCCTCTCTTTGTGACTTTTTTGACTCTGAAGTGGAAACTGTCCCTCCCTGCTCTCTTTCTTGAGGGGCTCAGGATGGGGACCTCACAGGGCAGAGGGACAGGCCAAAGGGACCCCAGGTCCCAAACTCAGCTCCTTCTCTTGGGTGAGGGGAGGGCTCTGTACCCGGCACCATGGAGATCGGGATCATGGTAACACCGTCCAGGTGGGCACAGCCTTCCTCCTCCTCGGGGTGTGGGGCATAGGAGCAGCTGCCAAGGCGCCCTGAGGACGTGGGCCGTGTGCTGGTGCCCACCGCTGGCTGCCACATCTGCTTCTGGCTCATACCACCCCAGGACACCCCACCCTGGCCAAAATTTGCTTGCACTGCGGCTTCCAGTGCCACAAGTCACTAATCCCAGTTGGGGGGAATCCTCTTGCAAACACAGGCTCCAGAGCTGGGGGCCAGAGAAGGCAGGGGCTTGCCTAGGGTCACACAGCAAGTCTGGCCAAGCTCCTGACTCTCAGACCTCAGTTCTGTCCTCTGGTCTCCCACTTTCCATCCAGGTCAGAGGTCACTGGGGGCAAAGGGCTCAGTCCAACCTCAGTTCCAGCCACCTGGGAAGTCTCCAGCCAGTCGTTGGCCTTGGCAATGATGATGATGATGCAAACAGGACTGCTGATAAACCATTGTGGAGCACCCACCTCCTCACATGCTGAGGCTTTGCACGTGTCTTCTCATTTAATTCTTACAACAGCCTACGAGGAGGATGACCAGTAAGTGGCGTAGCTAGGACAAGAACACGGGTCCTTCCCAGATGGTACAGGCAAGCTGAGGCTTCATGCACGGTGCATCCCCAGCCAGCGCGCTTTTCTAAAGGAATGGCAAACTGTTTTCCAATTCTTTCTTGCAGGAGAGAGTTCATGGTGAAGATCTGGGGCTTAATCTGGGTCTAGCCCTAGTGTTTCTAGAAAACAGAGATTATTTTTCTAAGAAGGTAGAGAGGGAACAGAGCCCTCCTATTGTGGTTAGACCTAGGGAAGACCTTCTTGCAGTCCGGCAATGCAGAGACTAGTTTCCAGTCCCCAGGTCCTTCTTGAGTCATGTCTAATGCCCGGGCTGGAGCCTGGGGATGGAGGGGAGGAGACCCCTGCCTCCTGGGCTCAGCCTCGACTTGTCTCCCGACCTTGATGGAGTCACGTTGCAGCTGCCTCCCTCCTGGCTTATGTAATAATTCAAATATAGCAGCTGCCTTTATCCCACTGAGTCACGCCCCCTCCATCCCCCCTCAGGTGCGGGGAGTTGGGAGGGAAGAGGTGGATCAGGGCTGAGTGGGAGGCTCAGGGCCTGCTGGCAAGGAGGATCCTGGGTGCTGGATCGGAGGCTGGTGGGGGAGAGGGAGCTGGTGCCGCCGAGGCCCCAGGGAGAGCAGAACCCTCCCCAGAATATGAAGCCATGGGGCCGCTTTTGCCCTGATCCATTCCTACTGGCGTTCCACATTCCTGGGGTTCCCTCCCAGAGTCACAAGCTATATGCACAGCCTTCTCTCCTGGGCCTCTGTCCCAACTGGAGGAGGTGAGGAAGAGGGGGAGGTGGAAGTAGTCTGGCGGGGCAGTGGCCAGGAGTCACTAGTCCTAGCCCCACCCTCGCTCTTTACTTAGCGTGTGACCTGGGCGTGGTTCTGACCTCAGTTTCCCCATGTGTACAATGAGGGACTGGACCCTGCTGGCTCTGGCAGTGTATGCTCCCTGCCTCATATCCCTGGAGACAACCTCAACCTTGGGCCAAGGCACTTCCGAGTGTCTCATTCCAGGCTGACTTCCCTCTCCTCTTCCTTTCCTCTGCCTGTCCCAAATACAGCCATCCCTCCTGCGCCAGCTCGGCACACCCCCACCCCCACACGGGGACCGAGTGGGCAGGAGGGGGCACTGGATTCTGGGCTGAGGGGCTGAGCAGCCTTTGGATGCCTCTCCCTTCCCCGACCTTGCCGTCTGTTCCGCCCCACCTCATGCCCCTGCCCAGCAGGAATGGGGAGGTCACTGTGCTCACCCTGGGTCACTCCTTCCCTCACAGGGCAGCTCCGACCAATCCTGGAACCTGAACTTCTCTACTTAGAGCTATTCTAGACGCCGTGGTGGCCTTTCATTCCTTTGCCAGCAAAAGCTTTGTCACCCATTGTGTGGCGGGGTCCCTGCTTAGTGTGGGAATGCAGGGAACTGTGCCAATCCCTTCTCAAGGACACGGTGCTTCTCCAGCCATTGTCATCGGAGCCACGGGTGGCAGCTTCCTGGCGGAGGAGGGGAGAAGCACCGTGAGATGGCTCCCTGAGCTCCCCACTCCACCCCTTCCCCTGCACCTGGGCTTCTGTTGCCAAGACCCTGGTGTGGGCCTATTCTGACCCCTGGCCAGAGGGGTCACCCAGGGGTGTTCAGGCCAACCCTTCATGAAATCCGTGTTCCACCAATTAACCAGCCTTTCCCCGGAGAGCTGGAGGGCTGTTTCACCCTCTGTAACCTCAGCCTACCCTGGGGGTGGGGGATGCCTTCCACCGCCACCTGTGTCCCTTGGCACACCTGCAGCCTCTTAACTCAAGGCTTACTCCTGTGTGACCCTGGGATGAGCTCTGATGTGCATCAGCTCATTTCCATCTGTCTCCTTCCCTCTGACTGTTCTCCAGCAACACTTCTTGCTTGTACCTGTTGGGGCTGCCCAAAGGCTGGGGACTAGGGCTGAGGTGAACAGGACTTTGGCCTACCTTTGAGGAAAGCAGCATGTCATAGAAGAAATGAGACGAACCTGAGCAGGGGGATGAGGTGCTGGGACAGCTGGCAAGTCAGAGAAGGGAGAGGCTGATCACTCCAGAATCCAGTGACCCTACCTGCCTACCCAACCCCTGTGGGTCAGGGGCAAGGTGTGTGCTGAACTGGCCCAAGAAAGGTGGGCCAGGATTTGGGATGAGCAGAGGAAAGGACTAGCGTGCGCTTAGGGACCAGATCCTGCCCCACCTGGAGCAGAGGATGGCGAGGTCAGGCAGATCATGAGAGACCTCGAATGCCAGGGTGAGGAGCTTGGCCTTGATTCCGAGGGCACGGGGAAGCCATGCAAGTGTTCTGAGGAGGAGTGCCACGACCAGACAGATGTCTAATAAAGCTGCCTCTCGATGCAGGGTGGAGGTGGAATAGAGGTGTGGAACTGGGGTAGGGGGCTAGGGAATGACCAGGAGGGGGGGAGGAGGTGGGGGGACGGGGTGGAGGGAGCGGACAGACGTGAGAGAATCTACAGGCCTTCGGAACAGACTTGATACAGCAAGTGTAGGAGAGGAAAGAGGCAAAGTGACTTTGAAGTTTCCAGCTTGGAGATTAGAAGTCTGCTGATGCCTTTGATAGAGACGAAAGATGTGTTGAATGTTGAGTATCTGAGTATGAGGGGCCTTTGGAGTGTTCTCAGAGGACATGTCCAGGAGGCAGCTGGTACCAGACGTCCGGAGCTCCAGAGAGAGGACTGGGCAGCAGGGGACACGCGAAGTTGTTGGCATGTTGGGGGAAGGCTCCATGCTCCGAGCAGACTGTTGGATGGGGGAGATAGGGCCGGTGCTCCTGCGAGGAGCATCCATATTGAGGGGGCGAGGATAGGATGAGCCAGTGAGGGAGACAGGAGGGGCGGGCTGGAAGACAGAGGGAAACGCAGGAGGGGGCGGGGGCGAGCGCTGAGAAGAAGCAGTCTTTCCTCCTTCCCTTCGGCAATGAGGAGGTAGCTGGATCCTGTGGAGCCTGCAGTCCTCCAAGGCTATGGGGGCAGCGTGGAGCCGGATTCCAGAACTGCATCTTTCCATCGCTTTGGGCAGCCACCTGCCTCCCAGGAGCATCCTTCCTCCTCCCACTTCCCCCAACTCCCAGCTCCCCATTTAGCAAAAACCAGTGTCTGCTGACCCCTGCGGGGCGGCGGCCAGGGCCTATGAACGTGGCTCTCACGGGTCAGCACCCTGGAGGGCGGGGCGGGGCGGGGCCTTGGCAGGGGCGGGGCTCCGCTGCCACTTAGAGCTCGTCTTTCAGGAGCGCGGTGGAGGAGTTAAGAACAGTTTAGGACTGTCTCCAGCTCTCACCCCTTTCTGCACCTCCCCCGTTCTGGCACTGCCCCACAGGAGCTCCTACCCCAACGTTTGGGGCTACTACTCTCTCGGCTCCATCAGTTGGACTTCTTCAGTGGGAGAGTGAAGAGGGGAAGGTGAGGGACAACGGTTTACTGGGAACTTTACAGACATCTGCCAAACCTCACAACCTATTGAGCTCGGAATTTGTGACCCCGCGTTTCCGATGATTGAAGTCCAGAGAGGTGAAGTAACTTGCCCCAGGCACGTGGCAGAGCTGGGATTTGAATTCCACCTGCCTGGCCCTAAGTCCCGGAGTGCCCGTTAGACCTACTGAGTCCTGGATCTTGCACCTGGTTCCCACAGACTCTCTACTTCTGGGCAACAGTGGAGTGTGGTGTGGCAGTGGGATGGGGAGAAGACCCTGTTTCCCACCTACAGCTTAAGCATATTCCTAAGAGATTTCTGAGGAGGAGGCCACCACCATTGTTTCCAGAGTGGAAGGCAGAAAGGAGGCTGGGGGCCAGGTGAGACCTCGTCGCACCCGCACCCACCCACGGTCAGGAGGGGCCCTCCTTGAACTCTGACTCAGCTGCTTTCTACCAGGCTCCTCAGGCCTCCTGAGTGCGTTCGCAGGGCGCGAAGGGCAGCCGTGAAGGACCCAGAGTGGCCGTGCTCCAGGGCCACAGCTTTCTGCGCCCAGAGAGTGCCTTCCCAGCTGGCAGGAAGGGAGCAGCAAGGTCTCAGGGACAGGCCAGGCTGAGAAGCAAGACACGAACTCTACGCTGGCTCAGCTGGTTTAGGACCAGCCTGGGCCTCGTTCTCTTTGAGTGAGAAAACAATTCGCCCAGAGGTTTCAGAGATCTAAAATTCTACCTTCTGGAGTCACAGTGGGAGAAAAGGGTCCTTCACATTTTCTTTCCTAACACTTCCCAGGCCATAAGACAACTACTTCCTGTAGCACTCAGCCCAGACAGGCCTTCTGCGCAGGCTCGGTCACTGGTGTCCATCCCCTCTCCACCGTGCACCCCCATGCCCTTCAGCATGCAGTTTCACAGACTCCTCTGCCTGGAGCCTGTTGTGTGGGCAAGGGTACTCTCCCCATAGCCCAGAGAGACGGGGCACTGGGGAGGGTCACTGCAGCTTCTCTACCCTAGAATATACACCCTTGTGCCTTTAAAGACCCAACTCAGATTTTATCTTCCTGAAATGTTTGCCAATACCTCCCTCCCCCGCACCCCTCACTGACTGGGTCAGGAGTCCCTCTGGGCTCCACAGACCCTGTGCTTCTGTCTGTCACAGCCTGCACGTCTCCCCTCCTCCCACCACAGCCTGGGTGCTTCTAGGCAAGGGACAGTCTGAGCCATATCTGATGGGCTTGGCCAGTGGCAGGCCAATGAGTGAGTCAGTTAATGGTGGAGCCAGGACTCAAATGCCCATGTCTCGCCTCAAGGTTTGAAGCATTTT
This sequence comes from Indri indri, assembly GCA_004363605.1. Classification (NCBI taxonomy): domain Eukaryota; kingdom Metazoa; phylum Chordata; class Mammalia; order Primates; family Indriidae; genus Indri; species Indri indri. Next base: position 148,588 of record RJWJ010000587.1, read on the forward strand.
TTCCTACATACAGCAGGAGCTCTGTGGAGACAACTCCCTATCTGTCTCATTGCCTAAAATGCCTCTGTTCCATTGGTTAAAGCTTTCTCCTGAGCATGAAGCTTTGGGGACAGGGCAGAGGTACACGGGCCCCCCATGCCTAGAGTCTATGGAGAGTGAAGGCCATGTGGGCCAGGCTGGGGCCAGGGTGTCCACACCTCCTAGTGGAAGTCCGTGCTCAAGCATCAGCTCCCACAGTGTTCCAGCTAAGCAGAGCCACCAAGAGGTGGCCTCCATGACAAGGCTCTGAGTACAAAGGCCATCAGCAAAAGTCCTCTGAGTCTCCTAGGTACCCGACTGCATGCTGAGATGACCCCAGGACATGCTACAAAGCCAGTGAGGGAGCCCAGAGGAGATGGCAGGTAGTTCTGCCTGGAGGCCTGGCCCTTTCTGACTTGAGGAGGGCACAGGCGTGTCCCCCCAACCCTGAAGGCCTCTGTGTCGGGGCAGCAGAGGGTCTGGGCTCCATCCACTTGCCCCTCAAGTCCCGGCCCGGCCCGTGAGGATTCTAAGTCCCTCATCCTCACACCTCTCTTGGGTTCCTCTATCAGCCACTCCTCCCTCCCCCTGCCTTCCCCCCACCTCTCTCTTTCTATTTCTGCCTCTACTTTTTTTCTTTTTTCTGTCTTTGTTCCTCTGTGTGTGTGCTTTCCCTGTGCCTCTCTGATCTCTCTGTATTTCTGTCTCGATCTCTCTGAGGCTCTGATCCCTCTCTCCTCTCCCTCTCCATGTGTTTCTCTCCCCCTGCCTGTCTCCGTCTGTGCATCTCTCTGTGTGTGTGAGTCTTTCCCTCCCTCCCAGCCGGAGTCTCTCTACCCCTCCCTCCCTCTCTCCCTCTCTGTCTGGGCCTCTCTCCGTCCCTCCTCCCTCCTCCCTCCCCCTTCTGCATTATCAGACCTGCTCCAACCTCCTCCCAGAGCCAGCCGAGCAGCAGAGGCAGTGGCAGCCGGAGAGGCGGGAGCCGCAGGGCAGCGGAGCTGGTTCGGGGTGTTGAGTCCAGGCTGAGTGGGGGGCAGGCCATTGCTCTTGGTCCCTGTGCCTGCTGGGGGCGCCCTGCCCAGAACTCCGGGCAGAGGGAACAGGGCGAGGTGCCACCTTAGTCTGTCTGGGGCGGCGGACGATGAGGAGTGATGGGGCAGGCATGCGGCCACTCCATCCTCTGCAGGAGCCAGCAGTACCCGGCAGCGCGACCGGCTGAGCCGTGAGTACTAGTGAGGGCCTGGGGTCCGGGTGAGCGGCTGTGAGAGGTGGCACGGACAGGGTCCTGGGAGTCCCTCCAAGGAGCTGGGGTTGGCATGGAGCTGAGCCACGTGGAAGGATTGATCCTGCTCCTGGGCTCCCCCTCCCCCGTCGCCAGACCGCAGCTTGGGGGACCAATAGTGTAGGGGTATCTGGCACCAACCTAGGAGATGATGAGACTTGGGTCCCAAAAAAGGGGCTGCTGGCTGGGGGAGGGGTCGATAATGAACCCGAAGCATTTCTTCAAGGGCCACGGATGGGGGAGGTTTGCTAAGGAGTTCCGACGAGCTCTGGGAGCTGAGATAGCCTGATTCAGGACCCTGGAGAGGGACAGTGCCTTGGACTGCCAAGGGGGCGTGTGTGTGTGTGTGTGTGTGTGTGTGTGTGTGTGTGTGTGCGTGTGTGTGTGTGTGTGTGTGTGTAAAGAAGGGAGGGAGAGGGAGAGAATATGAATTTGAACAAGAGGGTCGGGGGTAGCCACCTTCCATGGAATTGGGGATTGGGGTTCAGGGACACCACTTTATGCAACTTTACCCCAAAGCATCTGTACCAGGATGAGATGAGGAGAGCCATGGAGCTGGTTGGGATGAGGCCCCTGTGTGCCAGCCTTGTGTATGCCCACGTGCAGGGGGGTGCATGTGCAAGTGGGTGGGTGGGCTCCATGAAGGTGCCCCTCTACTGAGGGCTGCCGAGGTGGCAGGCAGGTGACGTGTGTGTGTCCAAGTCAATGAAGTGCAGGCCTATCCAGGCTGTGTGAGGGGTGTGTGTGCACATGTGGGAAGTAAACGACGCCTTGGGTGTAGAGGGGCCTGTGGAGTTCGGGGGTCCTTCCCGGTTGGATGTGAAGCAGCCTGTTTGGGAACATCCCTGTGGGACTGTGAGAGTTTATCTGCACATGTCTGAGTGTGCGTGCAGACTGCTGTGTATGTGTATGTAAGTGTGTGTGTTCGGCTGAGTTTCTGTGTTGGCATGCATGTTAATATGTGCGCTGTGTCTGTGAAACAGAGTGAATCAATATGCATTTTTTGGGTCTATTCCGTGTGCATGCATGTTTGCGTGAGTATTTCCTAGTGTGTGAATAATAGTGTTGCTGTGTGTGTGGGTGTGTGTTAGCATAAGTGTTCTGGTGTGGGTGTGTGATCATGGTGCTAGTGTGTATTAATGTGTGCGTATATTGGGGCTTGTGTGGCTGGTGTGTGTGTGTTCATCTGAGTGTGTGTGGGTGGCTGTTTCCTTCCCCTGGTGATCGAAGACACAGCTGGGACACTGTGGCCCTCTGAGGCAGGGAGGGGGTGGCTGACTGTGTGAGCACCTCTGTGAGCCCAGGACAATTCATTCTACTGCCTGTGGGGAGATGCAGAAAAGAAGCACGCAATATGGGCCCTGCCCTCTGGGGCCTCCTAAGCTTCATAGACATAAAATAGCTGGAGAATAATTAAGCAGTAAAGATCAGCTTCCCGCTAACAGGTGGGGGTAGGTGGGACCCGCATAAGCAAAGGCCCTGGGCTTGGATTGGCTGTGCCTGGAGCGGGGAGAAGGCTGGGTAAAGAAAGTGGTGGGAAGAGGCTGCAGGGGTAGGTGGGAGTGCATCCTGCAGGGACTTTGAACTCCAGGTCTCTTGGGCTTTATCCAGAGGGCCCTGGGGAGCCCCAGGAGGTTTTATGTGTGTGGGGGGGACATGATCAGGTGTGGATTTTAGAAACCTGCCTCAGTGGCACTGTCAAGGTTGAATGGGAAGAGAGGGGTGGGGCCAGGAGGCCGGAGTAGAGGCCAAGTCAGTGCAGGATCAGTGAGGTCTGGGGCTTTCTGAAGGGAGATGCTCGAGAACTTGGGGAAGGCTGGAGAGAAGAGGGTGGGGAAGGGAGTGTAAGGGTGGCTCAGGCTTAAACTGGGGATGGGGGCGGAGTGGAGGGACCTCAGAGAGTCAGGTTGTCAGGAGGGAAAAATCTCTTGGAAGGCTCAGGCAAGCAGGGGGTAGGCTAGGATGGTGGGAGAAATCCTTGTGAGGTTTTTAGCTGAGACGCAGAGGGTCAGAGATCTTGGAGCCATCTTTTGCCAGAGTGGGAAACTGAGGCTGTGGCTTCATCACCTTCCTCTAGTCCCAGCTGCAAGGCTGGGACTGAATCTCTTTATCAGACCAGACTCTTAATATCCTTCTCCTTCAGTCCCTGCCCAGAACCTCCTGGGTGTCTGAGCTGGGTCAGCTCAGTGAGGGTTAATTGCTTTTATGCTCCTTGCACCCCGCCCCAACCTGTTCCCCCTGCCCACTAAGCAGCTCCTGCCACTCTTCCTGCTTCCCACTCCAGCCTCCTGTCCCCAGGGACTGCTGATGGCTTGGCTGGGATCTAGCCAAATGGTGGGGGGAGGCAGAGCTCCTGACAGTGCCCCTGCTTCAGTCTTAATGGACCGGGAGTCTCACCCTCAGCCATGCTGCTGTTGGGCCAGGCCCGCACTCCCCAGGCTCCTGCCGCCTGGGCCTGTAAAGTCTGCGCACTCAGCAGGATTCCATTCCTGCCTTTATGCACTCATTCATTCAACACAGACATCAGTACCCGCTTGGTGTCCACCGGGCTGGTCACTGGGGACACAGAGCGGACACCGACCCAGTCCCTGCTCTCAGCGAGTGCCCAGTCTGATGAGGGAGGCAGGAGTGGAAACGCGCAGCCCCCCGTTGGAGCAGTGCTGTGCAGAGGAAGTGTGGGAGCCCATGGCAAGCCAGGCCTCAGAAGGCGAGACATTTGGGCCGGACCTTGACAGATGGATAGGAAGTGCCCAGGCAGGGAAGAGCAGAGGGAACAGCACGTCGAGGTGGGTAGGTGGGAAAAAGTGCAGCATGTTCAAGGGACAGAGAGAGCTTGGTTGGCAGGAACAAGAAGTGGCATTGAGAAGAGGAAATGAGGGCAGAAGGGGCCAGGTTCTGTAGGGTCTCCAATGCCAGGCTAAGGAGCTTGACATTTTCCTCATAGGAAATGGAGTTTTGAAAGGAAGCCTCCCCTAGGAAGCCCTCCTTGGTTCTTCCTTCCCCCTGACCCCATGACCCACCCTGAAGTCTCTCTCCCTGATGGTGTACAATTAAAAATGTGGCTCAGACTCGGCCTTCCCCTTCAATGTCCACTGTATGTGAGTCCCTTACCCCTTTCGCTTCCTCTCGCTGCCTCCTCTCGCTTCCCCACCACACTCGCAGCACAAGGCTGGGCACCTGGGCTCAGTGCGGTCTCCGGGTGTGAGGAGACATCAAGGGCATCTGGGTCATTTTCTAGCAGTTGATTTACTCCTCTCTGCAGCTTGTCTGCAGATCTACTCAGCCCCCTGCTTGCACACCCCCAGGGGCGGGATGCTCATCCCTTCCCTCCTGGGAAGCCCTTCCCCTGTGGTGGTTATATCTGCCCTGGGTCTTCTCTACTGGGCCCGGCCACTTGAGGCTACCCAGGTTGACCTTATGTCCTTTCTTCATCCTGTGTCACTGTCCTTCTCCTCAGCAGGGCCAGGCTGGGGCATAATGATCCAGGAATGATACGAACACATCCTAGGCAGAGAGTGGGAGGAATAAGCAGCCTTATTAACTACAAGTGGTGAAACTAGAGTGGGGCAGGCCCTGATTCCTCTCCGAAAATAATAATCAAGATGCAGGCATGGCCAGAAAAGGGAGTGAGGATAGACAACAGGAAGAACTTCCTACCAGGGCAGACGGGCTGCAGAATCTTCTGGCTTCATGAGAGTGGGCTGCGGGGGCAAGGGGAAAAGTCTCTGAGGACAGGAGGGAGAGTTGGAGGGACTGTCAGTCCCTGACCCTCCCGTGGGTGAGTGAAGTCATCTAGGGAGAGGGAGACCAGGGCTGCTGAGGGAGACCAGGGAAGGGGATCGGGATTGAGTGTTCATTCATTGGGCAGCCATTCGCTGCGCTGCTGCCCTATGGAACACGACAGCCCTGTGGGGGAGAAGGACAGAGCTACGACCATGAGGAGGGAAGCCCAGAGTCTTCCCTACCTGTGCCAGTGTCAGGGGAAGGCATTTAGGAGGAGGGACCAGTGGGGCTGGCCTTAGAAGGAAGTCACTGCAGGTAGAATTGAGGGACAGCTCCAGAAAGAGGAAACACCACGTGCAAAGGCCATGAGGTGAGAGAAAGCATGGTTCCATTTATGCGAGGACTGTAGGAGTTCGGAGTGGCCTAAGCATGAAGCGCAAGGCTTGGGGAAGCACTGGGCAGAGATGGAGCAGGAGAGGAGTGGGGAATTGAGGTTAGACTATAGGAAGCACTCTCTGCCCTGGAGGTGTCCCCAACAGCCTTGATGTGTTGGCATCATTGTAAATTTGCAACTTCTTGGTCTCTCCTAGCGCTCCTGCCCAGGCCTGCCAAGGACTCCTGCCTCGCTTGAGAATGGGGTGTTCAATGAACAGAGACCCTGGAAATGAGAGCGAGGCAGTGGCTGAAGAGTGTGGGCCCCATCCAGAAAGTGGCATGCAAATGAATGCAAAGCAATATGCAAATCAGCCGGCTGGGGCTTGGCAGCTTCCGTTGGAAGAATGAGGACATCACCCCCTTCCGTGCTGGCCTCCCGCCCCTCTGCCCCAGTCCCCAGGACAGCCAGAACAGCCTTGTCTGCTGCTCTGGGTGCCCCAGCTTGTCTGAGCCACACGATTGTGGCCTACAGGGCGGGGGCTGTGGTCTCCCTGTAAGCACCCCCATCCTCTGGGAAGTCGATATATTTAGTAACAGGGATGTTTTCACACATTTATCTCCCATTGTTCAGCTGCTCGCTCCCTGCAAAAGGCCAGGTCCCCAGTGACATAACCCAGTTCTTGAAGTCCCCAAAGTCACCCTTCTCACTGCCCTCCCTGAACACGAGGCAACCAGGGCTTGGTGTGGCCAAAGGGATTTGAGTCAGATATCTAGAAGGACTTCCCAACAGTGTAGTCGCAGAGGCGGATCCTAGGATTTCTGGGCTCTCATTCTTTGGATGGTTCAGATGAGGCATTGAAGATAGAATAGAGAAGGTGGTAGGCAGGTGTAGGTTCAAATTTCAGCACCGTTACTCCGTGGCTGTGTGGTCCTGAGCAAGTTACTTAACTTCTCTGAACCTCATGAACAGTGGAGAGGAAGTAATCATGCTTTCCTGGCAGGATGGTTGTGAAGAATCCGGAAGCAGAGATTAGCCCCAGGCATGCAGCAGGCACTCCTAAAGGTTAACTACTGCCATTACGAACTGCCCACACTCACCTACACTTCTAGAAACATTCCAGTGGCTGTCATCGTGTGGGAGTGACGAGGCCTGAAATGGACCCCTGGTGGTGGCGGCTATAGTGAGAAATACTGACACTCTCTGGGAGGGGCTGCAGGATCTCTGAGACAAGTGACCACCTTCCTAGGCTGCTCTGGCTGGTCTGAGATCACAGGCGAAGCAAGGGCTTGGTGAGGAAGGGGTTAAGCCTATGGCCCCACCCATGGCGGTCTGTGAGTCATTCTGGGAGTTGTAGTCTGGTGTGAATTTGCAGTTAGTCTGGTGTGAAACTGCCTCCTTTGATCCAAATCCACACCCTGCCGCTGAGGCCCGCTGACAGCAGGCCCTGGTGGGTGCTGGGAGGCGTGGGGCCCAAAAGTGAAGCAGCCTCAACCGCTTCCTTCAGGGATCGCCTGGCTTGCTGTGTATAGGGGTATAGGCAGGAGCAGGGATAAAAGGATTAAGCTGTAATTATGACTCCACACATTCACACAGAAGTTTACACCCGCCTGAACACTGTTTTCACATCTATGATCTCATTTAATCCTTTCCACAAACCCAAGAGAGGGCTGTTTTCTGGATGAAGAAACAGGACCTGAGAGGGAAAACAACTTGCCTGCAGGCATTTAGCCGGTGACTGGTAGAGCCAGGCCTGGTGCAAAGGTCTGTCTGCCTCCAAAGCTCCTGCGCTTTCCACAGATTATTTTTCCAGATGGCAAAGGCTAGGGCTTGAAGAACAGGCAAGATATGGACACTTAAAGTTGGGGGCGGGACATCTCAGCAGAGGAGCAGCTGAGCGAGATGCTGCTCAGGGCACAGAAGGCAAGGGCTGTGCTCTTTGGGATGTGAGGCTGAGCGGAGGGCTAGCTGGGCCCCAGAGACCTGATTCCAGGCCCAGAGTTTGGCTCTCCGGGATCCACCCTGGCTTTGGAGCAAGGGCAGGATCTGATTAACGTTGGGCTTTGGGAGAATTGATCTTGCAGCGTGGGCTGAATGGGTTGAAGTGGAGAAACCAAGTTCAGCCTGAGGCTTCTAACCTCTGTCCTTGGTCCACCCAGCACTTTGCTCCTCTTCTGTCCTCCAAATATCTTCTCAGTTTGTTCTTCCTCCTCTTCCCCTTCATCTTCTTCCTCTTTTTTCTCTCCAACTCCTCTCCACCCTAGGCCAGGGAGTGATGACTTGTGTACCGCAGAGCTGTGCTGCAATGCCACATATCTCCAGCAGGGGGTGCTGTCACATACAGTCCATTGCAGCCTGGGTCTTCCTTATGTTTGCAGGGCCAGCCTGTAGGAGAGAAGGGTCCTGACAAGGAGCAGAGGTGTAGAGTGAAGAGAAGGGTGGCCCATCGCTCTCTGCCTCTGCTGAGCCCAGGATGAGAGGGCCCTGCTGAAGGGGCGTAGGGAGGAATGAAGGCTGAGGAGAGGCTGGACCCCACATGGCAGGGACAGACACACGGAAGGGATTAAGCCAGGGGACGAGAGATTTTCTCCTCACAGTTCTGGGATAGGCAAGATTTGGAAATGGATTTAGAATGACATTGCGGTTGGGTCTGGGTTTCTATTGGGTTGTGATCTGCTTGACACTGAGATGCAGGGTGCAATTGGTTGGTTTATTGGTGTCTCTCTGTGTCTCGCTGTATGTATGTATACCTGATTGTGAGCTTCCAGCTGCACATGTGTATATGGGTCTGAGAGGGTGAGAATGTGTGGGTTAGTTTTGTATAAAAGTGTGGACATAATCATATATGTGAGCATGTGTGTCCATTTTTATGGCTGACTGGTAAAGGATACAGGCATGCAAATGTGGCTTGTGTGCACGTGTAGGGTGTCATGTACATATGTTCTAGCAAAACCGTGTGGGTGTGTATCTCTGTGTGTACAGGTGCCTGTGTTTGAGTATGAGTGCAGGGATGGGGGAATGTGTGTGAAGGCCCAGACACCTGCTCTGCTAACCCACTAAGGCCATGCCCAACATCTGGCTACTCATCACTTTCTCTCCTGGGTCCCACCTGCCTGAAGGTAGCGAGAGATGTGTGTGGACTTGGGCTGAAGGAGCTGTCATACCTCTTATTTGTGTGGGGGGCTGGGCCTCCCTCAGGGGACCCTGGGACCCCTCCTAGTCAGGCTTTGTGTTCAGGCTCAGCTGGGCTAGCCAGGACCCCAGGCTAGTGACTGAGGAGCTGGACATGGCTGGGAAGTGGCTAGGTTCCATTCTCCCCAGGAACACCTAATGGTCACACCTATACCTCACTAAGAGAGTTTCAGGGACTCCCAACCCAGCCCTCTTGTATGGATGCAAATACTGAAGTCCAGAGAGGGGCAGTGATTAACCCAAGATCACCCAGCCGGATCCAGGGGCAGATGGCAGAGCTCAGAGCAGAGAGGGAGGTGTGTCTGGCCTGGAAGTCTCTCTCCTTGCAGCCCCTAGAGCAGGTGGGGTGTTCAGAGCAGATCCAAGTCCGTGGTGTGAGGCCACCTCCTGCGCCTGGACATGCCCACTCCTCCCGGGCCACAGATGCTGCCTTGGAAGTTTCTACCAGAGCTTCTGCAGGCTGTGAGACTCCTCCTGGGGACTTGTGAAGTCCGCCATTCCATGGAGCATGGAGACCCCATGGAGAGGAGCCCAGTGGTGGAGTGGGGCCAGGGGAGGGGCCTCGTCTAGAAGCCTCAATTTCTTCATCTTTGCAGCAGGTGTTTTTTTCCTAAGTTTCTGCTGTCCTAACATTCAAGGCTTGCCCTGCAATCTCTCCTTGAGCTCTTAGTACTGAGACAGCGCTGGGATTGGAGGGGAGTCCTGGAGGCCCGGCTTGGCTCAATGTGAAGGAGGCGGCGCAGTCCCCATAGGGAAGGGCTGCCTTGGGAGGGAGGGAGGAACTTTCCATCCATGGCGGGAGTTGTGAGCCAGGGCTGGACAGCCTGGGTAGAGAGGCTGCGGATGAGGCTCCTGTCCCAGCAGGGAAGTTAGCTGCAAACTCGCTGAAGTCCCTTGAAGCGGTAGCTGCCAAGGAGGGACCAGAGAACGACATGCTTTGGCCTTCTTGGGCATGGGAAGGTTTGCATCCCCAGAGCGCTCCCCCTGGCGGCCTGCGCAGTGGGCAGGTGGGGGGTTAGACTGCCCAGCTGGAAGCAGGGCGATCCCCTTCCCTGGGAAACTGGAGAGAAATTGGTTTTCCCGGACGTTTGGGGCTGCAGGCAGGGGCTGGATGCGCAGACACTATGGGGTGGAGCTGGGGGTGGGTTGGAGAGAATTAGGCAACTCCAAGGCAGCTTTGCTGTTGAGCACCGGCAGGAGGAGCAGACAGGCATGTCCCGAGTCATGGGGGGCTCTAGAGTGGGAGGCCCATGGTCAGGGGGGCTCAGGCATTGGCCCTGATTGGGGCAGAGGGGGAGGGGGGGCTTCCTGGGGTGCGGGGCTGGACGGGGGTTGGAGGAGGGGAGGAGAGATGCAGGCTGTCCCACGTCTTTCCCACACTAGAGTGCTTGGAGTTATCCTAAACTCTGAGTGGGGCGGGACTTGGAGGCTGGATGGAGAGAGCTAACGTGTGCAGTGTGCTCTTTATGTTTTTAAAATTACCTGTTTAATCACCTCAACAATCCTTAAGGAGCTAGTCCCATTTTGTAGAGGGGAAACAGATGATACACTTAAATGGCTTAATCGAAGGCAGTTTAGTGAAGCAACTACTATGGAGATGGGGAAGAGTTAAGGGAACCAGCGGGGCCTGTCGAGGTGCTCAGGACTAGCATCCAAGAGGCCCAAGGGGCAAGGAGAGGGCCCCGGGTCCCTGAGCGGGGCCTTGCAGAAGGCACAGCCCTCTAGGAGCTGTAGCCACAGCCACCGCATGCCAAAGGAGGCAGGTGGGTGAGGGCTAGATAACCTCGCGCGAGCCTGCTGGCCTCATACCCTCTGCTCCCCTGCCGGTACCCAGCCCACACTGGCAGAACCATCTGGGCTCCCTTGCCTTGTGGATGCTAGGGCAAGGGAGCCTGGATGGTCAGCCTCCGGGGCACAGAACCTAACAGGAGAGGGTAGAGGTTGGATCTGGAGGGACAAATGGATGATGGGAAACTGAAACTGAAGCCCAGAGAGGGTGTGCACTTGCCCAAGGTCACACAGCCAGTTGGTCCCAGAGTTGGAGTCAGAAGCCAGGCCCTACCTGTGAACACCCACTTTGTCACATTTGTTTCCCTTTGAAGACCTTCCTTCAGGAGTTGGGTCTCAGTTCTTTTTGCTGTCCAGAGCCTGGGCCTTGGGCCTCCCTGGGAGACGAATTGGTGAGGGTAGCCCCTTATGGGGCTCGGGGTTTAGGGATCTTGGCCCAGCCAGCTCATCCGTGTGCTGGTGGGGACCCACTTTCTGCCTCACTGGCCCTCGGGCAGCTGAGTCATTATCAGAGTCAATTAGCATCTCCCATGCAGCCTTCTGCCCCACGAAGAGCCTGACAGGCATTAGGTGCTGTTGGGTGCAACTGGATCCCAGCGCTGGCACCTCCATGCCCCAGGCTTCTCCTCCCAGCCCCAGCTGCTTGAGCTAACGAAGTGTCCTGGCCGCAAACATACAGCACACTGAGACCCAGGCATGACCTGGGCACAGGGACATGCACACTAACACAAATATAGGGAGAGAAACAAACTCAATAGGCACAGAGGAACTCCCGGCACAAAACAGCAGGCCACAGCGCACAGACATGGAGAGACCCACGATATGCACACACAACATAGACATCAACATACGTTGAGAAACAGACACAGACTTAATCTAAAAATTAACCTAGAGAAAAAAAAAACAGAACTGAGACACCCATGCACACAACTCAGGTATGCACCTGAGAAGCGCTCACACTTAGCAGCATAGACATGGCCAGACCAAGCTGCCCATGGTTTCCCATGTGTGCGGCATCTCTCACCTCTGGGCTGCTGCATGGGCTGTTCCCTTTGCCTGGAACACCCTTCCCTGATGCCCCCTATATTTACCTGGCTAATCCCTATCATTCTTCAGGTCTTGATGTCCTCTCTTCCAGGAAGACTTCCCTTTCCTTGGTAGGGGCCTTTCCATACTCCCCAGCCCTGGAGCTCTTCCCTGCCATGTGGCATCGTTGACTATTTTCCATGGAGTCTCTGTCAAGTTCTGGGATGACAGATTTTGCCTGTGCCCAGTGAGGCGGTGAATGTGAGTATGAGTGGGTGATTAGGGCCAAGAAACTGGACAGGGACCATTTTGGCGGGTAGTGAGTCAGGAATAGCAGTGAGGAGCCCTAGCTACTCAGGGCCTGAGAAGCACTGAACCCCCTAGGCTGGCACAGCTGACACCGCCTGCCTCATTTTCTCAGACCTTGCTGATTTCTTTTGTGTTTCTTCCAGGCTTGCTGCCTGACCCAGTTCCCTCCTTTCTGAAGCCGGCCTTGCCTCTTGCCACCCTCTGAGTGCACACTCACCCACTTGCCTTCTCTGCTTGGGCATGCCCTGCCCCTATGTACAAGAACAGTGAAATGCTCATTACGCAAGGCCTGGGGTCAGAGGGCACGTCCTCCGTGTGGGCTTCCTGGCCCACCCCAGTTAGTGCTGGGCAGGAGTCTGATCATGAGCACAAGCCTTGGGGACTGTCCCTTGGTTCAAATCGCAGCTCCTCCGCTTCTTAACGCAGGACGTGTGCGAGTCCTGCCACCTTTGTTCCCCCGTCTGTAGAAAGGGGAGCATAAAAGAGCCCTCCCCGTTATCCTCGTTAGAGCTGCGGTGGGGATTAAATGAGACAAAGTGTGTAATGGGCCTGGCCCGCGGGAGAGCAGGGAAAGCTGATGAGATCAAGGATGCGCAGGTGCACTCGCGAGGTGCCTGGCGAGTCCTCACTAATTGGCACTGAGTGAAACAGACATCTGCTGTGTGAGCACCTACTATGCGCCCTCCACAGCTGGTTCTTTGCATCGCCCCGGCTCGGCTTCTGCGTGCTGGCCAATTCTCGTAGCTGTTACTGCTGTGGGGCCCAGAAGGTGGGGGTGTGATAGCTTTTTTAAAATTTGTTTTTGTTTTTTTGCATTTGTTTTATGAAGATATAATTTACAAACAATAAAATCACCAATTTGGGCTGGGCGCGGTGGCTCACGCCTGTAATCCTAGCACTCTGGGAGGCCGAGGCGGGTGGATCGCTCAAGGTCAGGAGTTCGAGACCAGCCTGAGCAAGAGCGAGACCCCCGTCTCTACTAAAAAATAGAAAGAAACGATCTGGACAACTAAAAAAAAAAAAATATGTGTATATATATATATATATATATATATATATATATAAAATTAGCTGGGCATGGTGGCACATGCCTGTAGTCCCAGCTACTCGGGAGGCTGAGGCAGAAGGATTGCTTGAGTCCAGGAGTCTGAGGTTGCTGTGAGCTAAGCTGACGCCACGGCACTGTAGCCCGGGCAACGGAGCAAGACTCTGTCTCAAAAAAAAAAAAAAAAAAAAAAATCACCAATTTGAAATGTGTAATGAGTTTTGATAAATATATACAGTCATGTAACCACCATGGCAATCAAGAAAAGAATATTTTTATCCCCCCAAGCTTCCTTTGTGCTCTTTGTAGTCAATCCCCTTTGGGGGGTGACATCTTACAGGGCGTGAGAAGTGCTGGGTTTTCCTGGAGCTGACAACCTGGGCACACAGAGGAGGAAGATGCCAAGGAACTGCTCCCCTCTCTGGGCAGTGGTTCCTGCGGCCAGGCAGGGAGGGGATGCCGGGGTCATGGCCTCCTGAGGGCAGGCCCTGGACATGAGGGCTGGATCAGCTGGAAGCAGTGGCTTCAGAAACCACAGAGTGGGTGACCGAGAGAAGAGAACTGGTGTTTCCACACACCTGCCCCTCCTGGGACCGGGGCTGCCCCGTGGCCCTGGGGGAAAAGGCCATCTGTTGGTCCAGACTGGAGAGGGGCTGGCCAAGATGACTCCACCCTCTCTCCATCCTTCCCCCAACTCAAGGACTGTAAACCCCACTCTGTGGATTAACAATTCCCTGAAAAGAAGGGGGACATTTTTGTTCTCCAGTTCTAGAAGCAAATATTAAAACAATTATGTAACTAGCAATAAATTACTTAAAGTAGTGACTCACTCAGCTTAATTAGAGAGCAAGCAGGGAGGGATTAAGGTATTTTTAGAGTACACACCTCGCTCTCTCCTGTGGGGGGAGGCCTCTGTGCAAGGTGGGGGTGGAGAAAGGGCTGGGAGCTCATGGAAGCACCCCCAGGTGTCTGCTAGGAGATGAAAGTTGATCCTCTGGCCCACTGAGGTCCTAATGAAGAGAGGCCAAGGGCAAGGCCAACGGCTTCAGATCAGACACAAGGAACACCTTCCAGTGGCGCCTATTGGAGAACTGGGACAGGTACACTAGGTTATAAACTCTCTGAGGGCAGGGACTAAGTCTGGGACACCTCCCAACCCCCACCCAGGAACAGACCAAGAATGAGACTTGGGACTGAGACACATCTGGGTTTGAATGCTGCCTTCACTGGCTACTCGCATGTGGCCTTGGGCAGGTGCCTTTATCACCTCAAGCTCTGCCATTTCCTGCACTGTAAAGTGGGCCTAACAATATCCACCCACCTTCGTACATAGTGTAAGGGTTAGGTGGGTTCATATGAGCCAAGCAGGCCTCAGTGCTGAGTCTGCTAGACCAAATGCCCCACAAGGGCAGGGATTGGGTCTGTTTTGTTCACTATTGTATCCTCAGGTTCGTGCATGGACTGCACATAGTAGGTGCTCAATAAATGCTTTGTTATGTGACAGTTGCATGTTAGTTTTGTTTGCATTCTCCTGTTCCAAATAGGTTCCTGTTCCTGGTTGTGAGTGAAGAATACGGGCAGCATGTGTAGCGGGCCTTGCAGGTGGGAGCCTGGCCTTTCTCCTCCAGGCTGAGGAGCTGGTGACTTCCAGGGAAAGGCCTGGGAGGGTTCAGGACTGTGGAAAGATCAAGCTGCATCCGTTGGGTGGTCTTGATGCCAGGAGGGTAGCTGGGTGGGAAGACCCTCCCACTGTGGCCTCTACAACCTGGGCTGGGAGGAGGAGCCTCCAGCCCCGCGTGGTGGGGGAGCCTGGGACCCTCACCCACCGTTGCTGGGAGTTGAGAGGAGGCAACGGTGAGATCAGGTGGGGCCTCCTGAAAGGCTTCCAGAGGAGGGCATAAGATTGGCTGGGGGGGTTTAGCAGAGAGAGCATCCGGGCTTCTGTAAAATGGAGTAATAATTCTGGCCCTGCAGGTTTTCTGGGAGGAATAAGTGAGTTACTTTTTAGAGATGCCTGGTACGTGTCCACCTGGAGAGGGCACAACATACGAACTCCCTTCCTTCCCCTTCCCTCCACCCCTCTCAACCCTGCGGTATTAGGAGGGGCACCCCCTGCCCTGTTCAAGAGAGCTGCGCCTGGGCACTGGCTCACAGGGGCTGGCGGGGTGCTGCCCCTCGCCTCTGCAGTTGGCCCGAGCTGGACACACCGTAGGCGTGCACGGCAGACGAGGGCAAGGGCTGTGCTTTTCCTCCTCACCAGGGCACTGGGGGCTGAGGGAGGGATACAGCTGGATTGGGGTGATGGAGTTTAATCCCTGCCTGTCCCCCAGGCCCAAGGCCCCAAGGCTGCCGCACCCGGTGGCCACTCTGATCAGCTCTGACCAGCTCTCCTCACACCTCGCTGGCCTCCCAGGGCTCAAGTGATGAATTAGTGATGACAGCAGCCAGCATCGCTATGACGACCGCGTGGCGCTCTTAGCTTCCAGTCAGGGCTCAGCAGTGGAGGATCTGGGCCCTTTGTCCTGGTGTGTGTGACAGGGGCTGGGGCCTGAGGGGCGTGAGGCAGCGGCCAGGGCATGGGGCTCTGTCGGGAGTGGACTGGGGATTCTTCAATTGCTGGATCCAAAGGGACCTTGGGGACAGTTGTTTCTCTACCTTCCCTCCTTTCTTCCTTTCTCCTTTTTTTCCTTCCTCCCTCCTTTCCTCCTCTTTCCCTTCCTTCTGCCTTCTCTGAGCCCTATTCCTGTTTGAGGCCCTGGGCTGCCCACCCTTTCCCCTGCCCTGGGAATCAGGCCCGGCCTGGCCCTTTCCTGGGGGAGCTGAATGAGGTGAGGGGACAGGCACATCCCGGTCTAAGCCTCAGGGAAGGTGTGTGGGGCCCACTGGTGGCTCTGCAGGAGAGCCTGGCTTAGCTTGCCAGGGCGCTGTGCAGGTGGCTTTGCAGAGGTGGCGACGCTTCTGGCCCTGATGAGTGAGGAGGAGGTTTTCCGGTGGAGAAGCAAGGTCCCGAGGTGAAGCGGTGTGGGATGGGACGGGGGTGACGACAGCTCGTGTGGCCAAGTGTGGGATGTGGAGCAGAGAACACGGGGGAGTTGGGGCTGGCCAAGAACTGGGAGGAAGGAGATGCAGTGAGGAGTTTGCGGTTTGTCCTGGGAGGAAAGAGGAGCCCTGAAGACTTTTGTTGTTGCTTATTTGATGGTTAAGTGAGAGGGTTCATTTTAGAGGTGGGAAAGCTGAGGCCCAAAGCAGGAAAGTGACCTCAAGCTCGCTGAAGTCACTAGGGACAGCCTGAGATCTAGGCTCTGCTCAGGTCCTGGTAGACGCCAGCTAGGACTCTTGCCCCGGCCTTGCTGGCCGAGGTAACTGCTGCCTCCAAAAGGTGGAGAGAGCACATGGGTGACTTTGCCCTCGGTTTGAATGAAATTTGCATAGGCGAGGGCTGTGCTGATGGCCCTTCCTGACTGTGTCAGGCGGGTTGGCTTGGTTTGTGTGTGGTAGGGAGGGGGGTGTCCAGGGAAGGACCTGGAAAGTCAGGGGCTTGGCTAAGGTCAGCAAGAGATTAGGGTCAGAAATTGATTCAAACTTGGGTCATCGGGCTCTCAGCTCAGACCTATGCTATGTCCCGTCCCGTCCTCCTCACCCTCGGGGATCTTTGGCTGAGCTGGGCACCTGTAGGAGGCCAGAGCACCCCTGAGCCCCTTACACCCTCTTCAGGACTCTTCCTGGCCTTGGGGCTTGATATTGGGCCTGCTGTGCTGAAATTTATCTGGGTAGAAAGAGACCTTTAGCCCCATTGTTCTGTTGAAGAAACGGAGGTCCCAAGCTAGCAGTGACTCATGCGGGGTTACAGCAGGTCAGCGTCTGGACCGGGCCCCGCCGCCTGGCCCTCAGCTTGTCTACGCTTCCCCCGACTCGCCTCTCCCAGCCCACTGTGCGCCATTGCCGGGCCTGCCAGCCTTGATGGATGGCCCTGCAGCTCAGCCTCGCTCCCATTCCTCTCCGGATGCCGGGCCGTTAGCCTCCTAATCACCAGTCCTGTCTGGTGGCCACCAAGCCATCCATCTCCCCACTCACAGCCTCACCCAGCACAGGCAGTTTTCTTTGGGGCACAGCGGGGTGCAGAGGGTCTTGCTCCTCTGAGGCCGAGCTGAGAGTTTAGCTGCAGGCCCCATTCTAGAGGGTCTCCGGGTTAGGGAACAGCCTGCACCCTGTCCTGCACCCCCTTGCTGGAGTGCCCGAAATCCCTCCTGGGCCTCCCACGGGCACCTATACAGGCACACATGCATGTGTGCTCACAGTAACGCTGATAAAAGCTTTCATGTATCAGAAAACTGTTGTATGCCAAGCACTGTGCCAGAGCTCTGAGTATATAATCCCATGCATCCCATTAGTTCATTGGTAACCCTGCTGTACAGACAAGGAAATTGAGGCTCAGAGAGGTTAAGAGACTTGCACTAGCAAAAGGAGGAGCTGGGATTTGAACCCCGCTCTGTATGGCTCACATCCTGCATTCACAACGCCTCTGCTCTGCCGACTCAGCGCGGGCACACACGCACGTGCACACACGTGTGCACATGAACATGAACTACCATATTGGCTCTTGCACCACCCATCTACCCAGGCTGGGTTCCTGAGGAGTGAGGAGAATTCGGGGCTGCAGAGGTGATGAAGAGTCACTGCTTATTGTCCCCAGGCTGCCCCCAGACTCTCACCCTAGCTGTGACACTGGCGGGCCAGGGGGCTGCGTGGAGGAGGCAGCCTCCAGGCAGTGGGGAGGCTGGGAAGCAGTGGATCGATCATCCCTGCAGCGCCGCCTTCCAGGAACTGGGGCCCAGGGGAGTATGGCTCCACGGGTCGATTTTCTAGGCTGCAGCCCAAGTGCAGTGTATGTAGGGGGGGTGCGTGGGGTGAGGCTGGTGTGCAGCTGCCCGCCTCCCCCTGCCCCTTCTCCTGCTCCTGCCTTCCTCCTGCCTTTCCCATGCCGGCCCCATGCCTGCCCTGTCTCCCCCTACTGCCCCCGCCATGGGCACTGCAGACGCTGAGGCTCAAACCCCCAGCTCCCAGGTACCTATGTGTGCCCACTGCTGCCCGGCCCGCCATGCCTCAGAGGCAGACCCTGGGGTGGGTGCTGCGAGAGCCGCCCTACGCTTTGGCGGTGAGGATGGCCAGGGAGGCCAGGAGCTGCGGGGAGGCGAGGCAACTCACCACACAGCCTTCGGAGACCCTGATGGGCAGTTTAATGAGATAATACACGTAAAGGGGCACATAGTAGGCACTTCGTTCATCTTGTCCTGCTCCTCCCTTGCGTCTGGAAAGACCAGGAATAGCAAGGTGCCTCTGAGGGCACGTGAGTCCCCAGGGCTGGCTGTCAGGTGCGGCTGACAGTGTTACCAATCTCAGGGACAGTTAGCTCAGAGTTGCGGGGGCAGGGGTGGGATGTGTGGAGTGGAGGGAGGGAAGGAGGGAGGGAGGGAGGGAGAGATATTAGCACCTGACAGTCTAGCCAAACGCGGTCACCCATCCTGACAGGAGAGAAGGGGCATCTGGTGCTAGGAGCAGTGGCGGCCGGAGCAGGGCTTGGGACCCTCCCCAGGCGGGCTCCTGAGCCATCCTGGTCACCCGCCTTCTTGGCTGCCCCCACCCCATGGAGGAGGCTCCGCTAGGCTCCCCAGCTTGCACTGGCCTCAGGAGAGCTGGGGGTGTCCCGGGCAGGCTGTGGGCTGGGGGCGTTAGAGCAGAGCGCTTTCCTCTTCATCCCTAACAGGTTCCTGGGGGCATTGAATGAGCTGTTGCCTGTGAAGTGCCTGCCACTTCCCTGACCTCAAGGGGCCAGGCTGCACTCGGTCCCCAGAGCCTGCCTGCCTAGTCCCAGCCCTAAGATGGCCAGCTGTGTCCTGTGTGCTGCTCCATCTTGGGGCGTGTTGTTGAGGAAGAAGGAAGCAAATATGGGGTGAGGCTGGAGCTCTGCCGCCCCAGGGGTCCTATCTTAGGCCCCGTCATCTTCTCATTCGCTCTGGTGTGTGGAGGAGTGTGACTCTCTGCACTAACAGAGCCTCCCTGGGCATCTTAGGCATGGTCTCTCTCAGGGGTGGGCTGGGGTGAGGTGGGGTGGGAGGCTGGGCTGGGATTCCCAAGGCCTGACTTCCTGCTGTTCAGACACTGCCTCACTGTAAGATCTGGGGCAAGACCTGACCCCTTAGGGGTAAGGGAGACATGTGACCTCTGACCTCCAGAGACTCTTTCGTGAGGTTTGTGCCTAGATGACTGTGTACTGGAGGAGATGCCAGGGTGGTGGGGTGGTGGTGCAAGGCTGGTGACACCCATGCCACTGGTGGGCAGACGGAGGAGGAAGGGCCAAGGACGCGGTGGCTTTGCCCTGGTGTGGCTGCCGCTCTGCCTCTACACCGCTTTCTCCTGCCCACCCGCTCCTCGTCCTCTGCCTTCATTACTGCCTCCTGCCTCAGGCTTATCTCCTCCGTCCTGCATCCATCTCTGTCACTCCCCTGCGCTCTCCCCACTGTCTGGTACACCCTCTCCCTCCCTGGGAGTCTGGAGGGCGTGGCTGGGAGTTCCACCCTCCCTGCCTCTTGTTTCTAAGAGGTCTCCGCGACTCTGACCAGCTCGTCTTCTTCCGCCTTCCTGCATCTCTCTCTCTGATGGTGTCTCTGCCTCTCACCATCTCTGGATTCCCTCTGCCTGTCTCTGCATGTTGCTCCCTGCCCTTGTCTCTGCATCTGCCTCCCGGGGCCTGACTGGTCTTGACCTCTTTGCCTCCTTCCTCATCCTGCCAGCCCAGCCAGGGTAGCAGGTCCAGCCCTCTAGCCCGGAGAACAGATATAGCCCACCCTTCCTCTCTCTTGCTGGCTGCCTCGAAGGAAGCCCCCCTCCCGACGATGTTCTCCACCCGGAGCCATGCCTTGTTGCTAGGCCTTGGGCTGGCAGCACCTGGCTTCCATAGCGACGGGTGCTTAGAAACAGAACGCCACCTCTCCCAGCCCCACGACAGGAGCCTTTGCTGATCCGGCGCCTTTCGATCAATCAGGAAGTGCAGCCAGGCTCTAGGCTGCCTCCAACCTGGGGACGGAGAGAAAAGACCATGAGAACTGCCTTCGGAGCTCTGGGGACCGCTGGGCTGGGAGGAGTTGCTCTAGGGCAGCCCTGAAGCCAAAGAAGGAGTCAGGAGGGAGGCCCCGGGCTCTTCTCCCAGGAGTCAGCCTGTGCAGAAGGCATGAGCCTGGGAGGCAGGAGGGGCTGGGTTGGAATTGCTGTTGTACCATTTCTAATTGTGTGACTTTAAACAAATGACTTCAGGTCCCAGGGCCTCAGTTCCATCAACTTTAAAATCAGGCTAATAATATCATGAAGTATAAATGAAAGAACAGACTGGGTGTGCCTGGCACTTAGAAGGTGGTCACCGATGGCCATTCCCTTCCGTTCCCCTTTAAAGCTGTTTAAGATTTAATTGGCAGAGAAGAGGGAGAAGGTTCCCCAGGCATGGGCAATGGTGTAAGCAAAGGGGTGGAGGCTGGAATGTTCCCCACACATGTAGGGCTGTGAGGGGAGGACCTGGGGCCATATCTGGAAATGGTTTGACCAGAAGCAGCCAGGCTGAGGGTCTCCTGTGAGGTGTGTTTTTGCCAGGTGCAAAGAGATGAGCTTGATGAAATTCTCTTCTAGCATTTGGGAGTCCTGGGGTGGGGAGCTACACTGGGGTACCGTTGCCTAGTCCCATATGGCTCCTTGCCTCCCCGCTGTCACCAGGCCCAGGAGAGTGGCTTCCACTGGTTCCTCCTCCCAGCCAGGCCTGCCCACAGAGGCCACCACGGCCACACAGCCTGAATCCCGCAGCTGTGGCTGTCCATGCAAGGCCCCACTCTGTCACTACACAGATAAGGAAACTGAGGCTCAGAATCAGGGGGGCTTTCCTGATTCTAGCCCAGCTCTCCCCTCTTTTCAGGCCTGTCTTCTAAACTGAGGACTGCAGGCTGCCAGGGAAGGTGGGGAAGGAAGAGAGGAGATGCCGTGGGCTTGGGGAAAGCATGGGCGGGGGCAGAGTCTCCATCACCTGGGCAGCCAGGGAAGGGTTAACATCCCTTTGTCCAAACCATGGGCACTGCCAGAGGGCTCTGAGGTGTGCTGGGGAATGAGGACAACAGCGCTGCCTTTCCCGAGCTGTTCCGTGTGCCAAGCTCTATGCTCCATGCTTAAGAGACTCATCTCATTTATTCTTGACAACCACCTTCTGAGGAAGACCAGCTGACCCCCAGTTTTGGAGTGAGAACATGGGGCCGTGAGCCACTTGTGTAAGGTGACACAGCTGGAGAGTGGAGGGGTTAGACCGACTTGCCCCCATGGACCCTGTCCCTCCCTGTCTGCACCTCCAGGCAGCCCGCTGCTCCCCCGACACTGCCTGGGAGGGGGTGTTCATTTCCTGCTCCCCCAATTCCTGTCCTCAGCATCCCCCACCGTGGCATGCACAGGGGTGACATCCCCATTACCCGGCCTCACAGACTCAAGTGGACAGGCCATCAGGCTCTGAGGGGTGTGGAAACTGGGTGTTGGAGTCCCGGAGTCAGGGCATCCCGGGCAGTAACAGTAAGAGGGTGATAGGATCTTGGGCTCCTACAGTCTCAGGACTGCGGGCTCTCGTATTCATAGAATAATGTAAGAAGCACAGACTCTTTGAATGGCGAGGTGTTATAATAGACACTCTGATTTTCTTAAAGAATGAGGCTCTGGGAGTTCGTGAAGCTTTGAAGCCCTCTAGGACAGTTTCTGAGTTGTCAGGGAGTGTTCAGAGCATGGGGCCTTGGGTCTCCATTGCTTACACTTTGTTGGTATTTCTAGATGTCCTGGTGTTTCTGGTGGGCTCAGCTCTTAGCAGGCTTGGTGTGTGCATTTGGGGTACACTGGGATCAGTGACCAACTGCAGCTCGAGGCACCCTGGAGCGGGGCCAGCACAGGAATAGCCGGTGGAGGAGAGCAGGGCAGCCTCGTGGCTGCAGCTGTCTGGGCGGGGCTGGGTGGGGCTCTGGGTGGCCACCTTTGGCAGAGGACCAGCCTGCCTTCTTTATCCACCCACCCGGCCTGCCTCCAGGGCAAAGGAGTCTCCGCATGGCTCTCTTAGGGCTGGAGTCAGAGAAGTACCCCCCTGCTCAGATCTTGCAGACTGGGAGGCGGGAGGTGCCATTGAGGGGAGGAGGAGATGGGGCAGGGAGTGGGGGGTAGGGGCGTGGGGATGCGAGGCGGACTGGAGCTCAGTGAGGGGTGGGGCTTAGTGAGGAGACACAGGCTGTGTGGGGGGCTCTGTGAGCGGGTGGCAGCTCGGTGAGAAGGATGGGGCTCAGCGAGGGGATGCGGCTCAGTGGAGCTTGCCCGAGAGTTCCCCCCGATTGCCTCTGCCCTGCTGTGAGGGTTCCCGAGGATGGTGGCTGAGGTCGGGGGATCCTGAGCGCCTTGAGCCCACTGTCTGTCCTAGGGGTAGGCTGAGAGCCAAGAGCGCCTTTTTCCCACCTCTGCCCAAAGCTGAAAAAGTTGTTAGAGCTGCTGAGAAAGCTGGGATCTGTCTCTCCCTTTGCTCATCTTTCTTCCTGGTTTCCATGGGAATCTGTGGCTCAGAATGATCAGGGGTTGACAGGATGGTGCTGTGGGAGGAGTCAGAGTCACGCAGAGCCACTCCACATGGGAAGGAGCTGGCTGGTAAGAAAGTGAGCTCCCTGTCCCTGGGAGTGTGCAAGCAGGGCAGGGGCCGATGGCCAGTTGGAGTGACTTCAGAAAGGGGTTCGTATGGGGGAGAGGAAGCAGTCTGGAGGCTACATCCTTGGGACGATTGGGTTTTGTGTGATGGGTCCAAGTGGTCCCACCTTCCAGATGTCCCTGAGCCTCAAAGAGGGGGTCACCACACCCTAGGCTCTGCCCCCGATCTGTCCCCCACTCCTGCTCTCTGTGCCCGGCCCCATGCTGGACGTGGACACGGAGCTGAATCAGACCCAGTTTCTGCTAGAGGAGCCCCCGTCTGATACGGGGTGTGGGGGGCACACAGGGAAACAGATATAGTTGGAGAAGTCCTACAAAAGTGGGAGACCTGGCTGGAAGGAAGGTTCTACCACTGACTCCTATAGTCCACAGAAGTCTTTTTGAGCAATTCTTCTGGGTCAAGCTTTGTGCTAGATGCTGGAGCAAAACAGCAGTAAGCAAAACAGAAAACAGTCCTGTCCCCTGGAGCTGACAGCATGGTGGGGAGGCTGGGCTCCTCCGGACAGTGACAGGAAGCGCTGGGGAGCGGTGGGGAGTGAGGCCAGAGGGCAGAGTGTGGGCGCAGCAGGAGAGGAGGCTTTGCCCAGCCTGAGAGCCTACAAGGCCTTGGAGGCCAGGACAGGGTTCCAGTTGGTCCCATGGGCAACGGGGAGCCATGTGGGTGGGGGTGAGGCGGTGAGACTCGGGTATAGAAAAGAGTTCTCTGGCGAGTGTGGGCACTGGGGAGGAGGCACTGCAGCATGTGTTTGGGGACGCGTGTGTGTGTGGAGGGGGGACGGGAGCGTGTGTGCATCTGCGGAGAGACTCTGTGCGTGGCCCGGCAGCCTGTGTGGAGGAAGGACGGGGGTCTGTGGCTGATGCGAGCGGATGCTAAGGCCCAAGGTGTGTCATGGCTCAAGTCTCCTGGACCTTCGCTCCCATGCCAGCCAGCAGGTCCTGGCCTGGCCCTGGACTAGAATCCTATGGGTTCCCTTCCCCCAGGAGGGTCACAGGGCCACCATCTGCTGCAGAGAAGACAAGTATGTATGCAAATAATATGGAAATGGATGGGACCTGTGGCTGACCCACCCCATGTCACTTCATCCCCTGAGCCTGAGTTTACTCAGCCTGTGCCCTTCCTGACTCAGAACTGCCAGGAGCAGGTCCTGAACACCCAGAGCTGAAATCTGTATTGTCCCGAGCACCTGCCTGTGGTCATATCCTCTCTCTGTGAGGACCACCCCCGCATCTGGAGCCACAGCCAGCAGACACAGAGCTGGATCTAGACTAGTGGTTAGGGGTGAATTTGAGCACACACACACACACATACATACATTCACACACATGAGAGCATATCCGTGCTATACCTGGACTGCACACACATACCTGCATGTACACTTGCACCTACACACAGACACATACCTATTGGCATGCACACACGCATGTGCCCACTTCTCTAGCTACACATACATATCTGTGTGTATACACACAAGTTCAGCCATACCATGGAAGTATCACACACCCTCACAATGATACAAACTTACAAACGTATGTTCACACCCTCTCCCGTCTTCACAAACATCACGTTCACATACAGCCGGGTGCAGCCTTGCACACACGCACACCACACACAGAGCGGCCTGAGGGTGGCTCACCCCTGCCCAGGTGCACACCCATGCCCACCCCAGGGCTGAAATGTTGAGGACAGGGTTTGTCCTCACGGAGATGTCGGTTTCCTCCAGGAAGCTTCTTGCATTGTCTGTTTGCAAAGATCTTGGAAGTGGGGCCCTATTTTAGTCCACAAGCTCCGATCCAGATCGTGGAGAGACCGAGTCATACACACTCTCTCCTGAGGAGCCTCCCATATTGGGATCTGGTCCTTGCTCGTAGTCCTTGGGCCTGTCATGCCCAGCCAGGCCTGCCAGCATCCTGCCTCCCTTCACCTCAGCATCCTGAGTACGCAAAGAGAACCAGGCCCACCTTGGTAGCTGCTGAGAAGTCTGAGGCCAGAGAGTGTCGGAGCCTTGCCTAAAGTCATCCAGCTGTCAGGGAAGGGCTTGGGTTTGAACCTGGGCTGCTGGGGATCTGACCATGGTCAGCGGCAGCAGCAGGAAAGATGCATGTCAGGCACCAGACAGTCTCATGGAAGCGGGACACATGGTCATGGGGGATGGGAACAGATTTGGGGCCCAGGGAGGGTCTGCCAGTATCAAGTGTGGGAGACGGAGGGATGGCGAGAGGGAAACCCTTCTTCTACTTCACCAGAGCTCACTGGGCACCACAGTGTTCCCAGCCTGAGCTGAACCACGGGGACTCGGGGAAAAGATCTGACAGTCCCTGCCCTTGAGGGAGGGCCAGGAAGATGCGAGAAGGAGAGAGGGCAGTGTAGACTGGGGAAATCTTGGCGGGAGCTACTTTTCATTGGGTGGGAGTTTTCTTCCTGTACGTATCTTGAAAATCTGACTTTTTTATTTCTTTATCTTCAATATACAGCATGGAGTACATTCTCAGTAAATATTTGTGGCGTGAATGAACGAACAAACACATGCATGACATTGACAGGCAGACATACCTTTGGGAGGGCATTGAAAGTGGGAGAGGAACAGGTGGAGCAAAGGCAAGGAAGTGGAAAAAAAGCCAGAAGTTCAGGGTGCAGCTGAGTCAGGCATGGCCGACAGCAGGAAGTGGTAGCAGAAGCAGGGAAAAGTCATTTTTGCGTGCCATGCTAAAAGTTTGGATGCTGCCTTGGAGGCCACAGGGAGCCCAGTAAAGATCGTGCGCAGGGGGGTGGCATGGTCAAGTGAATCTGCCCTAGTGGGCCTGGGCTACACAGCAGATGCTCATCCTTGTGGAAAGAGCACTGGATTTGGGGTCAATTGGCCTGGGTCCATGCTCCTGTACTAATCATCTAGGTAATCTTGGGTAAACGTCTACATCTCTCTGAACCTCGGTTTCCTTATTTGTCAAACGGGGCTAAAGCAGTGCTTCCTGAGGCTGTTGGATGGGGCCTGGGTGAGGAAGAACTTTGTAAGCACAAGGCCCCACCAATGGGAGGCAATATTATTATTAGGAACAAGGCAGGGCTGGTCTCTGGACAGGGTCTGAGGTCCGGTAGGCTATCAGCTGAGTCACCTTTTCCTGAAATATCCAGTCTGGGACAGCTGGGCCACTAGACACAGGCCAAGTGGTCCCTGAGGTGGGGAGAGAAAAAGAGGTGGCTGGAGAGGCTGGGTCAGGCATTCCTGAGCTGGAGCTGGGAGGACAGCTGGAGCAGGGCTAGGCTTTCTGGTGTTAGAAATGGGGAGAGGGCTCAGGGACTGGGATAGTAGGACCCTTAGCTACCACTTTGTTGGGGACAAAAGAAGAGCTAGGAAAATCTGTTTTTCTTACCTGCCTTTGCTCAAGAAGCAGGGAATGAATTTAAGGCACAGACTGGAGCCAGATGGCCTGGGTTTGAATTTCAGCTCTGCTACTTACTACTAGCTGTGTGACTGTGGGCAAGTTACTTAGTCTCTCTGTGCTTCAGTTTTCCTTAATCTGTCAAATGTGGCTAATAATAGAGCCTACCTTATAATGCTGAGAAGATGAAATGTGAGGCACGTAGTACGTGCTCAATAAATGTTAAAGCCTCCCAGTCCCAGATGTACACACTTAGCCTTTGGGGGCCAGTCCTGACCCTCGCCTCCAGAGGCGAGCCAGGCAGAATGTACCTCTAATCTGGAGTTCTCAGACTGGGCAGCAAATTAGAATCACTTGGGAATATTTAAGAATATCTGGGATGGGGGTTCTAGGCGTCAGCATTTTTAAATGCTCCCAGGTGATTCTAACATGAGCCAGGGTGAGAGGCCAGCACAGGCTCGCAGAATGCAGAGTTGGAGTGAGGGCAGGGATCCATGCGGGAGTGGAGCAGGGTCACTTCCTAGCTGCGACAGCTTGGCAAGTTCTTTATATGTTCCACCTCAAGGAGCCTTGGTTGTCCCCTCTGGGAAGGGGCTGGCTGGGGAATTTCGAGGGTTGCATGAGAGGATGTTTGTGAAAGGGCTCTGCGTCCTACCAAGCACTGAAAGAAAGAAGTTTGCTTATTTATTGAATCTAGAGTAATAGAATCTCACAGATGGGGAAATTGAGGCCCAGAGAGGTGCTGTGGCTTGCCTAGCATCACGCAGTAAGTCTATGACAGAGTTAGGACTCAAACTCCTGAGGAATGCTCGAATCTAAAAGATCGACACAGAGAGAATCTCTGAGTTGAGGGAGACATGGAGCATGTACCTGGTACCCCAGCCAGTGAGCTGCAATATGAGAGACTCAAGTAAGATTTAAGAAATAACTTCTCAAGAGGTGAGTGCTGTGGAGGCCATGCCTAGAATTGGGAGCCTGAGAGACTGTGGTTGTGCCAGGCCAGGGTTGGCTTTTGATTGCAGGGTCTGAGATGGCCTTCCCTGAAGAACCAGTAGTTCTGGCCAGTGGCCATAATAGACACCTCCTGGGCGCCTGTGTCCCACCCAAGTGATCCAGAGCCCAGGACTGAGCCAGTGACACATGCTCAGGATTTACCAAGAGATTTGTGTACCAAGCTCAGGACTCAGACTTAGTCCTTACAATAGCCCTTCCCTTGGTCATCCTCTTTTACAGAGGAAAAAAAAGGAAAGGAAGCTTTTTTGGGGGCCAGAGCCTTTACACATCTTAGCCCATGTAATGTTTTCTACAGGGTTAATAAGTAGGACAAATTGCCTGTATTTTTAAGATGCAGTAAAATACATCAACTTGGCCAGATCACTTACTCCCCTCCTCTCCCTAAGTGCCCAGACAAGACTTCCCGGAAAGACACAAAAATGGCTACCCAGAGGATTAAGATAGTATCCAGGGAAGGCCTCCTGGAAGAGGTGGGCATCCAAATGGCCTCTGAATGATAAGCACACGAAAGGATCTGGGAGGGCACTGGGGGAGGAGTGGCATGGGCAAAGGCCTGGAGGTGAGAATGTGTCAGTCCCTGATCTGAGTAGGGCAAGACATAAATTTAAGGAATGGTGGGGAGGGGAGTCAAAGCTCGATAAACAAGTCGGGGTTCAGTTTACAGGGTCTGGCATGTCAGGCTGAGGGTTCAGGCTTTATTGTGCTGGTAGTAGGGAGCCACTGAAGGGGTTTGAGCAGGGGAGGAAGCATGTCCAGAGCTGATCTTCAGAAAGAAAGGTAGGAGAAATCGTAACATGGAGGGCCACCCCCTGAGCTGGTGGGATGGCCAGGACTCTGCCAAGTCTGTGTGCCAGGTGCCTGGACTGTGTCCAGGACTGGGCTCAGTGACTCAACATTGAGAAAAATCACTCCCCAGGGAGAAAGGGCCCTGATGAATCACCCAAGTGGGGTGGGGAGGCTGGGAGGCCAGGGGTTCACTGAGTCACCCTGCAAGAGTTGGGGGGGCAGTTGCAGAGAGAGGGGTGGGCAGTGCAGTGGGAAGGATTCAGGTCAGACCACAGTGAGGGTTGTCAGGGGACTCTGCCTTCCCACCATTCCTGGCTTTGGTCTTCTTGGCAGTCCTGTGAGGGAGATGGAAAAACTGAGGCCCAGAAAACAGGGGAGGGGATGTGACCAAGGTCATGTAGCAAGTGGCTGGCATAGGCCGAGCGAGACTCAAGCGCACCCTCAGTCCAGACACGTTCCATCTCCCCAGCCACTCTCATGCCAAGCAGAGGCTAAGAACCGGGTCAGTCCAGGCGGGGAGCTGACCCCAATGACCCCCCTCCCCCCGCCAAGCAGATGGCAACTGAGGCCGGCGCTGCCGCGATGCGACAGCAGGGGGCGCAGGAGCGTCACGGCTGCAGCAGGCGCCTGAACCCAGAGGCCGCTCTGCGGAGAAATGCGCTCCGGGCGCGCGAGTCCCACCGCGGAACTGCGGACTGTGTGGCCCTGGGTCCTGCGTCCTCTCCGGCCTCCGGGGACTCCGACGCAGACTTGCTTGCCCAGTGCTGGGTGCCCAGTGCCCTTGTCCCCACTCCGGAGTGGTGCGCCTGTCCGCGTGTGCGCTCCTGTGTCTGTGCGCACGTGTCTCCCTGGCAGATTTGCTACTGCTCCAGGGCCTGTCCGTGTCGGAGCGACCTCTGCAATTCTCCCTGACCTCCCTTTCCTCCAGGGGTGCGGGAGAGGAGCAAGCCCAGAGCTCCTGTAGTTTCCGCGCCCCGTCCCCTATCTTCCCTCCCCAACCCCCCCCCCCCCGCGCTGGTCTCTTGCCCCGGAGCTCTGGCGAAGCTCCGGGACTCAAAGTGGTGGTGGGGGGAGAGGACGCGATCAGACCGCGTGGGGGCTCTGAGATAGCGAGAGGAGGGCGGCGGGGCACGGGAGGGGAGCGGAGGCTGACAGCCGGCTACCTGGCGGGGATCCTAATAGCAGACACGCCGGAGGAATGCAGGGAATCTAGCGAGCGGGGCGAGAGGGGAGGCGACAGCCGAGGGGGGCTCTGGTGGGGTCCGAGATCCGACGGGCTGAGAGGCGCGGTCCGCCGCAGCGGGAGGGGGCGGGGCCGGGCGGCCTGGGGGCGGGCCTGGGGCGGGCCGGGGCGGGGCCGGGGCGGACACTCGCGCGGACCCGGCGAAGCTGTCGCGGACGCGCTGACCGAGCGCAGCGGCCGGGCCGGCGGGCGGGCGGGCGGGCGGCTGTGAGCATGGTCCTGGTGCTGCACCACATCCTCATCGCTGTTGTCCAATTCCTTAGGCGGGGCCAGCAGGTCTTCCTCAAGCCGGACGAGCCGCCGCCGCCGCCGCAGCCATGCGCCGACAGCCTGCAGGTAGGGGGGCCCCGCTCTGGGCACCAGGGGACCGGGGTGTCCGGCGAGTACCCGGCCGGGTCCTCCGCGGAGCATGCAGTCTCCGGCTCCGTGGTCCACCCTGGTCTGAACCTTCTGAACCCTCCTCCTGAACCCGAGGCAAGGAACCCTCCCCTAGTTCTGAATCCTACTCCTGTGCTGGGACTGCAGCTCATACTCGGAGCCCTTGAAGCCCCAGCTCACAGTCCAAACGCCACCCCGGACTCTGAACCCCATTCGGATCCGGGACGGGAGTCCACCCTAAGCAGTGAACTCCCAATCCACAGTGGGACCCCAGTCCACACTTGAGAGCTCTGCCTAAGCCTCGGCCCCTCCCCCAGATAAGTGGAGGACCCTGCCCAAGCCTCTGAACGTTCGCTATACCTATGGGATTCTAGCACACCCAGAGCAGCTGAACTCCCAACTCTCTGCTGGGACCCCACTTCGGAGCTGGGGCCTCACCCCAAGCCCCAAAAGCTCCCCATCACAGCCTCAACTGTGCACCCATCCAGATTCCTACTGAAACATCTGGACTCAGTCAGCCGGGACCACCCAATGTCCAAAGTGCTCTTTCCCTTGGGGCTTCTCTTGCCTGCTCTACAGGACCCCCCATTCCTTTCCTCCCTCCTGTATTCGAGGTCCCCTGGTCTTTTCCTTCTGGCTCCCCCTCCCTCTCGTTTCTCTCCAGGTGTGGCGGTCCCACTGCATTCCTTGGGTTTCTCCTCTGGGTTCTCTCCAAGTCTCTCTGGGCTCTCTCTGCCCTTTGGCGTCTCTCTCTCCTTTGGTCTCTTGCCCTGTGTGCCCACCTCTCTTGGTCTGTCTCTCTCCCCAACTTCTCTAGGTCTCTATCTTTGTTCTGAGGTCTCTCTCTGTGGTCATCCCTTCCCCTTATATCTGCCTCTGCTTTGGGGTGAGGAGGGGGCAGGCTCAGAGTGCAGGGCCAGCGTCCCCCTGTTCTGAGGCACGGTGTGCTGTGGGCTCAGGAGGAAAGGCCTGAACATGGCGCGTGCTGCCCTCAGGGGTGCCCAGGGATCTGAGGCAGGTGGGTATGCCATGGCGGGGCACTGATGTTTGTAACTTATAAAGCCCCCATCCCCACTGCCCTGGTCTTGACAGGGGCAGCTGGGCTTGGGATGGGGGACAGGAGTAGACTGCAACCTGCTGCCAGTCACCTGTAGTGGGGTGAGTCTGGGGTGCATGTGTCTGTGTGTTTCTGTGTGTGTAGCATGGGCTGTGTTGCGTGTGTTGGGTGTGCCTTGTGTGTAATCATGTGTGTTGTGTCAAGTCTGATTGTGTCCTCACGAGGGGGATTATGTGTGGGCAGACGATGGGGAAGGTTGCATGCTGTGCGCAGCTAGGGAGGCAGTGTTGTGGGTGTGCAGTGCCAGCTGGGTGTGTGACTGCTGTGTGTGTGGGGAACTTGTGTGTATGTGTTTGGATGTCTGTCATTGCAGGGTGGAGTTGTGGGGGCAGCTTGCACGGGGGCTGTGTATGTGGTCATGTATAGCCAGGAAGGGCCACTGTGGGGGCCTGATAGGTTCCACTGGATGTCTTGTCAGAGAGGCGTGGCGGGGGGTTGTGCGTGTTCGCAGCCTAGGTGACTGGCTTAGAGCCACTGTGGCACTCCCCACATTTGCTTGGGGACTATACATATTAAACCTGTGTGTTGGTGTTTGGGTGTCATGTATCCATGTGGTGGCTGTTTCTACAACTCTGGACAGGAAGAGTACAGCCTGGGTTCTAGGCCAGGAGCCAGTTGACCGTGTGTGTGTGTGTGTGTGTGTGTGTGTGTGTGAGTGTACGCGCGGGGTTGGGGTGGAAGGAGGCAGTGTGCCAGCAGGGCTGTCTACACTGAGGCGTGTGTGCGCCCACACACGTGTGACATTAGGTGTGCACATTACCTATGCAGGTGTGTCCGCATGTGTCTCTGAGTCTGGGTGGTGTGCGTGTTGAATTTGATTGGGTGCATATATCTGTGGTTGGGAGGTGAGTGAGAGGTGCGTGAGGTGCATGGTGGGAAATTGGGTGTGAGTGTGGTGTGAAGTGTGGGTGTGTGAGCTGTGCGACTTTTTGGTGTGAGGTCTGGACCGTGTGATCTTTTCTTCCTGTGAGCTGTTTGCGTGCGGGGTGAGGAGTGAGTGAGGGGCGTCCAGTGAGCTAGGGGTGGGGTGGGGTGTCGAGGGCTGTAGAATTTGCCATGGCAGGTAAGGACGTGTGTGCGGAAGGTGTGTGTTGGAAGGAATGAGGTCTGTAATGTTTGGGCTGTGGGGAGCACAGCAGGTGCCCCGTAAATGTTTGTGGAGTGACGCGTGTGTGCAGGGCGGGCTTGGCTGCTGTCCTGTCTTTGCTCCCCTCCCAGTTAGGTCCCCAGAGATGCCCTGTGACGTTCTTGCATGCCCCCCAGCCCAGGCTGCCCCTACCCTTTGCCCTTCATCCTCCTCGCTTTGACCAAGGCCTTTGTTTTGGGTTTCCGGCTGAGCAGGCGCTGGACAGGCAGGCGGCAGGCGATGTCGCGGTCGGGGAACCTTTGTTCTTTTCCTCTTAGCCTGACTGGTGGTGTTTGGGGCCAGGGTGTGGAGGGGCGGGAGAGGATGCACGAGTGGGCAAGGTCCCTGTGCTTACTGCCACCTCACAGGGCTCTGCCGGGGGAAGGGCAGGGCCGGGGTCCAGTGGTGAGGCCTGGTGGTAGCTCCAGTGGCGCCTCTTGGTGCAAGAGCAGCTTGGGCTGGGAGTGGAGTTGGGAAAGTTTGCCAGCTGTGTGGTCTTAGTCCGTGGTGGCCCAGGGCTCATGTCACCTTGGGGGTGCTGAGCAGCCAAGCACCTCTTCTCCAGGCACACTTCTCCTCTTCCCTTCTCTCTGTGGCCGCAGCCCCCATGGAGGAACCCTGGGCTGGGAGACAACCTGGAAGACCTCGATCTCTATTTTTGTTGACCCCACATCTGATGGGGGAGAAAAGTCCTGTCCTCACAGAGACCCTTTCTGAAAGGGGAGACCTGGTTGGACTTTGGGGGACCCTCTAGTGTCATGGGGGAGATGCAGTCAGTAGGAAGGGCCATGTCATACCCTCCAGAGAAAGCTACGGGAAAACCTTGCCGGGCAGGCTCTGGACAGGTATTGGAGAGGACGAAAGTCCAGGACTCCTTACGACTGGAAGACACCGAGACAATCCAAGTCAGTCTGGGGGAGGGGCTTGGGTAGATGCCTCAGTATCACGTGCCAGAAGGTTCTCTGACGTGAATGGGCTTGAGCTGAGCCTTGAAAGGGGTCTTGGGGTGGGCACAGAAATGTGTTCTGAGGCTGAGGAACATTCTGGCCCAACTGACAAAAGGGATCTCGAAGGCAGCTGGGCCTTCCCCAAGCAATACTACCTGGCTTTGCACGGCCATCTCTGGGCCTCAGCCTTCTCAAGTTTTCATGTCACCTTTTTCTATCCCATTGTCTTTGGCCAGAATTATTGTCACTGTGATTATTGTCATCATCATCATCTTTTAGGCACTTCTTTCCAAATTCCAAGGTCCTTTTCTACAAATATCTCATTTAACAGATTAACTCATTAACTTGTCTAAAAGTATTTATTGAGCACCTGCTATGTA
The DNA here is from genome assembly GCA_004363605.1 of Indri indri. NCBI lineage: Eukaryota > Metazoa > Chordata > Mammalia > Primates > Indriidae > Indri > Indri indri. Next base: position 181,469 of record RJWJ010000587.1, read on the forward strand.
CCAGGCAGGCACAGTTTTAAGTCCTGGGGTCATAGTGGTGACCAAATTGGCTTCATGGAACTCCCACCTTCTGTGTCCAGCCACACTGTCAGTCCCCCGGTCCTGGACAGCCCTCCCTTCTGGGTTTTCCCCCGCCTGGTGCACCTGGTTCTGTGAGGCTCTGTGTGTGCACCCCATGGTGCTGGGGCTGGCTCCTGCCATGAGCCCTGCAGAGGCTGTGTCTGGCCCTCCCTCTCCCCATCTTGTGCGTCCTGAGCTTGGCTTGGCTAATCCAGATGCTCATATCTAGCATCGGTTGTCCATAACTGCCCTGCAGGGCTGGCAACCCAGCCACCATCTAGGGAAACTGAGGCCCAGAGCAAGGAGGGGACTCAAGACAGCATCCTCATCAGACTGTCCTTTTACTGGCATTCCCAGAAACCAAGAGAGGTCAGTCAGCTGGTCCAGGTCTCACAACAAGGTGGCAGGGCTGTTACCAGAATACAGCTCTTCTGGCCAGCAGGCTGGGCTCCGGCCCCAGCACCACGCTGCTCCCTGGCTGGCCTCCGTGCTGCCTGTGGTGGGTAAACGATTATTAATGACCCCCCTGGCAAGGAGACAGGAAATGTTTCCCAGCCACAGCTGGGGACCTGCTCCCTGCCAGCCCCAGCCATCCATACCTGCTCTGACCATGGCGTCGGCACCAATGTCGTCTCCACTCTGCCTCAGCCTTCTTTGCTCCTCCTGCCCACCCACCCACCTTCCTGACCTTGACCTCCCAAGGGTAAGTGACAAGACGGGACAGAGCTTTCTTTTTCACTTCGCTATCCCTCACCATTTTCTCCAACCTGACTCATCTCTACCTTCTTCCTTGCCCCAAAGCAACCAGAAGTAGCCCCTCCTCCAGGAAGTCTTCCTTAAATGCACAGCCAGCTCCTCCAGAGGCCTGGGCCTGGATCGCTGAGTCTCCCTCACTGCAGACCCTGGTCCCACTCTGATGGTTTGCTCTGGTGGCCCTAGGGTCGGTCTGGGCACCTCCTGCAGCCTGTCCCCAGCTGTTGGCTTAGGACTGACATGTGGAAGATCCTCCCAGATGCCACCACCAGGAAGCCTCCAGCCCAGCCCAGGGATTCTCACCTCCTCCAAGCACCCTTGGCCTTCCTGTCCAAGCCACACATGCATACTGTCAGGCCTTTATAGGTGGACATTAGTGAGCATCCACTATGTGCTCAACAGAGACGGTGGGTAGAGGTGAGCAAGATGCGGCCCTTAAAGTTCCCTGTACCTTCCCTGAGTCCCAGGGACACTGCATCAGCCCCGTGGCAGGGAGCACAGCCCTAGGCACCAGGGCTGAGGCAGGCAGGAAGATTGGGACGCTGGGAGAGTGTGCGGGGAGGGAATGAGGGGGATAAACTCAGGGGCCACGTGGGAAAGAGCAGGGGCCCCTAATTCAGCCCGGAGTGGGAGGGGAGGGGCAAGCTGGGGAGCTTCCAGGAGGAAACAGATCTGAGGGCTGAGGGCTGAGCCAGGAGGCAGCTCTGGACAGAGGAGGGATGGCAACTGCGACGGCTTGCTGGTGCAGAGAGGGAGGAGAGCCGGTGGCTGGCCCCCCATGGGGCTGGACCCTGGGCTGAGTCTGGGATGGGCGGGAGAGGCAGAAGACAGGGGGCGGGGCTGCCAAAGCTGGCTGGGCCAGACTGGCAGCCCTTGTAAGCCGTGGACTCTTTCCAGAGGGAACCTGGCACTGGGGGAAGACTGGAGAGGAGGGATGTGACCGATCAGACCTGTGTGTTAGGGAGCTCCCTGGGCCTCCGGGTGGAGGCTGACGTGGAGGCTGCTGTGGTCCAGGCAGGGGGTGATGAGGCCTGGACAGGAAAGTGTCTGGAGGGTGGAGCAGGGAGCCCGCCAGCTGCAGAGGTGAAGGGCGAGGGAGAACGCCGCCCTGCTTGTCTGGGTGGGTGTGGTGCAGGCTCTGAGAGGCCCGGAGGGAAGGTGCCTGGCCTATGTGAGGGCCCTCTAAGGACCCAGTAGTCTCAGAAGGTGTCCTAGGAGGTCACGTGCTTTGAGGCTACTCAGAGACCTGAACCCCACTCAGGGCTGCTGCAGCCTCACCTGTAACTTGGGGGAACTCAGAATCTGCCCTGGCAACGAGTGTTCAGAATTCGATAATTAAAACAGTCTGTGAAATGTAATACTTAATAAAATCCAAATCAAAAAATATCTGAGCACATTCCAAAAGGAGTAAAAATGTAAATTTATGAAAATGCTGAACATACGTGATTGTTCTAATGTAAATTGTAGGCGTCAGCTGCTTCCGTCAATTTCGGATCCAGCTCCCTGGAAGCTGCTCTGATGTGGCTGCGCCCTGGGGTTCCAGGGCCTCCCTGTTCTGCTCCCTGGAGAGGAGCTGCCAGGGTGCCTCCTGTGGGGAGCCTGCCCTATGGCTGGTGGCCTCGGGGGCAGGCATTTTGCTTTTCTTGTTCCCCACCCTGAGGGACTTGGCCCTGTGCACCCCGATCCATGGTTGCCTCTGTGTGGGGGTGCCAAGGGGAGACAGGAAGGGCAAGAGAGTTGCAGGAGCTGAGAGTGAGGGGGGCTGAGAGCGTGTGGCGGGGGCTCGGGGAGGGGGACGGTGGGGAGAGGCACGGAGGGCCAGGGAGAGCTGGGAGTGGGAGTGAGGAGGAGCAGCCTCACCCCAACGTAAATACTGGTATTTCAGAATTTAAAAGTTACGCTGTTTCCCAGAACACGGGAACATGGAGGTCCAGTCTTGCAATCTCCGGTGGGGCATTGCTTGGCTCTCTGCTCCCCAGTAATCTTGCACGAGCCCATTTTCTGGGCTGCATTTCCTCACCTGTAAAAGGAGGAAGTTGGGGGTCAATATCTCCAAGGGATATATAAGCTCTCGCTCTAGAGACTTTGAGAATCCGGAATTGTCAGTCTGCGGGGCTCTAACTGGGACAATTCTAGCGACTCTCAGCTCCCAGCCAGGGCTGTGTGGATGCGTGGTTGTGTGATGGCGACATTCTGTGACTTTAAGATGCTGAGGCTCCAGGAGCTTACGATACGGACATTCTGTGAATCCAGGATTCTAGGATTTGATGACTTGATGATTCAGTGATTCTAAATGGGGCTGCTGGGAAGAGCTGCAACCACCTGCCTTGTTAATGTCAATGTTCAGTTATTAAAAACATAACAAGATGCAATGGAGACAGATAGCTTGGGATGGTGGGCGCTGCCCCCACCCCGAGTGAGGGAGGGGCGGAGGGGCTAGGCTGACACTGGAGGAGAACGGAGACCCTTTCAGCCCGAGTCACACAGGCTGTCTCTGCCGCCACAGCAGAGCTGGCGTGTGTGCGTGTGAGAGATCTGCCACTCCCTAAGCTCGCAGGGCAAGGGGGTCCTTCCCGTCAACCCTGCCTCCATTCCTCCTTCGTTTCAGACTATGGCAGAGAGAGGAGTGAGTACCCTGTCCTCCCAGCCCCCAAGGTCTCTGGGCAGAAATGGCCACATGGAGGAAGGAGAAGCCTGCTCACCCCCACCCCTTCCCTGACAGCACGGCCTGAGGGGGAAAACAGGACATGAGCACTTCCTGGACACAGACATGGAAACGCACGAACCCCTGCCTGTGAGGGCCCCAAGTACAAAGGGCTCAGACAAGGGCAGAGGCCAGAGCAGCCAGCGGCGTCCCATCAGCACTCCCTGAGTACGGGCTGAGGAGGAGGACCCTGCTGGTGCTGAGGGGGCAGTGAGAAGGGGTCCAGGCAGGGAGGTCCCAGGCAGAGGCTGGAAGTGCTGATAGGTCCTCCCCTATGTCGCAGGCCCACAGCCCATCCTGGCAGAAGGCCAGCCCAGTGGTCCAGTATCTCGCTGCCTCCTGTGTCCTGCCCATGCCTTGCACCCAGGCCAGAGCTGGGAAGGGGTCTAGGCTCAAGGGGAGGACCTCGTCCTTCTAGAGTGCCCATCCGCTGGGTCCTTAGAAGCCCAGTACAGCTGCACGAGCCCACCCCCCAGCCTGGTGGGTTTACAGATCGGAGCTGGCCCAGGTCACACAGCACACAGGGTCTGAATTCCCAATCCTGGTGCTCCCACTGCAGCGGGCTCCACGTGCCCCTGGGCCACCTGGGGAGCAGGAGTGGAGGCGACTCAGGTTAGGGGGCAGAGCCTTGTCCATCACCCCTCCCTCTTCTCCCTCAGCCCAGAAGCAGGGGGCTGGTGACAGCTGCTCCCTGTCCTCCACAAAGCTCCATTGCTTCCCCTCTCCTGTGCTCAGCCGGAGGATTGCGGGGCCCACAGTGTGCCTCCCTGGGCTCGCTCTTCTCTCGGCTACCCCCTCCTCCTGCTGTCCCATCCTGCTCTTGTCTCCGCCTGCCCTGGGGCTCTCTCCCCATTTCCGAGTCTCGTCTCTGGCTCTGGTGAGTGTAAGCGTCTCTCAAACGACTGTCAAACTTGGAAGGGCCCTCGGAGATCACCAGGTGCAACCCTCTTATTCTGCAGATGAGGAAACCAGCTCGGAGGGAGGAAGGTCCTGTCCTAAGTTGCCCAGTAGGTTGTGGCAGAGCTCAGTACTGTGCTCCTTCCGCCCCTGGGGCATGGGTGCAGCGCACTCGGCTGCTCGTCCTTCCTCTCCCCAGCCCAGGTCTTCTCTCCTTTACTATATACTCACTGCCTGGCTGACCCCTACCCTGGACAGACACTGCCCTTGGGACACAGACCAGAGGTCAAGCCTCCATGACTGGGACGTGCACCCATGCACATGGACACACAGACACATGCAAGTACATCATGAGTGTGTGCAAATCCCAAGTGAAAACCTGATCCCACAGTTAGGAGCCCACCCTGGAACCTGGCGTCCTCCTCTTCCTGTGAGGCCCCACACACCTCTTTCAGGAAGCCCCTTACGCCCTCTGCAGACTGTCTCTATCCTACTAGCCCCTTTGTGACATCTGAGCTCTGTGAACCTCGGTTCCTCCTCTGTGACCCCGAGGGCAGGGCTGAGTCTCCCCCTCAGTCCTGGGGCCACTCCTTCAGTGTCTCCAGGAGGTGCTCAGCTTCCTGTGGCTGGGTGGGGAGCGCCTTGAAGTCCCCAGAGGATCTGTGCTACTGGCACAATGGGGAGGCGGTGACAGATGAGAGGTTGCGTCTTCCCCAAAGGAGGCTCCACCCTACCCCGATCTCCCTGCCTGGTGTCTGGGGCACAGCCCTGGCCTGTGGGCCCCTTAGGACCAGGGTCCTAGTCTGACCCCACAGTGCAGAGGTCAGAGGATCAGAACCCCTGGTTCCCCAGCAGCAGTTCCCTAACCAGGGTCTGTGCGGTCTAGGTCCTCAGGGCACCAGCGGCTTATTGCTGGGTTGTCGCAGATTCCTGGGGTGTCCGGGAGCATCCTGGGGTGTCCAGATTCTCTGGCAGCAGCGGGAGGTAGGAGGGTGGTAAACACTGAGGCGGGCGGGATTACGGAATCCCAGCTGTGAATGCCTGGGTGAGACTCCCTCATCCTGTCACTTTGCCCACACCTGAAATCGGGCGGAGGGGAACCAGACGTCGGTGGAGATGAGCGGGCAGGAGCCTCTCCCAGGAGCGGTGGGAGGCCCGAGCAGGGCGCCGAAGAATCCCCTGACACCAGCTCTGCCTCCTCTCACGGGAAGGGGTGGGGGCTGTCCCCGGGCAGCTCAGCGGGTAGACCATCTGGCTGTGGGTGGAAAAGAAAGTTCAGTCTTCGTGGACAAAAGGGACGGGCCTTGGGGTCAGGCACTTATCTCAGCCGCCGTCATTTCCTCTGCCGGACATGGACATGGCCAGGTTAGTGGGGTCATCGCACAGAGGGAAGGAACAGGCCAGAGCCAATGCATACCAGGCCCTGCAGTAGCGTCAGGCACGTGGGTGACCTCGTCACACCCTCGGCTGCAGTCGGTCCCTTGCAAAGGCCCAGCCACATGGCCACGGTCACTGAGGGAGATGACCACACATAAACCATCACCCCGCACACAGACCCAGTCACCCTGGGTGACACTCAGTCCCAGCTGCAGGCACAGCTAAGAGGGGAGATGCCACAGGCCACAGGGCCATGTGGGCAACCAGACACCCTGACACAGCCACAGTACAAGCATCCACAAGCATCCACACACCAGGTGCAGCTACTGTCAACCCTACGGTCAACCCAAGGAGAGCCAGAGATTCCAGCAGTTGTGGGCAGGCATCAGGGCCCGGGCGAGAAGAGGGGGAACTAGGTGGGGAACCCAGAAGCACCGTGTGCCAGACTGTGCCCTCCCCACAGCTTGCTGAGCTCCTGAGGCTGTTTGTTTCCTAGCGGGGATGGGTGTCTCATCCCCCTCCTCCTCCAGTCCCCACCACACGATTCCAAAGCTGCCAAATCAAATCAGCCCCTGCACCCGCGCCAGGCTGGCATGGCGGCCAGCAGCTGACGGGAATGAAGCCAGGCTCAGAATATCCCACCGCCTGTCCGATGCCGGGGGAGGCTTGTGGGTGGGGGTGGGGAGGGGCAGGAGCCCGGCAGCCGGCCCTGGGCAGTGCCTCTCAGAGAGGATGGGGGTTCTGAACACCGCCCTGGCGCTGGGCTTCCCGAGGACAAGCGAGCAAGTCCCTGGTGTGTCTCCAGGTTGCTGTGGCAATGTCTTCGCTGCCGGCATTCACAGAGCTGTGGAAATGGTGCTGCTGGGATGCGGGTTGGGGGTTCCAATCTGAGCCCAGATGACTGGGTGCCAGGCTGGGGTCGGGGCTCACACATGTGCTCACATTCATTTGGGATTCACAGCAGCCCGGAGCGGGAGCCCCTTGGTCGTTTGCGAGCAAAGGCCCAACTTGCCGCGGAGGCCCAGTGACTGGGTGAGGTGGACCTCACAGATCCTATTCTGTAGATGGGGAGACTGAGCCTCAGAGAGGGCAGTGGAGCTCCCTGGAGAGAAGCAGAAGTGGAGGGGGCGTCAGAACGGGTAAAGATGTGGTCATTTCCCTTCCTTAGGAGCCCTAGGCAGAGAGAAGGAACATGGCTTTGTTCCCAGAGTTGAGGAACAGAGCCAGCATGTGGCAGAGCCAGAGGTGCCCATGGCAAGCAGAGAGCAAGGAGAGATTCTGGGGAGAGAGCAGGGTGCAGCCAGGCAAGGCTCCCTGGAGGAGGAGGCCACCCGTGGGCTTGCTGGGTGGGGGACGGTTGGGTGGGGCAGGCTGGGGAGAAGGGGAGAAGGCCTGGCAGGCCTCAGCCCCTGGCCTTCTTGTCTCTGCAGCTGGCCAGGACCCCCTTGCAAAGGAGCCTGAACCCCCAGGGAGTAGAGACGACCGACTGGAGGTGAGAGCTCAGTGGAGGGAGATGCGGGTGGGCTTGGCGGGTGGGGGCGCAGGCTGACGGTCAGTCTGAGCGATGCCTTCACCCCGGGAGGACTGGGAGGCTGGAGTCGCATCCCAGCCCCACCCCTTCCAGCCTAGGATCACCCCATGTCAAGACCATTTCCCCTCACCCTCTACATACCCAGCCTGGGGTTCCCTCCCGCTGAGGGTTCCTCCTCCCAACTCACCTGGGAGTCATTTCAGACTCTTCCTCATCCTCCCCACCCTCACCCAACAATTCCCTGTTGATTCTCTGCCCCAAGTGTTCCCTGAGTCCCTCTCCTCCTCTCGGTTCCCGCTGCCTGCTTGAGCCCAGGACCTGTCATCTCTCCCCGGGGCGCTCACCGGCTGCCTGCTTTCGGTTGCCCCCACCCTCCACGTGGCTGCCAGAAGGATCTTTCTAATACACAGGCCTGAACGTGTCACTCTCCTGATCAAAAATTCTCCATGCTCCCCATCCTACAGCCCCTCTGCAGCCCCAGTCTGGCCACAGTCCCTCCTTCATCCATTCCTGCCTCCCGCAAACTGCTCTCGCTGGCCTCTTCCCCCCTCACCTTCCTCAACCCTTCTGGGCTCAGCTCTAGCCTCCCCTCCTCCAGGAAGTCCTCCCTGCCCCTAACTGTGGGACCAAGCTCACTCACGCTCCCTCCTCTGAGCTCTCCTGCCCTAGCAGTCAGGTGCTGGGGCGTTCTGCTGTCTGTCGCCCACCGTGGCACCCTGTTTCTCCATCACGTGACTCTGTGGGTACGTCTGGCTTGTCTTCCTCTCTGCACTGTGAGCTCCTTGAGCCTGGGCACTGTGCCTTTTTCATTCTTGAAGCTTCCACTGCCCTCTGATGGTACCTGGTCGGGGCTCAGTAGTGCCTTTCCTTTGAAACGAGGGGTGCCATGCCCAGCCCCCAATCATATCTTTGGGGTGCCTCGCAGGAATCTTCAATGCTCAGGGGGGCATTGAGGAGCAAACATGGGGTGGGCTGTGGATGTCAAAGATTGGCACAGAGAAGGGGTGTGTGTGTGCTTATTGTGTGTAAATTGGACCATGAAGCCAGAACGGCATGAGTCTGCCCAGGCTGGGCTGAGAGGGAGAGAAAGATGCTGCTTGCATCAGGCCCTCCTGTGTGCCAGGAGCTTTAGACACGTCGTTTAAATCTTACAACGGCCCATGTGGTCGGAGCCGCTATTATCCCCCTTTTACATTTGGGGAAGCTGAGGCCCAGAGGGGTCATGCCGTGAGCGGATCAGGGCAATGCTGAGAGTGGAGCCCAGCTGTGTCTCAGGTTCAAGCCTCGATCTTTCCCTGCCCTTGAGCCAGATGGGAAAAGAGATGGCCACGTGGGGCCCGGCTCGCAGCAGGGGCTCAGCATGGTTCCCTGCTGAGACATAGGGCCAAGCCCCTGAGAACGTTCCTCCAAGAGGGAGCTGGCGCAGGGAGGCGGGGGAGGCCTGGAGAGTCATTATTAATTTATTTATTGCCATGGCATTCCCCATGGGGCGGGGGCTCCCCCCAGAGCTGGGACAGATGGTGTTCCTGGGAGCCTGCAGTGTGTCTCAGCGGCCTCGGCCACCCGCCAGGAGGGACTGGATTTGTCATCCGCTCAGGAAGCCACAAGGGGAGAGGGGGCTTTGGAGAAGATGAGACCCTTCTGGGCAGTGGGAGCTGGGCCTGGAGGGAAGGAGTCTGCTCCAGGCCTTGCTTTTGCCCGCGTGACAGCCCCCTCTGCCCAGGCCATGGGCCCTGCCCTCTGCAAGTTCACGTTCTGCCCCTCGCCCAGCTCCGCCAGCCTTGTCCTCTCTAAGAGGCCTCCCTGGGCCGGCCCCATTCGCTCCCATCCCGTGCTCTCCCTCTGTCTGTCTTTGATGTGGGTCCTGCTGCCTCCTCTCTCTGACTGAAGGTCCCAGGCCCTGAGCCCCTCAACTCTGTCCTGCCTCCTACCCCCCACCCGTCCCAAAGATGGTCATTGTGTGCCTGGCCTCCCGGCAGGGTCCGCGCCATTCCTGAGCCCCAGGCCCATGCTCAGCCCTGCTGGGGAAGAGGTGGGCTGCCCTTGGGGACTGCCCACCGTGGAGAGGAAAAGACTGGAGAGAGTGAGGAGCCTAGGGTGTTGCTCAGACTGGAGGGGCAGCAGGAGGGAAGGAGGGGAGAGGGACTGGGGAGCCTGATGAGGAGCCCTCCTGTCGGGGCAGAGGCCGGGGAGACAAGTTGGGCTCACGCAGTGGACAGACCATGGGGACAGATGAGCAGGTTCAAGTCCCAGCTTTACCACTTCGTAGGGGTGTGACCTTGAGCCAGCCACTTAACCAGCCTGAGCATCAGCTTGCTCACCTGCCAAACAGGGATAAGAACCTCCATCATTATTGGACACAATCACTACTATTGGACATTGTCACAACAGAGCTGTCAGGAGAAGTTACAAAGACAGTATGTGTGAGGCGCCTGACCCATGGCAGGTCCTTGGCCCCCTCGCTGCATCCTTCAAGGGTGTCATCCTTGGAGCCAGGACTAGGCTGTACCACCATGAGACAAGGTACAACACAGGGCTGGACCAAGGTTCATGGAAGCTCTGTGGGCTTGGCATGCTCTCCTGACACTGGCTGGGCAGCAGCCAGGAGAGCAGAGCTGCCAGCACCCGTCCCCACCCAACGGGCATCTGTTCGGCACACGCTCCTGGGATGGCTCCCGGGCCCCTGTGCCGGCAGCTGGCTTGGAGGAGGGGCCCTTGCAGCTCAGCCTGGCATCCTCCTTCAGGGCCAGGCCTCTGCATCTTCACTCTCTCTGGAAGTCAGGGCCGAGGCCATGCAAGTTGGTGAACAGAGTGAACCAAGTCCATGCCCTCTCTGTGCTGGCTTTTGGGGCCCAGCTAGGGGCTGGGGAGCCTTAGCTGGGCGGGGGCTGGGGGAGAGGCAGACGTGGACAAGGGCACAGGTATCCACACTGAGCACCCACACGCACTGCCCGGCACTGGCTCCTCTATCACTGCCCTTGGATAAGTAAAGACCACACTCTTGGCATGGTGTTGCTGGCTTTGCCTGCTGGGTCCCCTCATGCCCGCCCCTTGCCCCATGCTTCAGCCAAATGGCTGTGCACATGTCACTCTCCCAGCCTCCCTGCCTTGACTCCTCTGTCTGGAGTGGCTTTTCCCTTTTTTCCCACCTACTCTCTTTTCAAGGCCCTGATTAAATGTCACCTCCTCTGTGAAGTCCTCTCAGACTGCTCCGTCCACCTCAGGTTGAGTCAGTCTCCAACCTTTCCTGGGCGTTCACAGCCCCCAAGTTTCCTTGAGCCTCCAGTTGGGTAACTTGTTACCCCACATGGTCACAGGGGTTGTGTGTCCTTTCCCATGTCATTGTAGACCCAGGGGGCAGGGACTAAGGCTGTGTCTCCTTTGTTTCTCCTTGGCTTACGTGGGGCCTGGCATAGGCCTCATTATACAGTAGGTGCTCAATAAACACTTGTTGAATGAACAAGAATGGCTGTGAGTAGGGTTGTTCCAAGTAGTTCCAAGAAGGGGACACAGTTGCTGGGTTGGGCAGTCCTGGAGACTTCCTGGAGGAAGCAGGCTTGGCACTTTGAAGGATGGAGAGGGTCAAGGCCAAATGAAGCCTCAGAGATGAGCTGGGCAGTCAGAGAGGTCCACGTGGTCACCTTCTGACAGGACCAGCTGAGGGCAACAAGGACCAGCACAGGATAGAGGAGCCTGGAACAAGGATTCAGCCCCAGAAGGGCTTCAGGAAGCTGGCTCAGTCCTCAGAACCCTGTTCCAAAACCTGCTGCCCCTGAGTCCTGGGCTGAGCAAGGCTTAGTTTCGGAGTTGGGGATGAGGCTGAGGCCACCGATGGCTGATAGGTGGACCTAGCATGGTGGGACAGTGACAGGTAAGGGCAGGCGCCAGGGTGGTGGTGGAGGGAGGATTGCCACTGGGGGCTGTAGGGCCTTCGCAGGGGGAGGAACAGCTTGTGCAAGGGTGTGTGGGATGCTGCGGGGGGCTCCAGGGGAGGGGGCTGCACATGTCAGTGGAGCACAGCTCACCAGGCAGGGAGCACTGAGGTGAGGCTGGAAGGGCTGCCGCAGGCCCCACTTTTCAGGCTCGTACTTAAAATTCTTGAGTGAATGCTCCTAACTGCCAGATGTGCCTGCCTTCTCCTGGATTCTGCACATCAGGAGCAAGTGGCCTAGACGATGTCCCATGGCCCCAGGGGAGCTGCTGCCAACAAGTTGGCCGTAGCATCTGGCATCCATGGGGGCCCTGAGGCCCTGCCATCTGTCTGTGCCCACCTGTTGGGCTGCACAAGCCCAGGGTATACAGGGACCGGGGGCCAGGGAGGCGGTCTCAGCTGCCACTCCAGCCTCTCTGTCTGCCCATCCATCTGTCCACACCCCTGACTGCCGGAGGACAAGGGAGAGATGGGCATCGCAGGTCCTGCCGTCAGAGACGCCTAGTCTGAGGAGGGAGGCATCGAGACGCGGGACTTACACCCAGAGAAGACGCAGGCTGAGACCCAGCCAGGCCTGTGGGCAGGCCTGGCTCAGAGGCACACAGCACGTCCCAGGCAGTGCCCGGCCTGATGCCATGGGCCAGGGATCAGGTTCCTTCACTGGCCCCTCCTCCACTGTCCTGCCTGGCCCTTGGCTGTAAACACAGAGAGAACAAGTTCCGTTTCCCGGGAAATATTTATCTCAGGCGGTGTGGGGAGCGTGTGCGCTGGCCTCCGTGTGTCCTTCCTGCAGGCTGGCTGGAGCAGGAGGCGAGGGGTCTTGGCAGCTGTGGGGGACAATCTGTGGGGACACAGGCAGGGCCGGGGGGAGGGGTGTGTCCGAGGCCCCTGCCTAGAGCCTGGATCTGGATGCTGGCCGAGGGAGAGGAGGGAAGCTGACTGGAGAGGAGCCAGTTTTCTCCAAATCCCACAGAATAACCTCCCCTCTCTCATGTTCCTGTCTTCATCCCTGTCCACCCTGTCTCCTCCAGGTTCCGGCCTCGAAGACTTTGCTCCTGCCTGGTGCCCCCACTTGGGATGTCTTTTCTTCCTCTTCCTCTCTATTTCCTGGCTTTCAGCCGGCTTCCTCTGGGAGGTCTTCCCCAACTCTAGAGCCCATAACCCTTTATCCTCTGCCTTCCTCCTTCCCCTCCTTAGGCTTCCAGCAGCTTCAGGTGGAGCCCCTGCTGGTCTTGTCCACAGTTGTTCAGACAGGGTAGGCAGCTTCTTGCAGGCTGGGCACCTAGAAGTAGGGCAAGGCCCAGAGGTCATCTCTGACCGTGCCAGGGGAGCCAGCACAAGCCCAGGCACTTGGGCGATCTGGGTTGACTGAATGGGGAGGATGGGAGATCCCAGGAGCCCAGCCAGATCCGTGGTGCCGAGGGGAGGGGGCCCAGGGTTCTTGCTGACTGGCTCTGGGCTTGGGGCTGCATATCCCAGACTGGGCCAGGCCTGACTGGGGCCCTGACAACAGGAAATCCTTGAAGGAACAAGCAGTGGCTGAGGACTCTGAGCACAACAACAGGAAACAGCTTTGACATGGGGCAGCAGCTCTGGTGACTGTGCCCAGTGGGGTGGGGGTGGGAGGGAGCTTGTGGGACCTGGGTGATGCTGAGGGTGACACCGAGACACTGATTGTGGGACAGTGGGTGTTCTACCGTGTGTGTGACACTAAGCTTGTGACATGCGATACCAAGAGTATGGCTGTGAACCTGGGGTGCTGTGTGGGGAGTGGGTGAGTCACTCAGTGTGTGAAACTAGGTGCGTGGCACTCTGACACCAAGTGTGTGACACTGTGATACTATGTGATCGATATCGACAGTGTAATGCTGAGTGATGCCGAGTGAGTGACATTGCACACTGCCTGCTACCACATGTGTGACGCTAAGGGTGATGATGGGTGAACGGAGGGTGTGACACCATGAGAATCAATTCGTGACATGAGCAAACGGCAGTGTTCAATGATGGGTGGGGCCCTGAGTCTGTGGCTTGAGTGTCTGACACTGAATTGTGAAACCAATTGTGTGTCCCAAGCGTATGCTATCGTGAGGCTGGCGGTGCAGACAAGGGTGTGACATGGAGTGACAGTCAGTGCGTGAAAGCAAGTGTGTGATGCCATGTGACCCTGAGCCTGACGTTGCATGTGTGATTCTAGGTAACGGTTGTGACAATATGAAATGTGCATACACAACACCTTGTATGACACCGTCATGGGAAGACACCAGTAGGTTCAGGCCAGGAAGTAACATGGCCCAACGGATGGCGTTGAAGGATTGTTCTGGCTGCAGACTGTGTGTTGTGGGGGGAGTCTGTCGGCGGGTGCAGAGACGAGGCGGGCAGAGCAGTCGGAGGCTCTTGCAGCCACCCAGGCAGGAGACGGCGGTGCCTGGGCTCACAGGATGGCAGAAGAGTTAGAGATGTGCACAAACTTTGGAGATATTTGGGAGGCAGAAAAGACAGAACTTGCTGATGAATGAGAAGGTGAGCAAGAAGGAGAAACTGAGGACTCTCAGGTTTTTGGCTTGAAAAGCCAAGTGATGGATGGCAGAGATGTTTCTGAGATGGGTGAAGGTTGGGAAAGGTCAGGGGTTCAGGGCGGCGAGGACAAGGAGGCAGAAATCGAGAGCTGTGATTTGGATGTGTTAAGTCAATCATGCAGGTGACAATGTCCAGAGGGCAGCAGGGCCAGGCTGGGGGGACATATGTGGGAGTCAACAGGCATGGGTGATTTGTTAAGCTGCGGCCCTGGCTGGGACGACCCAGGGAGAGAGCTTGGTGACAGGAGAGGCCTAAGCCCCTGCACACTCCATCATCTAGAGGCCGGGAGGAGTAGCAGCAAAGACACAGAGCAGGAGGGCGTGGGAGGTGGAGGGGACGGACAGCGTGAAGCCAGAAGCCCAGGGAGGAGGGAGGTTTAAGGAGCAGGGGCGGTGTGTGCATGGTGCCGGCCCTCAGGTAAGGTGGGGACTGGGAAGTTGTGCCGCACCTGGCCCTGTGGACAAGTCAGGCTGACAAGAGCCATTTCAGAAACCCTCTGGGGCCAGAAGCCAGACCGGCCTGGGCGGGACGGTGAGTGGGAGGTGAACACATGAGCCCAGCTGCAAGGGATGCAGAGAAGGGGCGTGGTCGCTGGAAAGAGCCGTGGTGTCAAGGGGGATTACATTTTTTTTTATTACAGAATGTTTTAAACAGACACAATACCGGAGAGAATAGCACAATAAACTGCCATATACCTACCGCTCAAATTCAACGGTCGCCAAGGTTTGGCCACTTTGCTTCATCTATTCCCGTCCCTCCCTTGCTTTCATTTTTCTTTGCTTAAGTTTTTACAAAAATATTTAATGGTGGTAAAATGTACATAACATAAAATTTACCATCACGGCCTTTTCTAAGCGTGTTCAGGCGTGGTAAGTGCATTCGCATTGTTCTGCAGCCAATCTCCAGAACTCTCTTCGCCTTCCCAAGCTGAAGCCCCGCACCCACTAAACGATGGCGCCCCGTTCTCCCCTGTCCTCAGCCCCTGGCCCCCACCTTTGCACTCTCTGTCTCTGTGATTTTGACTACTCTGGATACCCCGTGTATCTGTCTTTTTGAGACAGGCTTTTATATCCACGTAGCATGATGTCCTCGGTGCTCACCCATGTTGTAGCATGTGACAGGCTTTCCTTCCTGTTCACGGTCAAATAATATTCCACCGTGTGCATGCAGCACATTTCGCTCAACACTCGTGCGTCAAGGAACACTTGTGTCGCGCCCCTGCTTTAGCTGCTGTGAACATGGGTGTACAAATCTCTTTGAGACCCTGCTTTCAATTCTTTCAGGCGTATGCGCCGAAGCAGAGCGTGGTCATTCTATGTTTAAATTTTCGAGGCATCACCGTACTGTTTTCTACAGCTCCACATCTTTTTCTGTTCCCGTGACAGTGTATTAGAGTTCTGGTTTTTCCATGTCCTTGCCAACACTTGTTATTTTCTGTTTTGTTTTTTTTTTTTCTTCAAATGGTTGCTATTCTAATGGTTATGAGGTGGTTTCTCTTTGTGGTTTTGATTTGCATTTCCCTGATGATTGCTGCTGTTAAGTGTCTTTTGTATGCTTCTTGGCCACTTGAACGTCTTCTTTGGGGAAATGTCTATTCAGGTCCTTTGTTTGTTTTAAAAATTGGGTTGTTTGCTTTTTTTGTTGTTGAATTACAGTTCTTTATATATTCTGGATGTTAACCCCTTATCAGATATATGATTTGCAAATATTTTCTCCAATTTCATTTCAGCCTTGCTGAAATGTTTTAAAGAAAATCCCAGACATGATGTCATTTCGCCAAGGGTGGATTTTTTTTTTTTTAAGGCTAGGAGGTCCTGGGTGTTGCTGAAATGTGACAGTGTCACACAGAGGCAGCGTGGAGCTGTGCGTCCAATACTGTGTGAGGGCGACACAGTGGCATTGGGGACATGGTGTGTGAAGCTGAGGATGTGGGTAACAGTGACATATCACTGTGAGTGGCCCTGTGACACTCAGTGATGTGGGATTCTGCGGATGCTGAGATGATTGTGTGTCACTGAGTATGTGGGACCTGCCATATGGAGATGGCAGTGACTGTGTCCCTGGGTGCTGTCCTGGGGTGATGAGTGTGACACTGCGTGGCAGTGAGAGGGGCCTAAGGTGTGCTATGGGTGACGGGGTATGTGCGATCCAAGTGGGATCAGCCTCAATCTCAGCTGCTGACCGTCAGAGGATGGGCATGGTAGGATGGACGGGGACAAACATCCAAGGGGACAGAAAGGGTGTCTGGGCCCAGGTGTGAACTGGCTCTTCCCTTCTTGGAATAGCCAGGAAGGCTTCCTGGAGGCAGGATGCTGTAGGCACCGGAGAAGGGCAGGGCCCATGGTGTCGGACATCCCTGTCGAGCTCTGACATTGAGCAAATCATTTCACCTCTTGAGCCTCAAGTCCCTCAAGTATGAAATGGGGCTCTTGGGAGGACTGCATGAAGCAGTGCTCAAAATGAATGAAGTACCTGGCACTTGGAAGATGCTCCGAGGTCTCTCGGGGAGCAGCACCCTCCACCCCTGCACCCCAGGCCCCTCGATGACAGGAGAACTAGTGGGAGCATGGAAGGGGTGTGCCAAGTGGTGGTGTCCTCTTCTCTCACACCCACGGCCCTCCTCTCTCCCTCCCTCCCTCCATCCCCGCCTGGTGCTGGCAGTGACACCCCCGCACTTGCTCCTACACCCTCCCCTCCCCTGCCACTGCCGCCCTCACCTCCCCTGCTGCTGCCGCCCTCACCTCATCGGCCTCCTGCCCAGGCTTCTGCAGCCTCATTCAATTAGGCCGATGCAATTTGCTCAAGAAAAAGCCCCATAATTTGGTTAATCACACCAGTAGGGGATCTGGCCCTGGTGGGGAGGGTGGGGATGGGTAGGAGGTCCCTACCAACAGCGGAGGGGCACAGGTCTCAAAGGGCCTGTCTTTCGGGACCTCTACTCACTCCTTTGGGCTCTTTTCAGGAACCAACAGAGCCCAAAGCTTGGGTCTCCTCAAACCCAGCTACCGAAGCCTCGAAGCATAAGCCAGGACTTCCAGGGTTCACTGGTGTCCGTAGGAGGGTCCCTGCCCCTCTCTGGGCCTCAGCCTCCCTTTCTGACAATGGAAGTTGGACTGAGGGGTCTCAGAGCCCCCAGCCAGCCTAGCTGGCCTCTGCATCCCAGCTCTGGGCGGTTCCCCTCTTGCCTCTGTAGGGCCGTCTCCTGGGCCTTGGGGACGGAGGGCCAGAGGGTGGGTCAAAGGGAAAGAGCCCCCAGGGAAGTCAGGAAGGGCAAGTGTCCTCACAGCCTCATCTGGAATGTGTCCACTGAGTCCCATAGCCAGAGACCCTCTAGTCCCAGGCTGCACACCTGGAGGTGGGGGCGGGAAGAAAAGGAGCTGCCATTTCTTGGTCACCTGCAAGGCCACTGCCTCTTAACTGTGCAGGCTGTATGTTGCACAGGGGTCCCAACAGAGAGGGGGCGGCGCGGAAACCGAGCCCACTCTCCACACCAAGCCTTGCCCCCCAGGGCTGCATCTGCAAGAGGATTGGGGCCACTTCTTTCTAACTGCACAAAGCTGGCCCCAGCCCCCTGCTGTGAGTCAGCTTACTCCAGACTTGGATGGCTCCAGTTTAATCTTGTCTGCAGCTCTGGGGAAGGTACCATTTTACAGACCGAGAAATAGAGCCCAGGTAGGTTAAAGGAATTGTCCAATGTACATAGTGTGTGGTGGGGCAAGGTGAACCCTGATCTGTGGGAGGAGATGGAGGAGGTGATGGGGGTACCCGGAGGAGAATTGGACCCTCCAGATGCCAACACTCTGAGCCACACCCTCCTTCACTCATTCAGAGACCAGACCAGCCACCAGCACACTCAGCTCTCCAGACAGCCACATGCTCGCTGCACACACCAGGGTCACATAGACGTCGACAACCCAAATCACATATGCGTGGACACAGGCTGAGATGGCCGCCCACACAGATGGCTGACGCATGGCCAGGGACACGGGATCCTCACACGTGTTTACACTCTCACAGTCTCCTACAGAAGCACAGACCTGCATTCTTTCACACAGACATTCTCCTAGTGACCCAACGGACATATTCTGCCATGGTCATGTGATGGCCTGTAGGGACATGCCATGATGGCCGACTAATGGGCAGTCCACACACGTGCTTAGATCATCAGCAATGCCGGAGCTCCACACAAAGTGAGAGAAAAGGTCAGTTTTGATGAGTGTATCCAGAATTTTGCAATCAGAAATCCACATAAAAGCTATTTTAATTTTCATTTCCAAGATGAAATTTATTTTGAATTGCACGTAGGATCTAAGAGTCTGGTGGGAGGGCGTCAGCATCCTTTCAGGGCTTTGGGCCTCTAAAGGACCTGCACAGATCCACAGGCACAACATCCCCACAAGATATCCTGGGCTCACCTGTTTACCTGGGTGGCGTGTGTGTGTGTGTGTGTGTGTGTGTGCGCACGCATACACACACGTGTACTTGTACTGGCTCCCGGATCCTCAGGATGTGAGGAGGGAGAGGAGGAGATGTTCCAGAGACTCCGGATGTTTGTTCTCTGGCTTCCTGGGCCCTCCAAAGGCAAATAACTGTGGGTGCCAGCCTGCCTGCCTGCCTGCCTGCGCAGGCTGGTGGGGTGGTGGGCTGTCAGGAGCCTGCCTCTGCCCTGCAGTCCCCTGACTGGGACCCTGTGTGATGACACAGTGACCAAGACCAAGACCCGTGGCCAGCTTCCCGTGGGCTCCTAGGCCCATCCCCTCCCCTCTCTGGGGCTTTCTCCTCTCCTCTGAGAAATAGAGGCAGGGAGGAGGCGAGACAGGATGCACTTTCCCCTAGAGACAGAAATAGAGTGACAGAGACACTTGGGGCCCAGGGGCCAGAGGAGAAACCAAAGCTGGGGAGAGGCTGTGAAGGGGCCAGGAGGGCCCAGGTTCAGGGCAGGGCGTGGGGCCCCGGAGCCTGCCGTGTCTCTGGCACACTCTCTCTCTGTGGCTGGAGGAGGGCTTGGTGCACGCCTCTGCTCCAGCCCCCTGCTTGCTCTGCGAGGGGAGCAGGGGAGGGAGGAGGCAGGATGAGAGTCCCAGTGACCATGTGGAGGACAAGACCAGGGGAGAAGGCTGGGCCTGGAGGACAGGAGAGGAGGAGAGAGGACACCATGGTGCAGGCAATGGAGGCGCAAAGGCCCAGAGGTGGGGAAGGATGCAGTGGGTGGAGGGAATAAGTCTGGAGAGTTGGGGAGAGGCCAGAGGCCAGAGCATGCAGGCCTGGAAGGAGGGAGGGCAGTGGCCCCTCGGCCCCCACGAGCCCTGCTCCAGGCTCTGTGCCGAGCACTTTACAAGTAGTTCCCAACAGCCTGGGAGCTCAGAGCCTATTGTGGGGTGACCCCCCCAGGAGCCATGACAGTCTATGCAAGGGAGGGGTGGAGTCACATTTGTGTTTTAGCAGAGCACTGCAGGTGGAAGGCGGGAACACAGCGGAGGGGTGTCCAGAGGCAGGGGCATGCCTAAGATGAACCCTGCCCAGAAGATTCCTCACCCCAACCCCCAAAAAAGAAGGGCTATTTTTAGGAACAATAAAAATGCTCACACATTCCTGCAGGGGCAGGGAGAGGGAAGGGGGCCAAGAGTAAGCACAGAGGGAGAGGGTGGACCCCACCCCTCCCCCAACTCTGGCTTCATCTTCAGGGGTGTCTCCTTGGGGGGCTTTCCTGGCCAGCCCTGCCCCTGCAGCCCCTGTCCCCAGGGTGTCCTGGCTCTTACGTCTGTTCCTGTCTTTCTGAATTGGTCCTTGTTTGTGTCCCTGTTTCTCTTTCTCATACTCCCATTTTCCCCCTCCCCCCGGGATTTGGGGAACAGCTGGGATGGGCTGAGCTCTGACGACAGAGCCAAATACAGTCATGGGATAAAGCGGAGCGAGGCTGTGGCAGACACACACACCAGGGAACAGACAGCAAGAGAGGCAGACTCGGAGAACCCAGGGAGGCTGAGAGACAGGGAAACAAAGAGCTCGGCAGAGTCGGGGAAGCCCCAGGGCTCTGTGCCCTGCTCTCTGCCTTGTTCCTGAGGAGACCAGTATGGCCAGGCCTGCCTGTCCCTCCCCTCCCCACCCCGTCCCCAGGCCAGCCCTTCCTCCCCACCCTCTGCAGACCCACACCAACCCTAGGCTGGTGTCGCTTGGCATTTACCTCCCATTGTGGGCACAGTGTCTGGCACAATAGGGAGAAAAGAGATCCAGTCCCTGGCCTGGAGGAAGACACCCAGCCTGTCCTGCCCCCACCATCTGAGAGCGGCTCAGCCCATCCCCTGGCCAAGGCAGGGCATTAGAAGGGCCCCAGAGACAAACGGTGCTCTGGGGAAATGTGGCCCAGTCTGGCCCAATGGGCTGAGCTGGGATGTGGGTCTTCTGACTTCAGGTGAGAACCTGGGCAAGTCCTTCCCTGCCTCCTTTGGCCTTAGTCTACCCCACCAAGTAGGGATTGGACTCCATGAGGCCTGGGGCCTGGTAGACTCTGGTCTGTGGGAATTTTCAGGAGGCCTGGGAGGAGGACAAATGACCGCCCAGGAAAGCTTCCTGGAGGAGGTGATCTCACTCACGAAGGAAGATGACAATGACAGTGTTCCTCTTGGGGAAGAGCCCCTCCCTCCTAATATGCTGCCCTCTGCCCAGTCTGCACGGAGAGATGATCCTGAGGCAGGAAGTGCCTTGGAAAGTTTGGCAAACGCTCTCAGCACAAGGCACCCTCATTCCCAGGCCCCTTGTCTAACACTGTCACTATGCCAGACTTGGGAGGCTTTGTGACATCTCAGCTGTCTCCCCTGCCTGGGGGAGCCTCCAGGGGTCATGGGGTCCACCCCTCTGCTCAGTGATGGCATGTGCCCAACAGCCCTGGGCACTCAGGAGTTCAGCCAGTCATTTTACAGCTCAGCAAATACCTTCTGACACCTGTGATGGGCTGGGTGATGCTGGGGACCCAGAGGGGAGTGGGATGTGACCTCTGCCTCCAAGAGCTCCCAGTCTGATGGGGGAGCCAGCTGGGAAAGAGTGGCAATGCACTGGCCATGCCCTGTGGGGGCAGGGGCACATGAGAGCCCAGGTGAGGAGTCACACGTGCCTGGAGAGGGAGGCCCAGAGAAGGGAGGTACTCATTCACTCATTCATTCATTCATCCAATCATTCCTTTGGCCGTCATTTCCTCCTTTTCTGACACTGGCCCAGCTGGTCACTCAGCACCCTCCTCCTCTCTTGCGGGGACCACCACGTCTGGACCCACCGTGAAGGCCGTGCGGGGGGTGAGGCTGAGGAGGGTGGGCAGACATTTGGGGACGTGGAACCCAGGGCTGGAGGCCAGCCAACTCACTAAGGCCCTTTTCTGAGGGCGCAGACTCCCTGGGGGGCCCTAGTCCTTGCTGGCACACATTTGGGGCCTGGGAGCTCACCCCTCCTCCCCGCCCAGGCTCCTCTGACTCACAGCGTGCTTGCGTCTGCCTCCTTGTCACTGCCCCTTGTGCCTGACTCTGCCTTGCGGGCCCCAGGCCAGGAGATGAGGAGAATTAGAAATGCCAGGTGACCAGGATGTGACCAGGATGGCAGTGGACAGGGGGATGCTGGTGACATGCTTTGAGGAGAATGTGGGCGACAGGGATGGGGGCCGCTGTTGGCTCTGCTGTAGGTGAGGCCGCGGGCAGTGGGGTGGGACGGGGAAGCCCTGGGCCCGCCCTGCCCCCTCTCCAGTGCCTGCCTCACAGGGCCAGCTCCCCCGTCCCCACACCAGCTCTCGCCCCGCTCCTTCCCTCTGTCCACCCTGGCTGTCCCCCGTATCCCCTCCTTTCCTGACTCCAGAGCTGGGCTGGGGACCGAGGGGGTCCCAGCGGGTCGGCCTCGGCCATGCAGAAGTGGTTGTTCAGGCAGCTCCTGCCTTCCCTCCCCAGCTGCTGCCTCTTCCCACCCTCCATCCGCCCCACACCTAGCCCTCCATGGACCTAGGGGGGCCTGGGACAATCGGGAGGGTGCTTTGGAGGAGGCAGGAGTTAGAGAAGAAGCTGGGACTGACTTGGAGGGGGCGAGAGGCCCAGGAGGCCCCAGCAACTTGGGGTCAGGCTCGTCAGGGAGGGGACGCCCACGGGAGGCGCCAGGACTGGGCTCAGGTGTATTCTACAGTGCACGTGTCTCCAGTGTGGCTCGGAGGCTGGAGACGCGGCCCTGTTGGAGTAACAACTGAAGCCGGAGTCTGCGAGGGGTGGGCAGTTGGGGCGGGGAGGGGGGTGGAAGGGAAGGTGGGACGTCCAGGAGGGAGGAGGGGAGAGAAAGAGAGGGAGGGGGAAACGCCCCTGGCAGCCTCTCCTTTGGGGCTGGGCTCCTCAGCTGCAAGCGGCCCCTTCCATACTCTCTTGTCCCTTGTCACCCCACCACCCCACCTTACCCTGCCTCACTCTCCTTTGAGACCTTCCCTGAGGAGTCTCAACACAACCCTCGTGCGGTAGAAATGGGGAAATGGCAGAAATGGCATGGACTTGCCTCCGACGATGGGCTGGTCTCACCTGGGCGAGGCCCCTCCCCTCTGGTCCTCAGCCTCCCCACCTACAACATGGGATGGGCAAAACGGGCACCTCCCAGGCTCGCAGGGGGCCAGAGATAGCGTGTGGCAGGAGTCTCAAGGTGTGGTCTCCAGACCAACAGCATCGGCATCACCCAGGAATGTCTGGAAATGCAAATCCCTGGACCCCATTCCCAAACTTCTGTATCAGAAACTCTGGGGCAGGGCTAGCAATCTGTACTGTAACAAACCCCTGGCGCACACTAGAGTTTGACAACCACTAGTCGACATCACTAGCCACAGTAGGTGCTTGAGAAAGGTGGCTTCCCTTCCCCAGAGCATGATGTCCCACTCGAGCAGGGCACAGACTCGTGGACTAGGCCAGCTGTGGCCTGGGTCTCTGTCCTGCCTCCTCCTTCAGACTAGGTCTCCTCAGGGTCACCAATCCTCTTTCCTCTATTCTCCCACCCCTGGCCCTGCTCAGCCGCATTGAGGGGAGGTCTGGAGGTGCAAGATCTTAGCACTCACAGGCACCTCCTCCCGGATTGGAGGCACCAGCATCTGTCAGAGGCGGCTCCTTGGGCAGGTGGCAGGCGTGGGCGGAGGGGAGGAAGGAGGAAGAGCCGCCTTGGTCTGCTTCCTTGTGTCTGACTCTGCAGGCTGGGCTGCCATGAAAACTGCCGGGAGTCACAGAGTAAGCTTGAGGTGCTGGGCTCAGGCTGGGGTTTGAGGCCCAGCCAGAGGGGTCTTCTCTGGTCTGAGCCCCCAGGAGGCCTCCTTTGGGGGGTTTCTGCCAGTCACCCTGATGAAGCAGCTGGGCTTGCTAGTGCCAGGCATGTGCCGGGCACAGAGGTGGATAAGTTCTCCTTTGCCCTTGAAGAGCCTCATTTCTCTGGGCAGTTAAGGGACTGTGTACATGGCCCATCAGAACAAGAAGCAGGAAGCAAAAGAGGTGTAGATGGCATCTTCCCTGGCACCCCTGGTTGTCCCCACCATGGCCGCCTTCCTGGGTTCCCCCATTCTGTGGGTGCCTATCTTGGGTCAGGTGCTCTCTCCCCAAGTTTTGGGGAGGAGTGGGCAGGAGAGACAGGAGCAGGTGGGGGCGGGGAGTATGCAGGAGAGAGAGAGATGGAGAGTGGGAGGAGAAGCTGCCAGAGGAAGAGAGGGGGTGTGGAGGTGGGAAAAGACGTCAGGCCTCCTCCAGAGGAGACAGGAGCACAGGCTGTGACAGAGGGGGCCGTTGGCTGAGCGGGGCGGGGAAGGAGGCAGAGAGGTTCCCGCAGAGAGCCCGGGATAGCCGGACCCAGAGGGAAAGGAGGAGGAGCTCCAAGGTCCTGGTGGGGGGTGGGGGGTGTTGAAGGAGCTCGTCCCTTTAGAGAAGGGGACACAAAGGCCCAGAGAGAGAGGAGGGCCTCCCAGGGGGCGCAGCACAGCAGAGTTGGATAAATGGGTGTGAACACAGTCCCAGTAGCACAGCTTGAGTCTTGGGAGGTACTTTATAGTCTTGAGTTTGATGTTATTACCCTCTCGTAGGCCAGCGGGAGGGGCACTGCGAGGCTTTGTTTCGGAGAAAGAGGTGCGGGGTCAGTGCCAGGCTGTGGGGAGAGCAGTAGGAGGACTTGTGGACCAGGCAAGACACAGCCGCTTGTGGCAGGGACCCCACCCTTGAGACTGGCATCAGTCCCTGTGCTGGTGGCTCCAGAGGGGACAAGGCCAAGGTCAGTGTTTTCATATAATCGTAGGCTTTAAGAAGGGGTTAGAATTTAGGCCAGACCCTCTCCTGTCCCCAGACAAGTGCAGAAATGTTGATCCAGCCCCAAACTGTGTCCCAATCCTGTTCAGAAGAGGCCTGATTCAGAACAGGCTCCCCTTTCTCGGTACCTGGGGGAAGACTAGTGCATGGGGGTGGTGCTGTCTGTGGTGCTGACTGGCCCTGCCTTGGACCCCAGAGCGGCAGGTAGGGAGCTGGGAAGAACAGGAAGGCTACGTCTGTCCGTCCACCCACCCACCCACCTACCTATCCACTCCCCTGCCCATCATCCACTCATCCATCCACCCACCTACCCACCCCCCATCCATCCACCTACCTACCTATCCACCCACCCACCCACCACCCACTC
>RJWJ010000588.1:0-148636 GCA_004363605.1 Indri indri
GGGGGGAAGGGGGGGCAAGGGCAACATACGTAACCTAAACATCTGTACCCCTATAAACAACAAACAAACAAAAAAAATAAACTAATATGTAAGGGATGACCATCCATGACTTTTTCATATAAAATTAGTGTAAATAACATTTGATGAATCAGAGAAAAAACAAGAAAAAAAGGTCATGTCTATGTAAAAGTCAGACTTTAAAATTCTGGGAAGCAGCTTTGCTGTTTATGAGCTTCATCTCTATTATTTTATTCATATGTAGTTTATTAATTTGTTATTAATAAAATATTAGTAATCCAAAAAAAAAAAGCCTAGGTAGTAATAAATAAATTTAAAAAATCCAGGGTCATGGGTATATCTCAGGGCAGGTATGGGGTAGGAGAGGGGAAAGCCCCATACAGACATAAAATTATAATTAATGTTCTGATTCTTGATGGAAGTAAGTTTGTGTGTGTGTGTGTGTGTGTGTGTGTGTGTGTGTGTGTGTGTCTTTGATGCTGCATGGATCAATGATGACAGTATGGCAGGAATCAATATCATGGTTAAACCAATTCTATGACTTAGGGCCCATTAAAAAAAAAAAAGAATGAATGCCAGGCACTATGTTAAACACTGTACACTTTCTTATTTCAATTCTCACAAGAGTCCACTGAGGTAAGTACTGTCTGTCATTACCCCCATTTTACATATTGGGAAACTGAGGCATAGAAAAATACCCTAAATATCTTGCTAAGGTCCTATAGCAGCAAGTATCAGGAATTGCACCAAGGCAGTTTGACTCCAGAGTTACAATCTTCTAAACCACTGAGACACAAACCTTCTCAGGCTTTACTGGTGAACTGTACTGTCCAATATGGTCCCTACTAGCCACATTGAAATATTTAAATTGAAAATTACATAAAATTTAAAATTCATTTGCACCAGCCACATTTCAAGCACTCAATCAATAGTCACACAGAGCAAGTGGCTACCAGCCTGGAGAGTGCAGATGGAGAACTCATCCCCATGGAAAGTTCTATCGAACAGCCCTGGCTTAGATGCATGCAGGACCAGGAACACAGCTCAAGTGGACCCATCCTTGAGTTCTGTGCTCTTTCTCCTACTCCACCCTGCTGCTAATCACAGGGCCCTGAGGGTGACAGCGCTTACAGAATCTCTGCTCAGGAAGGTCCTTCGGGTTTCTGCCCTGCTCCATGCTGGACCTGGAACTTCCTGATCAGGTGGCCAGCTTTTGATGCTGGCCTTTTGTTCTATATTGGCCATTTTTCCTAACAAATGAAAAAACAAAAATTATGGGACACAGAAATGTTCAGCATGTGTAAATAGTTATGTAAGAGAAAATAAAAGGCTTGCCACAACACCTTCAAAGAGCCGGCCTTAATATAAATGCCAAATTTTTATCATTCCTTCAAAATTATTTCTCCTATTAAATGCGAGTCCCTCCATCAAAGCCACATTTGCTCATTTAGTCAACCACTCTCCTAGCCTTGGGCAGCACATGCTTTTCCACTTCTTCTCATGTAACCCTCTTGGCTACTGTGAATGCTACAAAACCCACTTCAAAGCATGTGAGAGGCGGGAACAGGATCTACAAGGCCAAGAGGCAAAGATTCCAGGGATGGGATAAGATATGAAATTTGGAGAGGAAGATGAAAGCGTTCATGGACATTTTTACAAATGCATCAGCACCAGCAAACTGCAGATGAAACAGAATAGAAAAAAAAAAAGGAAAGTGTATCTCTGGCATCCCAGTGAAAAGCCCTTTCCAAGAACCTGATTATTCAAGAGTCCTAAAATTCAGGAATATGTAAGTTAGGAAAATGCCCTTTGGTTCTAAGACATGCATAATCAGACCTTCAGGATCATTTAATGCACATTTTCTCCTTTTCAGTCTCATGACAATTCTGCAAGGTACACAAAGGGAGTAGTAGTATGCTCACCTTACAGGTGAGAAAACCGAGATCATTCAAGTTGGCAAATTGCTGGAGAATCTCACATATGATCTAGGATCAAGCCAAGATTTCCTGGGGCCAACCCTGAGGAGTTTTTGCTATACAGTGCTTCATTTTACTTTGTTTTTGCATTTTGAAGCACGAATCACATTCTCTACTCTTCCTTTTCCATTTAAACCTGCACTGGGAGGGCTTATGTAAGGAAAGCCTTTGAAATCCATAGCTAGGGCATGAAATAACTAAGAAAATAGAAATGTTAGCTGATGTGGTCAATCTTTCTATAAAAGTAGTTACACAGTAGATGACAAGTTGTAAGATATATGTGGGCTGGTTAAGTGTGGGCTACTTATTTACAAGCCTGCATGAAAGCTGGATGAATATATGGCTCTAATCACTCTTCTCCATGTTCCACATGAAAGCATTTTTTCCTGGCCTTCTCCTCCTCATCAAACTCACAAACATATGGTATAGGCTGGAACTCAATGGTTCCAATGCAATGGCAACTAAGTCATCTAAAATGGGTATAGTGTTCGTCCAAAAGTCTGCTCTCCTATTTGCCCCTTTGTCTAGTTAAATCATTCTCATCCTTTTGGTCTGTGATCTGGATATGATACCCCATCCAGGATCCTCCCTTGACTCCTTAGCACTCCTGGCCTTTATCGCAGCAGCTGCCAATGCCATCTCATTGGGACAGTCTACCTGCTGTAATCCACTGTCTCGTCTATCTCCGCTACTAGATTATGAGCTTCTAGAAGGCAGACTCTTTAAATACTGGAACTGGGCCTAACATAGAGTAGCCAACAGTAATGTTTATTGAAAGATCGTTTGTCAAAACAATGAACACACGAACAGACAAAAATCTACCAAGTGGTCCAAGTTCCAATTAGGATTCAAATATGGCAAAGATGCCCACTTAGAAATTTGCTTAGATGTCTGCTCTCTTAGTTGGGTGTTATAGGCTGTGATTTTGTTCTCTGGTGTTACACCCATGAATATGTCACATTACCTGGCAAAAGGGAGTTTGCAGATACAATTGAGGTCACTGATGAGCTGACTTAAAATAGGCAAATTATCCTGGATTAATCTGGTGAGTCCAGTGTAATCACCTGAGCCCTTAAAAGCAGATGAGGAAGTCAGAGAGATATGAAACGTAAGAACTGGACCTGCTATTGCTGAGCTGAAGATGGAGGGGCCACATGAAAAGCAGAAGGAAATGAATTCTCCCAACAACCTGGGCTTGGAAGAAGAGCCTGGGGCCTAGATAAGAACTGTTCCCAGCTGTTAACTGAATTTTAGCCTGGTGAGACCCTGAGCAGAGAATCCAGCTAGAATAACCATTAAATTATTTTTTAAAAAACACTATGTTGCATACCTTAAATATATATAATTTTTATTTGTTAATCATGCTTCAATAAAGCTGGAAAAATAAATACATAAAAAAGAAACTGATATAATAAATATGTGATGATTTAAGCTGCTACTTTTGTGGTAATTTGTTATGGCAGCAATACAAGACTAATACAGGGGGCTTCCCCAGATGTGGCAGACCCCAACACAGGGTTTGACTGACAGTCTTTAAGTGGGGAGGTGACCCCCCACTTCCTGCCCAAACTGGTAAGGGGTAAAGAAGTGAGCCAGGAAAGGAAAGGAAGCCAATACAAAATGCATTAATGAACAGGTTATCACTGTGGAAAATGGGGCCCAGCCCCACTGGGAGCCTCTGGGGAACCCACAGAGCCTGCCTCAGTTACCCCTCTGAAGGCAGAAAGCTCAGATTCTGGTCCACTAACTGTCACTGGCATTGGTGGAGGACTGCTCCCAAGGACCTAACTCTCTAGCAGTCTGGCCTTTCTCTATTTTCCTTCTCCCTTGCAGTCTCTCCTCTAGCAGAGGAGAGCAACCTGATGAAATAATTCCTCAGAAAGTATTAGGGACTAAAATATTACCCCTTGGGGTCGCTATGCATTTAAAAGATGACTTACAGAGAATGGGCGGTATTTAACCTTCTCAATGGCAAATCCCAAATGGAGGAATTTGGCATGTATGGGATGGGAGAGGCTTTTCTAGTCTCCCTACTACGGAGTCTCCATCCTTACTTGCTGCTGCATGGGCTGGCAAGGCTGGTCTGCCCTGAAAGCTTCAGAAAGTTGGCATTTACTAGCGACATTGCTTTAGGAACAGAGTTAAGAGCCCTATCGAACTGCGACCTGTGTGGCCTCTCTCCATATCACTCTGCAGATATTTAACCACTTTGGGCATCTTACATGGAAGTCGCATTACAGATACAAAGCATTATTCTCATTCACTAAGTAATGATGGTAATAAATCCAAGATCAAGAGTGAAACCTGGTGCTTGGGGACAGTCCGAGGATGTAGGAGACTCCATGGAGGAACTAGTTTCTTAGCAGCAGCATAACTACACCTATGTGAGACGCAATCTCATTTCCCCACATAATTCCCATTGTTTCAAGACAATTCAAATCCCACCTTTCCTCAGAGGAAAGTCTGTGATTACAAAACAAGGAGCTTGCCATAGCAGGGATAAATTGGATTGTTCCACAGAACTATTGTATCTGAAAACAATAGCCCAAGCAAGCAGAGTAGGCCCAAAGGAGATGCCTGCAGGTTGCCATGGGCAAGTAGAGCCAGCCAGGTGGAAATTTTTTATTAAAACCATGAAAAGGACTTGAAAACATTTTCTGGTGTCTGACATGTGTGATAGTGCAGAGAAAGTCATAAATCAGATACCTGCTTCTCAAACGTGGCAAGATTCCTCAGAATATTCATATCAAAGTTCAATCTCAAGCACCACTGAGCTTACTAAATGCTTCAAATCCCACTTCTCAGAGGTAAGGCTTATAGGATGTGAGGGGTTTCCAGCCATGCCCAATAATGTGGTGTTTATTATTTCATAGGTCCAGAGCTGAGCATCATTCATGCAATACACACAACCACCTTCTGCTATTAGCATTCTCCCCATCTCGACCACATGTGAGGCTCTGAGAGATCAGGTCACTTGCACCAGGTCAAAAACAACTAAGATTTGAACCCAGATCTGACCTGTTACTCAGGTCCCCACTGCATACATTTCTCAGCTCATGTTTCACATTCAAACATGCACAGTGTTGGGGACCAAATGACTCAGCCTTTCCAGCAATGGTTTCAGCAGCCCTCTGCCTCCTCTTGGCCCTGACTTGTGCCACAGCATCCACAACTGGATGGTCCTGAGAGCTCACCCAAGGAATGCGCAGCCCTCAGCTTATCAAGTCCAACCTCATCCCTTTCATTCTAGAAAGTACTTCAGTTTGCAAATAAGTGAGACTTACACTGTTATAAGAATAACCTTAAATCCATTCCACTCTCATACATTTAGAAAAAAGTCAACCATTCCCAAACCTCGGTTGAGGCACTATTGTGTAGTGGTTATGTCCTTGGGCTCTGGGGCCAAAAGAACTTTTGGGTTCACCCATGGTATTGAGTTCACCTACGTTGTTCAAAAGTGGCTTGTAAGGTGAAGCAAAGCAATTAAGTTCTCTGAGTCTCAGTTTCCTCGTCTATTAAGTGGACCATTTTATCGTACCTGTTCATGGGGCTGTTGTGAGGATCAAATGAAATAATGCACCTAAAGAGCTTTGAACAATGTCTGGAACATAACAGCCCTCAATAAATGTTAGTCTCATCATCATCATCATCACCATCTCATTATCTTCCAGTTCCTTGTTATTAGTGGCAAACCTCCAGCTGATGAGGATAGAGCAGCTCCAGCTCAAAGGAACAACCTTCCAGTTCTCTAAAGTCTCAGACTCAGCCTCTCCTTACTGGCCAGTTGAGCCAGCCATCTGACTGCTTGTCACCGCCTCTTTCACAGGGCACCGCACTTCTGGGGGATCATAAGTAAGATTTAAGGTCTGCATGATGGGACTGTCAAGTAAAATTCCTCTTTTCTTTTGGCAAAACTGCCAAGACCTTCCAGAGCTTCCCTGGAAGGAGACCATACCCTGAATGTTTCAATTCATTACTGTGACATTCACAAAATACATATTCTGTGCACTAAGCTCCACACTCAGAGTTGGGTCCTCAGAGCTGAATCAGCCTGGTCACTGCCCTGCCTGTCACCTTACCAGAATAGGGCAGGACTTCGAGTCAGTAAGTCCTAAAAACCAGAACTAAAAAACTGTACTATCAACTTTTATGCCTAGATGAATGGATCTAATGTTGATCAGATTTTACTACATTAAGATTTCTATGAAACACACAGTACAATAATCTTTCTTTTTTCAAAGAGAAAACAGGAACACAGAAGCTGATCTTTGGCTCAGATGGATCTAGGTTCGAACCTGGGCTGGCCACCTGCTAGCTGGGCTACTTAGCAAGTGACTTAACCATCTCAGCTTTGTTCTCTTGCAAGACGGAGGTATCGAAACCACCAACCTCAGAGAGCTGCTATGTGTGCTAAGTGTGACATGGCACCTGAAGCCCTCAGCACAGCACCTGGTGTTCACAAATTCTTCTTACTATTAAAGTGCCTCAAATCTCGCAACACAGTTTCACTGGCCATGATTCAGCAAAGCAATCTCTAATGGATTCTGAGAAGGAATAGGTTTAATATTTTCTAATGGAAAGCATTTCAAAGTTACTGTTTGTAACTTGTCTCTGCAAGTCCATAAGTGTGTCCATGTCTACTCATACAGACACGGGGAAGGGACCAGCTTTTGCAGAGACGGCACTGGTGCCGGCTAATGTGGGTCACCCCATAGAAACTCAGTTTTCTGCGCTAGGTTTTAATGGTCCTCCTCTGCTGGGCATTTGGGGCTATGGTTTGAAGTAAATGCATTCAAATAAACATCTTTTGGTGCCAGAACTGCCATGGGCACATACTTTTCTTTCAATGGTCCTGGGAAGTGGTTTGTTAAACTATTGTTCTCGATTAAAAACTCATGTGTTTGTTCAGTCCAATATGGGTCGCCGCTTTGAGTGAAAGATCCCCTTAACATGGCAAAACCTCGACTTGTGACAAGCCAGTGCCAAGTATGTCTTAACCAGATGCAGGCCCGGGTTTGATTAGCAGCCACTGAATTCCATGTAAAATCAGATAATGATGGTTTTCCCCCTCTCTGCTGAGCAAATATCCTCAGCTTTTAATCAAGTCTATATATGAAAAACCTCTATATAAATAGCTACATGCAGTACAATGGTTTTAAAACTATGGTTCATCTCAACTTTCCTGACCTCTGACTGTTTAATCTGAGAAGGACCTGTGCAATACCAACTAAAAATAAAGGAACTCCAATATTTATTTTGGCAGATTCCATATAGATATAATAGAGGGACATGTGGTGAGTGGAAATTCTCTACCACACACAGAGAGAAGAAAAAGGAAAGGCTCTGGAGCCCATTTTTGTTTTCCCACTTGTGGGACAGCATCTATTGGATAATGATGATATTAGGACTGCAAAGACACGTGCCGCTTTGGAACGCTGCACCAGATCCATGGCTGTGCGTGGAAACCTCTTTGCCCCTTTGGATGTTCAAAGGGTCCAGCTGCAAACCCGGGAACGTGAACCTCTTCAGTGGGGCCGGGGTCTCAGCCTGAGCTTCCTCTCCCTTCTTGTGGGCATAGTTTAGGTGTCTGAAGTTAATTATTTGCAGGTGCATTTCGGCTGCATGCAATGGAAAGGGTTCCCCATTGGCCTCTTGCAGGTGTAATTAGCAATTTCCACCTCACTTTGAGGGGGCAAGTGGATAATTGTGCCCACAGGTGGTTCCCAATGGAGTCTAAGAGGATGCCCATTGCATACTGCCATCTGGGAACACACTCCACGCAATGGATGCTGGGCATACAGGAACAAGTGTCAGGTCTGCATCTGGGGTGCAGAAGCAGAGCCCCACATGGAGGGTGGAGTTAGGGGTTCATTCTGGTTCTTCTCATCCACAAAAGAGCTACAAAAGAGCATCAAGGAACAATGAGCACAGGTGGACTCTGAGGCATAAGGAAGTAGCAGCTCTGGGCTGATGACATCGAGTAAGTCAAGAAAAATGAACTCTCAAGTGGGAGTGGACCAGACTATAGAATTAACCTTTTGTAGAATAAGACAAGCAACTCAGTGAGAAAAATACTAATAATTCCCTAGTAACTTTATAATAGGCCTTACACTTAATAAGCTTTACATGAAGTCTTCTCACACAAATCATCTCGTGAGCTCACATAAAGTTATAATATTCACAATTTTAATACTAACAACACTTAACTAAGCACTTACTCTGTCTAATGTTATTCTAGAAGTGTGTGTGTGTGTACAACTAATGGTCTTAACAGACCACTTTAAAGACTTGTTATACCCATTTTAAAAAAGATAAATCGAGGCACAGGGAGGTAAGTAACATGCCCAAGGTCACACAGCTAGTAAGTAGTGGAGCCAGATTTCCAAGCCAGCACTAGTTAGTTCATTGCTCAAGACAAGGAAATTTTCAAATGAGAAGACAGAATCAGGGAGTTAAGGATTTGTTCTGCAGGATAAGCTATGTGAGAGCGTTCATTTGTTCATCCATTTAATAACTCAAGGGACATTTGGTGAGCACTGGGTCCAGCCACTCTGCTAGGCACCAACACAAGGAAGAGGAAGATAGCCTTCTTGGCACAAACATCAGGTAAATGTTTTAAAATCTATAAGTTTCCTTGGCTACCTGTTTAAGGTTGGGAAGAAAAAGGGGAGAGAGCAGGGGAAGAAAAAAGAAAACAGTGAGCAAAGGAGAGCGGTAGGAAGGAAGCGAGAGAGGGAAGGAGGGCACGAGCTAGAGAGAGTGAAGAAAGGGTTTAAAAGAAGGAACCCTTGGAAATTCTCTTGTCTTCTGAAAATTGATCCCTTTATGAGGAAGAGGGGGAAAGTCATATCAACCAACCAGTAGAGTTAGGCTGAGGAATGTTGAAGAGAAACCCTATAGCATCTTCAGATGCTCATCTTCTCGCTTTAACAGCAAGAACAGGTGTTCAATAGGACTGCCAAAAATTATTCCTCATGTTGAAATCTGAAAACCAAAGTGGATCCCAGCTCCCTGGTCACTGTGGCCACAGTGGCCTGTGAAGGGGTTAATTCTGAGCACTTGAGTTCTGGGAATCCCATCCAGTGCATGGCACCAGGCTTGGTGAGAATCCCCAGGTGTGAAGGGGCCGAGTGCTGCTAAGACAAATTGCATTCGCCCATTCCTTTACTGACTTACCACCTCTGTTTTATCATCTTTGCTGAAGCACATTTTAACAGCATAATTACATATTAACCTGTTGTTGGGATGAGCATCTCAGACTGAAATAGAAGATTAGCAACAATGTTTCCTAAAGAATGTGCAAAATTTGAGAGCTCCGGGACCAAAAGAAACCTACCCAATGTTTCCTGATGAGGCTGGCGGTTGTTATAATGAGAGCTGACCTGGCATGCATGCAAAATTTTTCACAGGGAACATCATTCAGGCCTCATGAACTTATGAACAGCTAAGATTCTGTGGACCTAATGATAGCTAATACTGTGAGCTTCTGTGTGCCCTGCACTGTGCAAAGCTCTTTATGGAAACTACTTGGTGATCAAGAATATCTCACAATAATCAGTAGATATCATAGGCTGGGGCTTAGAGAAGCACCTTGTCTAAGGTCACATAGCTGGCAAGTGGTAGGACAGAAAGAGAACATGTCCACTCAGGTGCATTTATACTATGCTGCTGGTGTACACACGGAGGTGGTTTGAAAAGGATCTTTGATGTTTCCTAGGACCTCACTTAGAACTCCAAACATATTTTCTTTTTCTGAGAAGATATTAAGGGTATTTCTACTGTAAAAGTCCCCTTTGCTTTCTTGATTTTTTTAAAGTAGTTGGGCATTTATGCTATTGGCTCACCAAAGCCTTGCAAGTATACATTTTAAAATGCCCTGAGATTTGAACTTGGCATGGTGCAGTCATCCAGTAGATTTCGAATTTGGCATGATGTTAGTCATCAAAGAAGTTTTGACCTTGGCATGGTGATAAGTCATCCAAAATAATTTCCTATTAAGACCCTTACTTATTCCATAAAGAATTTAAGATCAACCAACACATGGGGGCTGTTCCTGAAATTTATGCTGTTATGATGATGTAATATTTGAGTCAGTCCGTTAGGGCCAAGAGCCGTCACACCCCTTAGTTAAATTATCCTGTCTTACTATGGATGGCAAAGAAAGGAGGGGCACAGTGCCCGGCTCAGTAAGCATGCTTAGTTGGTTTTTTCCTCCTCATCACTGGTGCTCATGAAGTTTTTTCATTCTCATTATTTGGCTCTTTAGCCAAGATGATACAGACGAAGCCACGTCTGATTGGTGGATGACGGGAAGGATGAAGGGCTTTGCCATGGTGATTCTGGGCAACATGATGATTGTTAAAAATTTCAGCTGGACTGCTCTTGATTCCTGGAATTTTAATAGTCACCATGCTGTCCAGAATCCCCATGGCAAACCCCTTCTCCTTCCCTTCATCCACCAATCAGACATGGCTTCGCCTGTATCATCTTCACCAGACCGATGAGGTCAGGTACTGGGCAGTGCCTTTCATTTCTATTTTAAAAGACAAGAAGGAGTCATTTGGCCTTTTTATGCTGAGTTTGTGACCAAAACTGGATCCACTTTAATGAGACAGTTTGTGCCCATCGTAATTAAGTTGACCTCATGAGAAAGCTGGCCGTGGGCAGTCACCCATCTGAGTGATCTGAAGCGACCTCAGAGAATTCACCTGCCCCAGGGCCTTAAATTCCCATCATTCAGGCAAGACCATATGCAATGTTCTTTGAAAATCCCAATATCCACCCAGAAGGAGTACTCTGTCCACCTTTGTAGTGGACACCTCGTGTCTTTGTTGGCCCAGTACCATCCACACTTTGGCAAATGCCTTCCTATCATGCCCTGCTGTCCTGGTAAACGTCTTAAGCATGGGTCCCACTCCTCCCTGTCTCAGGCTGGGCATTCTACCCAGCCTGGGTCATTCACAGTGCAGGCCCCTCCTCTTCCTCATGCCCACAACTGATGATTGGTTCAGAGGTGAACTTTGACAGGGTGTCAGTGATCTGGTCTACTGGAATTAAGAAGTTTTCTCTAGACCCACAGATGAGATGAGTAGCCCAAATGCAAAAGAGAGGGTAAAGGATGTGGCGGGCACCATACCACACCATTTACTAAACTCATTTTATCTTCTTCCTGGCAGGTAGCCAGGTTTCATTTTCCAGACTCCATCGCACCTAGGGAGCCGTGTGACTGACTTCTATTTAATGAAGTGTGAGTGAAAATAACGTGCGCCACTTCCAATACAGCCCTTAAATCCCCATTTGTATTAGTTTGCTAGGGCTGCCATAACTAAATACCACAGACTGGGTGACTTAAATAACAAAAATTCATTTTTTCACAATCTGGAGTCTAGAAGTCTAAGATCAAGATGTTGGCAACTTGGTTTCTCCTGAGGCCTCTCTCCGTGGCTTGAGGATGGCCGCCTTGTCACCGTGTCCTCGCATGGTCTTTTCTCTGTGTATGGGTATCTCTGGTGTCTCTATGTATGTCCCAATTTCCTCTCCTTCTAAAGATATCAGTCATATTGGATTAGGGCCCCCATAACAGCCTCATTTTAACTTAATCACCTCTTTCTTTGAAGGCCTTACCTCCAAATAAAATCACGGTTGGAAGGACGAGGAGTTCGGACTTCAACTTATGAATTTTGGGGAGGGGAGACACAATTCAGCCTATAACACCATTCAAGATGCTCCAGGCCCTCTCCCCTTCCACCGCCTGCATGTCAACACCAAGTGGTATCGGAAGCCATGAGTTGAAGATGGCCAACCCTCCATCGTCCTGGGTGGCAGGATGAGCATGTGGGAGCAGAGACCCCTGTTAACTTGGATCTTCCATGCCATGTGAGCTAAAAATAAATTCCTTCTGAGCAAGAAACAAACTCTTGTATGTTTCAGCATTTATACATTTTTGAGTCTATGTGTCTAATATAAAGGGCAATGCATTTTTTGACATTTTGCCAGAAATCAGCCTGGGTAGAAATGATTATTTATGTTGAGGATTCTGAGGGCTCCCACAACACTTTATCACTTCTAGTGTTATCACATGGTTTACATCAGTGTTTCTCAAAGTGCTGTAAAAGTGTGGATTCCTGGGCCTTAACCCACATCTGCTAACCAAAATCTCAGTGCATTTGGCGGCCCTGCGTTTTTAATAAGCCTATATGTCACTTAGATGCACACTTAAGAAGCATTGGCTTGCCCAGAGGGCCTCTTTCTAATTTTAAATGAACACTGAATGGGTATAGCAAAGCTGCTCTTGCCTAAATGTGGTTAGCTAGTGAGACAAGTATTTAGGTTTTCTCTATGGAATTATAGAACATGTTCATTCATTTTTATTTCTTCTCTATTCTAGATAAGCCAAGTAATTCATTCTTCAATTTAATCATCACTATTTTATGATCATTTACCATTAGATTGAACAATTGGGTGGAATCACAATTTTTTTAATTATTACTTATTTTAGTAACTTTCAATTAAAACTAGATTTATACTTGACATAGAACTTTACCTAGGGAGTACCAAAGGGTAAGAGCTTGGACTTCTTCCTTGTGTCCTCATTTCAAGCTATGAGCAGCGGTGCTTAGTTCTCAATGTCACAATTTCAGGTCCATGCTGAGGCAGGGCAGTGAATCACCCTGAAAAATACTCCTGCTCCATTTTATACATGTGAGTCTTGGCCTGGCATATCCCAAAGTGTGACAATCGTTCCTTGAGGTTTTGATAATTGCTAACAAATAAAATGAGTTGACAGTCAAAGTAATTGGGAAATAAAATGTGAAGTTTAACAGATTTCTTTATCTAATGATTATGACCTGAACTTCCAAGAGTGGGATATAATGTACAAATTTTTCAGACTTGGCGCAAAGTGTGTATGTGTGTCTTTGTACATCTGTGTCTGTATAACTACTTATAACATCGCTATTCTTCAGAATACAAACATCCATTAAAAAATCACTAATAATTCTTATTTGAGGTCATATTCTGGTTTTTTTCAACTGACATAGGTACTTATGAAATTTCTTTTTATATTAGGACCTTTATTCATGTATAATTGTTCTTTTTAAGTCCTGTGATAATTTTGGCCATCTCTCAAAAGGTACTTTAACTTTCCACTAGGAAACTAATATTTCATCTATGGTGATATTACAAAGTAATAAAGTAATTAACAAAGTCCTAAAATTATGGAAACCAAAAACTGCTATATTTGCTAGTGTTAGTATCATTATTGTGTTTGTTGTTTTTAATCATTATTATATATATAACACTATTATTCCTACCTCCACACTTCTTGTACATGTTGAATTCTGAGCATCTTTCTTTCTCAGGGAAGGAAGGAAGGAAGGAAGAGACGGAGGAGGGAGGGAGGAGGGAGGAAGCAAGGAAGACTGCAACAGAAACCACAAAGCTTCACAGACTCCTCAGCATCTCATGAGGATAGCAGTGGTTGTCAACAGTAACACAAGCTGCTTTAACTGAAGCAATACTGGTTAACTACAAGTTGGAAGAACCCTCACTATCTGGTATGGATGGCAAACACTGGCACATGTGTCTTCATTTTGCCCTCTTGTGCCATGCCAGGCAGCAACAATCAATCCAGGACCAAGTACAGGCTAGTGCACTTAGCCCAGAAATGACTGTGAACACTGTGCTCCGGGAAGCCACTACAGAACAATCAGAATTAGGGCTGCAGTTGATCCCTGTTACTGGGTAGTTATAATTTTCAAGAGTCTACCAAAATCTGGAGTCAGAATACAAATTTGAAGCCTAACTATGTGACTTTGGCGAATCGGGTAACTTCTCTAAGCCTCAATTCTCCATCTAACAGAAGGGAATGTTAATAGTGTGTATGTTATAGGCTGTTGTGCAATTGAGATAGTTTGTATAATGCACAAAGCCTGACATTTATCACTGTTTAATAATTTTCATGCATTGTTTACTCTATCAAACATACTGCCTTCCCCATTTTACAAAAGGCTAAAAACTGAGACCCAGAGAGTGTCTTAAACCATGTCAAGTTAATGAAGTCTAAAATTATTGATTTCCACTTCAGTTTTCTCTCCCCTATGTTCATTCTGTAGAAAGTCTTTATTATACTTACTTATCTATTTAGCAAGTTATTTATTTTCTTACTTTATCTGCAACTACTTGGATAGTCCAAAAAGATTTTAAATAGCTTTCAAATGGAAGGCTGGTGAGGCACCTTCTGGACTGGGAAGGGTTCCAACTCTTCTGCCCGATTCTCCTCGAGGCCGGTGGCTATCACTGACGGCCAGATGGAGTGAGAGGCCGCAGCACAGAGCACAGCCTGTTTTGTTTTAGCAACAGTCTCACTCTACTTGTTACTGACGGTGCCCTCCATTACATTAGCTATGACCTCAGGTGACTGCCTTAACAAAAGGAGCAACGTGGTCTAATTGTTCTGGATTCCTCTGCGACAATTCCCTCTTGAGTAAGGAACATTCTTTCTGTATTCTTGTTGCATGTGATTACCGGCCTTATTTCAGTGTATTTATTCTGTCGGTGTGAAAAAGAAAGAGACAGAGAGAGAGAGAAATGAGAAGAAGGAAGGAAGGAAAAATAGTCACATGGTCATCATCAATCCCTATCTTGCTTCTCCAAATGCTATACCTGATTATGCATAAATGCCACTGCACATGTGGGTAAAGATAGTGATTGAATAATCACTACATGAATTCAATCAGTCATTTTGTCATGGAGAAAACTTGAGCATGATGTAAACCAAGCTGTTGTCTTAATATGTCCATTTTCCATATAATTAGCAAAAATGCTCCCTGAAAACATGATCCTACCTCTCCCATGGTACCTGGGGCCCTGTGAATTCTACATCTCTTCAACCTCCAGACTGACAAAAAGCCTGGGTGCAAGCCTTCAAAAATGTCAGGAAATGGAACTGTTAAGACCCGTAAACCAGAAATAAGAACTCTCACATGCAGAAAGTGCTAGATTCCATACAGAACTCCTCATGAGAGATTGTCATTTAGGACGTTTACAAACCTGTTCCACTCAGAAGCAACGTAGAGAAGCCATACAATATTGCCTGTGTTCAGCACATCCATCTCTGCTGTGGCCAAACTGACTGAAACCAGCTGGAAGGTTGTCAGCCATTTTAAACACTCAGCTAGGGTCACTGTTGTGCTACCAACTGTGACTGTCTGGAAAAATCGCTTAAGCACTAAGGGGCATGAAAGAATAAATTTGTGAACTCCACTTTTAAAGATCAGAGGAAAGCTGCACAATGGCAAGCAACATTTCACTCTCTAAATGCCGCCCTGAGACTTCCGCTGCTGGCCAAGATGGAGTGGCCCACCACAGCCCGTATCTCTTACTGATTACAGCTGAACACTCCAGACAAAAGCAAATTCCTGAGGACTCTGAAAGTGACGTTCCAGCAATAACCCACGCAACTAAAGTTCCTAGAGAAACTTAGTCTTTCTGGCCACGGAACTGGGAAGAGAAGCCACTGAGGTCCAAAGAGTATGGGGGAAATTCCCATTTTCCCCTGGTTTGTTTTTTTTGTTGTTGTTGTTGTTTTGTTTTTTTTATTTTTCTCTCTTCCAGCTTTGCCTGCAGGCAGACTCCAGTTACATAGTTGTGCTGCAACAGCTGGGGCAGCGAGTAGTTAAACCTTTAAGAGCAATCCCATCTTTCTGACCAGAGGACTTGGAAAGAGGGCCCCATGAGCAGGAGTGTGTGGAGTGTGGAGTGAATCCTGAAGGGGAAAGAGCTGAAGAAGAAAATTTCATAATTCTGTATATGAACTCGCCAAACCATCAGTCTTGTCCATAAGCTGTGCACAGGCATGATAGATCCAAAGACTCTGAAAACCGAACTGACATTGGAACCCCCACCACAGAAGGTGAGACAGACTTGTGGTATGAATCTAAGCAGGCTGACTGCCTACTAAGAAAAAGAAAATTAATATTCTCTAAAGGATTCTCTAAAGGACTGAGAGTTTAAACTACACAATGTTCAAAATGTTCAGAGTTTTAGACATATAACAAACAGGGAAATGTAACCAATATTCCAAGGAAAAGACAATCAATAGATGCCAACCTCAAGATGACCCAGATATGGAAATTATCAGACAAAGACTTTAAAGCACTTACCATAATTATGCTCCTAAGATAAAGGTTGATATACTTAAAATGAATGGAAAGATAGATCTCAGCAGAGAAAAAGAAATAATAAAAACAAAAATATATGAAATTTTAAAAATAATCATTGGAAGTCTCAATGGCATAATGGAAATAACCATGAAGTCAGAAAACTTGAGGACAGATCACTAGAAATCATCAAATCCAAAGAAAAGGGGGAAAATTTAACTAAATATAAATAGAGGCTCAGGAACCTATAGGATAATATCAAAAAAGCTAACATTTATGTCATTGGAATCCCGGAAAAAGAAAAAAGTGCCGTGCTGAAAAAATATTTCAAAAAGAACCCAAAACCCTCAAATTTCTGATATTTGGTATAAGACATAAATTTCTAATTCAAGAAGTAGAGCTAATTTCAAACAGGGTAAACTCAAAGAAATTTACCCACAGCTACATCAAAATCAAACTGCTAAAAACCAAAGATTAAAAAAACAAATGGAAAAAAAAAAACCCAAACAATCTTGAAAGCAGCCAGAGAAAAATGACACGTTACCTAGAGGAGCACAATGACTGAAACGACTAAGTATCTCTCATCAGAAATCACGGAGGCCAGAAGACAGTGCAGTAAGTCCTTAGAATCCTGACAGAGAAGAACTGTCAACCCAGAACTCTATAGGCAGCAAAAATATACTTCGAGAATGAAGATGAAATACATGATAAAGACAAATTTAGAGAATTTATGAACAGCAGATCTGCTCTCAAAAAACAGTTTTAAAAAGTTGCTTAGGCTAAAGGGAAATGATACCAGAGGGAAACCCAGAAATTCAGGAATAAAGGAAATTCAACTGCAATGGTAAATATCTGGGAATATAATAAACTATATTTTCTCCTTTTAGGGCCTTTAAAATATGTATGATTGTTAAATGCAACAACTGTAATATTGTCTGGTGGGATTTTCAATGTACATATATAATATGTATGATAAATACATAATAGGAAATGAAGAGAATGATATGGTTGTAAGTTTTTTCCATTTTACTTGAAGTGGTAAAATATAAACTTTAAGTAGACTATGAAAGGTTAGGTACATATATTGTAATCTCTAGAGTAATCATTAAAAATACAAAGAGATATAGTTAAAAGCCAACCGATAAATTAAAATGAAATATTAAAAATATTCAAATAATCTAAAGAAGGCCTAAAGAGGAGAAAGAGAGACAAAAATTAGAAAAGACAAACAGAAAACACATAACAAAATCCTAAATCAAATCCTATCAGTGGGCCGGGTACAGTGGTTCACACCTGTAATCCGAGTACTCTGGGAGGCTGAGGCAGGAGGATTGCTTAAGCTCAGGAGTTTAAGACCAGCCTGAGCAAGAGTGAGACCCCATCTCTACTAAAAATAGAAAAGTTAGCCAGGTGTCATGGCACGCACCTATAGTCCCAGCTACTTGGGAGGCTGAGGCAAGGGGATTGCTTGAGCCCAGGAGTTTGAGGCTAAGCTATTATGAGGCCATTGCACTCTTCCCAAGGTGACAGAGCAAGACTCTCTCTCAACAACAACAAAAAATTCCTATCAATGATTATAATACATATTAACTTAGAAAAACTGTCAAATTAAATTTTAAAAAATGCCCTACTGTATGATGTCTATGAGAAACGCACTTTAAATATAAAGATACACATACATTAAAAGTAATAAGAATGGGAAACATATGCCTTATAAAAAATTAAGAAAGCTGTAGTGGCTATGTTAATATCCAAGTCAATTTTAGAATAAAGAATATTACCAGGGATAAAAAAGGTCCCTGTTAGTGAAAGCAGCCTTTACACAATAATGAGAGGTTATAACAATATTAAATATTTATGTACTTAATAATAGAGCTTCAAGATATGCCAAGCAAAACTTCTTATAGAATTGAAAGGAGAAACAGATTATATTACTTTGGACTCTAACACTCCTCTCTCATTAAGCAATAGAATAAGTAGAAAGAAAGTCAATAATGGGATAGAAGATCTATACATTATTAACCACTTTGATTTAGCTGACATTTATAGAACACTCCATTCAACAGCAGTATACACATACTTTTCAAGTGTACATGGAATGTTCACCACGATAGACATTTTGTGTTATAGAATAAACCTAAGAAATTTAAAAGGATGAAGATTATAAAAAGTATGTTTTCTGACCATAATGGAATAAAACTAGACGTGTATACCAAAAATATATTTGGAAAAATCCCCAAATATTTGGAAATAAATAACACACTTCTACATAACCTATAGGTTAAAGAGGAAGTCACAAAGGAAATTAGAAAATATTTTGAATTGAATGAAAATGAAAATACAACATATCAAAACATATAGGATGCTGATAAAACAGTGATAATAGAGAAATTAATAGCATTAAATGCTTTATTAGAAAGCAAGGTCTCAAATCAATGAAATTGAAATTAGAAAAATACTAAAAAAATAAAATCACTGAAACAAAGTTTGTTCTTTGAAAAGATCACTAAAGTTGATAAACCTCTAGGCATAATGACCAAGAAAAAAAGAAAGAAGACAGAAATCACCAATATTAGGAATGAAAAGACATCATCATCATCACAGAAACCCTAGCATTAATAAAGGAACATTACCTACAATTTTATGGCCACAAATCTGACATCAATGAAATAAACCAATTTCTTGAAAGTAACAACTAAAAAAATTCACTCAAAAAGAAAAAAATATCCAAAATAATCTATTAAGTAATCCCCCTCTAGTCATAAAGATACCTTAAAATGGCAACAACAAAAACTGTAAACCCACAGATCCAAGAAGTACAACTAACACCAAGCACAAGAAACATGAAAAAAAAGTAAAGCAAGACATATCGTAATCAAATATCTTAAAAGCAGTCAGAAGAAAATAGAAACACATTACTTTCAAAGAAACAAAGATAAGGATGACAGCAGATTTCTCATTAGAAACAATACAAGGTACAACACAGTGGAGCAACATCTTTCATGTGCCAAAAAGGAATTTTAAAAATCAGTCAACTTGGAATTCTATACCTAGAAAAAATACCTTCAAAATGAAGATGAAATAAAGACTTCTTCAGATACAAAAATTTTACAGAATCCTTCACGAGCAGACCTACACTACAAAAAAAAAGTTAGTCTTCAAGCACAAGGAAGATTCGTATGACACCAGATGGATATTTTGATTACCAAAAGGAATGAAAGAGCACCAAAATGTTAGCTACATGGGTAAATAAAAATACATTTTTCTTTTCTTATTATTTAGGTCTCTTTAAAAGATAATTAACCACTTAAAACAAACATAATAAAAATGTGGGGTTTTAACAAAAATACAAATAAAATGTATTACAAAAAAAGCACAAAAAAAGCCAGGAGGCAAAAATGGAAATAAAACATTGTAGGATTCCTATAACATACATGAAATGGTATAGTATCATTTGAAGGTAGACTTTGATCAATTAAAGATACATACTATAAATTCTAAAGCAACCACCAAAATAACAAAACTAAGAGATACAGTGAATAAGCTGACAAACAAGATAAAAGTGAATCAATTAAAAATTCTCAATCCAAAAGAAGGCAGCAAAAAGTGAGATTAAAGAAAATATGGGGCAAATAAAATACAAATAGGTGATATATTTCAATCTTACCATAACAAAGAATCTCATTAAAT
Source organism: Indri indri (assembly GCA_004363605.1). Classification (NCBI taxonomy): domain Eukaryota; kingdom Metazoa; phylum Chordata; class Mammalia; order Primates; family Indriidae; genus Indri; species Indri indri. Next base: position 19,844 of record RJWJ010000588.1, read on the forward strand.
GTATTTGGTCTAAATACCCCAATTAAAAGCAGATATTCATATTGGATTAAAAAGCAAGGCTTAAATATATGCTGTCTACAAGTAATGCACTGTAAGTATAAAAACACAAATAGGAAAAAAGTAAGAAGTTGCAAAAATATATACTAACACTAATTAATAAAAAGAAAATTGGTGTGGCCGTATTGATACCAAAGTTTGTTTCAGAACGAAGAATATTAACAGGGATGAGAAGGATCATTCTATAATTAAAAAATGAATCATTTCAGCAAGAGGAAATAATCCTAAATGTTTATACTCCTATTAACAGAGCTATAAAACAAATAAAGTAATCCCCACGCCAGATGAAAACATTTGCAAAGCACATATGTAATAACGGAGTCAAATACAGAATATATAAAGGACTCTCAAAATTCAAAAACAAGAAAAAAAATAACCTAATACAAAATTAGGCAAAAATATCTGAACAAACATTCACCAAAGAATCTACACAGGTGGCAAATAAGCACATGAAATGATGCTCAAGTTCTTTAGTCTTCAGGGAAAGGCAAATTAAAACCATAATGAGATACTACTACACACTTATTAAAATGGCTAAATTAAAAGGACTGATCATATCAAGGGTTGGTGAGGATTTGGAGAAACTGTAATTCTCATACACTCATGGTGAGAAAGTCAAACAGTACCACTACTTTGGAAAACGGTCAACAATTTCTTAAAAAGTCAAGCATACCCTACCATATAATCCAGCCATTCCTCTCAGGTATTTTACCCAAGAGATAATAAAATATTTGTACATGGAAAGACTTGTACAAGGATGGCCATAGTAACTTTATTTACAATAACCCCAAACTGGAAACAACTCAAATGTCCAAAAACAGATGAATACACAAATAATATTCCAATATTGCTGACATGCTAGTAAGCAATAAAAAGGTATGGTCTATTAATTCATGTAATATGAGTGAAAAAAGCAAATCAAAAAAGAATAGATACTGTGTGATTCCATTTAAGTAAAATTCTAGAAATAGCAAACTAACATATAGCATAGGGACATAAAGCAGATAAGTGCTTGCCTGGGGATGGGGATGGAGGAGTCAGGGAGAGGCAGGAGGGATGGATTACAAAGAGGCATTAGGAAATTCAAGGGGAGCAATGGATCTGTTCATTATCTTGACTAGTTCACATGTGCATCTATATGTCAAAATGTATCCAGTTGTACACATTAAACCTACAGTTTATTGCATGTCAATCATATCTAAAATTGTTAAAACTCCAACTAACAAACTGTTTAAATTAAAAAAATCTGACAATAACCAAAACAATACAAAAGCTACCTTTTACTGAGCGCTTGCTATATTCTAGGGGCTATACTAAATGCTTTTCATATGTTACATCATCTGTAATAATTCTTTTGAAAAACATAAGGCAAGTCTTATTATGGATCCTACATTGAAAGAAGGAGATGAAGGTATAGAGAGGTTAAATAACTTGCCCAAGGTCCCATAATTAGAAAAGGGTAGAGCTGGGATTTGATTCCTCAGTCAACGATCTCAACAAAAACATGCAGAACCTGAAATTCAGAGAAGGCCACACAGAGTTGGAGATCTACCCTAGATGTGTCTAACTTCGGAGCCCAACTCCCAATCAATTCATTGTATCGCATCTCTTGTTGGAAACATCCTGCCAGAAACATAATAGTCAGCCTAGACTGAACACACCTGTGCTCATTAAATGTATATTTTCTGGCCCACATATTCAGCATAAACGAGCTCCACCCATGCTCATACTTCTTCAGTTTTCATGCAACCAACGACTGTTGCATGAATGAATGAAGTGAATTAACTCAAAGTTACTAGCAAAATTTCCTCATGTTAAAAACTGAAGGAAATTGAAGCTCAGAAGTATATTAAGAAAGTAAGTGAGCAGTGGTAAAAGTGGAAGTCAATCACAGGTTGGCTGATTCTAGAGCTGGATGACTCTGTCTCTCCCAAAAGGATGCTCAAAATCTGCCTGCCAGAAAATTACACCCTTTAAGACAATCACGAGTGGCTCAGAGGTGTTGAAGGGCTGCAGATGAGCTGAGACAAGCTTACAAAGGAATGTGGGTATCCTGTTCCAGGGACACACAATGAATGTCCAGCTCTCCTTGTCTCTGAAGACAATGCATTCCAAGCTCCCAGCCCTATTGAAGAGTAGCGGGGCTATGCTATTTAGCTGTCCGGCACCCCTGCTATCTCAAGGTTAACTAATTATTTTCCTTTATAGTTCACTGGAGACTGATAACTATTATTTCCCTGTCTAACACATACTGACAAGTGCTCTGGTTAAATATAGGTTGCTAGGAATTGAGGTGAAAATTTTTTTTAGCTCAACTTTATCAAGGCTATGTGGACTCAGGATTCCAGAACCATTCCAATTACCTCAGGGAAATCAATGCGTAGCCTAAGTCAAAAAGAGAAAAAATTTTATTTTCCCAGATTAAGCCCTGAGAAAGGCAAGACAGGACTGCAGGGCCTGTTGTCCTCCCATTTCCTGGTTAGCAGGGAATTTCCAAGGATCACAAGTGAGTTGAGGAGCTTTAAGAGATGAGTTCTGTGTAAGAAGGTAAACAAGTAAGAAAGATAAGGAATCAGAGAGATGAAAGACAGATCAGAGTTCATGAATAAAAATATCCGATGTATTTATGAAGACTCCAAACCCACTTAGTACTGCTGGTTTTCCCCCAATATCCATTCTTCCCCTTTATAATTATGGAAGTTTAGCTGTCCTGTAGCATGCAGCTAAGGACTACATTTTCCACCTTCCCTACAAGTGGATGTGGCCTTGTGACTAAGTTTTGGCCAAGGGATATATACAACATGCAGACTATACCTTTAAGGCAAGGAATATGTTCTCCCCTATCCCTTATTTCTCTTCATGTGGTTAGAGCACAAACAGGATACAGGGAGCTGGAGCAGCCATCTTGGACCAAGAGATGGAAACTGTCATGAGCTGAGGATGGCAGAGCAATAAGAGAGAAGGAGCCTGGGTTCCTGTCACTGTCAAACCACTAAGTCAGTACTATGTGGCCTAGACAGATTCTGATGTAAGGAAGACATAAACATGTGTAAACCACTGGATTTCAGGATCTCTCTGTTTTAGCAGCCTAATTGAGAAATTGATGAATGTATCAGATCATATGAAATTGATAATTAGGATAATAGTTGAATTATATTGATGGAAAGGAGAATTTTATCTCATTGCAATGAACTCTTCTGGAACATCCTTCCCCAACCACCAGATGGTATAAGATTAAGAAGAGATCACAAGTGCAATTTATTGTTATAGATTTAGAATCTAGAAAATGCAGTTAAGTTATGGAACTAGTTCAATTTTCCCTTGCAGCTTCTTTCTAAAGGCTTGAAATATTTTACTTTAAATGTGGACTGTTTGCAGGGAGGACTTTCTGAAGCTGAAAAGCGTAAGTTCTTCCATTCTCTTAATCCCACTGCAAAAATGTGTGGCCCCACTGCTTCATGTCAGACCTATTGGCTCCTTCCTTTGCAAAGGCTCCAGTTGTTACACTAAAATCACACTGGATCATATTAGTTCTCTCCTCCCAATTTCCTTTTCGTAAAGCTTGAATCCTCATCACAATGAATGTATTGTAAAAATATAGGGTAACAAATGTTTTCTGCTGGGCTTGGTAAATTGGAATGAGGCAGGGACTGTGCATTTACACCCAATTTACTTCAGACCATATTACCTATAGAATAACTTGTGAGTTCTCAGATAAAAGCAAATAATGGAAACCATGCCAAAGTAAATGAACATTTTTCAATTCCTTTCAAATATTAAATACTGATATTTTCCCCCAGAAATATAAAAATGCATAGCTGTGGGGTCTACTTTCATGCAAAATGTGGTATATACTCTCTACCACTACTTTGGAAAGGCTGAACATATGCCTTCTACATATGCCTTTCTACTCCTCGATACATATGCAACAGAAATGTGTGCAAATGGTCATCAAAACACAATTACTAGAATGTCACAGCAGCACGATTCATAATAGTCCCCAAATGGAAACATCCATAAAAAACAGAATGGATTAAAAATAAACATTATGTACTTGAACAATGGAATACACTACAACAATGAGAATGAATTGATCACAAGTAAACACACCATGTAAATGAATCTTACAAACATAATGTTGTGCAAAAGAATCTGGAAAGAAAAGAATGTGCACACTATGATTTCATTAACATATATTTTAAAGCCAGGCAAAGCTGATCTATGGTGTTAGATATCATACTAACGATTACCTTTGAGAGAAATAATGACTGGACTTCTGGAGTGCTCAAGATGTTCTGTTTTTTAATCTGGGTGTTGGTCACACGGATGTGTACACTTTGTGAAAATTTACCAAAAAATTTGTGCACTTTCATGCATCTGTGCTATGTATCAATTTTTAGAAACATTAAAAGAATACATGAACCCAAAATGTCATAATTGTTATAATACTAAAATAAAAGTGTGAAAAGATTGTCCCTACCCTCCATCTAAGACATTGACACTAAAGAACACTATGGACATATCTATGAAACTGAATAAGTCACATTAGAGAACAAAAAGAAACTCTAGAGAATAGGCAAAAATGGGAAAGCAGGACTGTTTTTCTTAGGAAAATCTGCTAACAATATTTGGGTCTAATGCTAACAATATAAAACTTCAACACCAATTGTTTTACTCAAAAGTAAGAATTTTTTATTTTTTAGGACCTGGTGGGGGGTCTCACTCTGTTGCCCAGGTTGGACTTGAATTCCTGAGCTCAAGCAATCTTCCCACCTCAGCTTCCCAAGTAACAAGTAACAATTTTCACTCCTACACCTTGCCATTTGAATTATTTAGAATCCATTTTTTGCAATGGGTCTCAAAGGAAGATAATGTCATTATATTATTTCTCTAGTTCATCCATGTAAAACCAAAGTTCATTGAACTTATAATGCTTGGAACACTGGATTTAAGAAGCTGGTTGTATGTAGAGGGATGAAGGCAGTAACTCAGCTCACAGGAAGCCCAACATAATTTTTCAATATGGCAGCCACCTGTACCAAAAGTGATGCAAATAGAGTAAGGAGCTGATGAAGTTCAGGCTGCCTCTTCAGTGTTAAACACAAATATGTTAGCTAACACCGCCGTTGTGGACAGAAAGGAGTGATGAAAATCTCAGAGAGGAGGGCAGCTTCTGAATTGGAAATGACTTCTTACAAGGTTTTGAGTTATATCATTTATATTTTCTCTCTCTCTCTCTCTCTCTCTCTCTCTCTCTCTCTCTCTCTCTCTCTCTCTCTCTCGGTGTTGGTTCTGACTTCATGTTATGTTTGCATGTGTTTTGTCAAGAGAAGGGATTTCAGAGAGATGGAAGACTTCCATTTTTAAGACAGTCAAAGCTCTTAATGATACCCTGGCCTGCCCTGCCACTAGAGAACTCAGCAGAAAGCTTGTGCAGTCCGGAGGGTAAATAGCAGAGTGCAACTAAGCAAGTTCCAGACCCACTGCTTCAGACATCTACCTGTTATTTGTGGATGTAATAGAAGGTCTTGTTAGGCCTGACCTGAAAACCAGAAACCATGAAGGAAAGATCGGTAGGTGTAAAACAGGAATGTCTAAATGGCAAATGCACATACACAAACACAGTGGGAAAATATTTTCAATGTTTACAACAAAGGGTATATATCGTTAATATACAAATATATTTACCAAATATGCCATCAGGGAAGAAAGATGACAGTTTATACTTTTTTTATAAAGGAAAAAGTATAAATGGACAATAAACCTATAAAGCTTTTCACATTTACTATAAAAAAATGAAGAAAATGAAGATTCCCCCTTCTTTTTATTGGGAGCAAGGGGAGCTTCCAAATCAAAATGACTTAAAAAATTGTCAAAAGTCACTGTTAGCAAAAGTGCTTAGAAATGGACCACCTCATACGAGTGTGTAGTTATAAGAGAAGGCTTGAAAATGTGTGATCTCTAACAGCAAGACCTAGAGACAAACTCAACATTCACTCAAAGGGAGTAGTTAAATAAATCGTGATACTACAGATAAAAGTAGAATGCTCCACAGCTATGAAAAATGATAAAGTGAATCTATGCTCACTCCTAAGCACGGAAACTAATGCCATGTTGTTAGGGAACCAAGCCGACTATATGGTAGCAAGTACTGATTCACCATTTTCATATAAAATTACATATGCATGGGGGGCGGGGGGGCGGGGGGATGAATGGAAAAAGGAAGAAAGGAAAGAGGAAGAGAGAAAAAAAGTTTCAATTATTAAAATGTTAACAATGATTATCTCTGTATGGTGGTAATTTGGGTGATTCTTACTTCATTGCTTACACATTTCTGAATTATTAATGTTAGGATAATGAAAGTGCTTTATCTTTATAACTATTAAAAAGGATATTTTCACTTTGGAAAAAAAACCAAAAACATAACCCAAAATAACTGAACTAAGGAACTGAAAAAATTTTAGACTCACTGGGAGCTCAAATCTGTGACATCATTCGGCCCAGGTTAAAAACCTCAAGCCGTCTTCTCCTCCTCCCTCCACCTTTCCCACCCGGAGCCAATCTGTTTCCATATCCTACTGATTTCACCTTCACTCAACACTCGATAAGCATTTTATGAAGCTATTTTCTCCGTGCTTCTCTCTCCTTCCTGTCTTTTCCAATTCCTCTCCCCCAGGTTCCGTCTCCATTATCCTCACTTGGACCACCGCCTAAGTCTCTTAACTTGTGCCTGTTTCAAACTGACTTCTGGTCCCATTCCTCCTTCACCCCACACTGCCACTCTCCCATTATACTTTCAAAAGCATTCCATATTTCCCTCTGGCCCCAAATTCCTTATGGTGGCATTCAAATTTGCTGGCCCAAATTTTCACTTCCAGCCTTATCCCCCATACTCACTCTTCTCCATTCTGAACTCCCAATAACTGCTTGTTCCTAGGATGACTCACCATTCTCTAAGCTCACCGCATATGTTTACCTTCCTATGCCACTGGTCACACTGGTCCCTAAGAAGCTAATGCCTGATTTCCCTGGTTATAAAATGGGAGTTTCCCTGATTATGGATGGAAACTCTACTTATTTTTCAAGATTCAGATCAAATAGAACCTCCTCTAGGAAGCCCTTGCTCAATCCCCAGTTTGGGAAACCAAAACAAAACCAAAAATGATTGCTTTTCTTAGTCAATATTTCATTCTTCTAAGTGTGCCCATATCTTCTCCACTGCAATGTGGAGCTTTTGTGAGTGGAGACAATTTTTGTGTTCCTCTTTTTATCCCCTAAAGTGCCTGGCACAGGGTTTTTCACATCTTACATACTTAAAAGCACCTGCTATCTGCCAGGCTCTGTGCTAGGTGAGTCCACACGTAGCTGTTCTCAAAACATGGTCTGTATGGCGGACACCGTCACTTGCATTTTCTGGGTGGACAAAACTGAGGCCAAGAGATTAAGTAACTTATCAGAGACACACAGTAATGGCATATCTGAGATGAGATCCCTGGACTGTTGTCTGACTCCAGTTTCCCTCCACTGATCTGTGCTTCTGCACAAATGTATATGGAGATGGACTGATCTGAACATGCAGAAAGTACTGGCTCCCAAAACCCAGCTTCCCAACTGAGAAAATGGTCAATGTGTTCTCAGGTTATACAAATTTCAGTTTGCTTTAGGCTGGCTGAAGTATCATCTACCACTGGGTCTGTGGTCTCTCTCAGCCTCTGTCCCCCCTGCTCCCAATGCCACTGCTGGGTGATCTGTATTCAGGCTGATGTCCTCTTTGTACATTTTAAAATCTTTGCCCCAGAGCTCACTTTTCCTAGAATTCAACTCCCTGCCTTCTATCAAATTCTGATGTAATAGCTGGCATCTGTACCAGGAAGATGTCTTGCCCATTCTCCTGCCAGCCACTATATCTCCATCTCAACAACTCCCCATGCCTCTCTTCAATTTGTACATTCTAATGATTTCAAATTTAGACCTTCTGAGGATTGAGGACTAGGAGGGAAAAGAAATCCAATGAACAAGCCACTCACCACCATCAGATGAAACAGTGACTCTGGCTGACTTCATCAAAGTCAACAAATTCCAGGACTGCCCAAATTATGAGACAGGCAAGGACCTGATCGTCACCTTAAAGACAGCAACAATAATAATACCAATATCCGACTGTATTAGTTTCATGGGGTTGCCATAACAAATTACAAATGTGGTGGCTTAAAACAACAGAAATTTCTCATCTCACAGTTCTGGAGGCCAGAAGTCCAAAAGGTATCAGCAGAGTTGGTTCCTTCTAGAGGTCCTGAGGGAGAAACCGCCCTATCTTAGTTTCTTTCCTGATTTCAGGCGGTGGCCAGCATTGTGTCTCTATCTTCTTCTTTTCGGTCTCATAAAGACACCTGTCATTTGATTTAGGACCCACCCTAATCTGGGATGATCTCATCTTGAGATACTTACCTTAATTATATCTGCAAAGACCCTTATTCCAAAAAATTATCATATTCTCAGGTTCCAAGTGAACATATCTTTTGAGGGCCACTATTCAACCCATACACCAACACTGGCTGAAAGTTTGCACTAGCTGCTATTCTAAATAATATGTATTAACTCATTTTATCCTTACAATAACTGGAAGAGGTAACTACTTTCTCATCTTATAGATAAGGAAGATAAAAACACAGAAAGGCCTAGCAATTTTCCCAAGAGTTCATGGGTGATAAAAAGTAGAGCTAATATTCCAAGCCAGGTAATACGGCTCAAGGGTTCATCTTCACACCAGGGTCAACTGTCTTAAATGCATTTACCAGAATCAATTAACATCCAGGACCACTCCTAAAGAGTCACACTGTTAATCTAAGAGCCCCAAACTAGACAATGTTGAGCAATACATAACATATGCCATTGCAGCTTTTACCCAACCATGTCAGACATGACTAACTGATCACAGAGTTCTTTCCTATAGAGCCTTAAGTGTTTCAAACATGCAGTAGCACTCAGTTCAAGGTGGCTTCAGAATGAAATCTCTTGGCCATCCTGTTTCTAGCATTTTCTTTTTCACACACACAAAAAGAAACAAAGAAAAAAAGAAAAGACTAGAAAAGAAAAGACAGGAGCAGAAAGGCAAGGCTCGGTCTCCTCCCGTCAAGCCCCTGTCCTGTCTTCTAGCCTGTCTTCCCTTAGGACGTGTATCTGCCATCCAGGCATGACTGGCAGCAAGACTGGATCACATCAAACAGCTTGGAGAGCCAGACAGAAGTTCAGGCTCAAAATCCAGACCCCAAAAGACTTTTTGTTTGAAATTCAGAGACTGCAGGGGCTGCTGGCATATTCTTGGAAAAGCTCTGGCCTTAGGAAGAAACCTTGCTTCCATCTCTAAGAAAAAATACTACATAATAATTTTTTAAAGCCAGTGATGGGGGCTGGTGGTGGGACGAGACTGTACATGGTCATAGGATGACGGAGGGCTGGCCCAGAGCAGCCTCCTGTGTGGCTTCCCCAAGTCCAGGCCTCATTCTCAATGTTCACTGTGATCCAGCCACCCTTCACCTAAACTTCACCACAGACAGCGGTGTTTGCTACAAGTCTCTATGATCAACTATTTTGCCTTTGTCTTTATACCTGCACGTGCGCGCGTTCGCACACACACACACACACACACACACACACACACAACTAAAGGGAGCACACCAGAAAAAGATACACAACACATTCGGAGGAAAAAACAGACTTTTTCTGGGTTGTGCACAACCCACAAACTTGATCTCCAAGGTGTTATTTAGCTAGATTCATGCTGTCATTATGTGAAGCATGTTAATAAATGGACTCCAGAGGTTTAGTTTTAGATACTTGTTACCTCTCCCATCTAAGGGTTTAAAAAATATTAATAGCTTATATATATATATTTGCTTTTATATTAATATTTGCTTTTCCTGCCCACCTGATTTTTGAAAAATCCAGATCAACCATCTAGTCTCACTAAAGTAGACCACAACAAAACTGCATTAAAAAAAATAGAGTCCACTAGATCACACAGGCATCATACCAATGTTGGCTGTGTGAGTCTGACCTAATCAGGAGAAGAGACACCACAGCAGAAAGAGCCCAGGGTCTCAGGCCATTGCAGAGAACACGGTGCCTTTACTGGAAATTTGCTTCTGGCTTAACATACTCATTTCTTACTTAAAGCAATAAATGATAAAAAATAACTGATGAAGTAGAATGTGCTTTATGATAATTACATCATAAGGAAAGATCACTTGCTTAGAATTATTTTACTAGTGTCAATGACATAGACTTTTATACGTAATATGACATTCTTATTTCATACGTGAGAAAAATATGGCGCAGAGAGGTCATCAGAACTGCTAAATGTCACATAGCCACTTAGTAACAGAACAGGGATAGATAGCTCCCACTCTATACCTCGTGACCTTTGGAGCCATCCAACCTGATTACCAGATTATCTGCACAGAACCCTAAACCCTCCTTAAAAAACCTCATAGCAGAATTAATGAAGGTAAAGGTACAAGGATTCCTTTTAATCCTCTCATTTTTATGGCAGAAGTCACTCCATGAGGACAGGAACTCAGTCTGTATTTCCTCATTATTAAATTTCCAACATTTATCACATTTCACTAAACTAGTAATAAATTGACAGCAGCATAGAAACTTATTTTAAAACTACTCAATACAAATATGCCTTGGATTTTTCTTTAGATTTTTTTTCCCCCATAAATGACTGGCATATTCATTATCCCTGGATAGGATTTCTCAAACCCGGCACATTGACATTTGGGCAGGATAACTGTTTGTGTGGGAGGCTGTCCTGCGCACTCTAGGGTGTTTAGCACCATCCCTGGCCTCTGCCCTATAGCCCTATGTCAGTATCATAGGCTGTCTCCTCCCCACCTTCTGCCCAGTTGTAACAACAAAAAATAATGTCTTTTGTTGTCAAATATTCCCTGGGAGGCACAACTGCCCCTGCTTGAAAACCGCTGATCTATAGTGACAGCAGACACCTCCCCACCCCAGTGCCATTCATGGGACACAGAAGCTGGATGAATCAACCAGCTGATAATTAAAAGAAACACATAGAAAGCATGCAGGAAATAGAAGTAGGAATAAGAAAGCATGCAGGAAATAGAAGTAGGAATTGAATTAGATATATTCTGATCTGCTTATATCAAACATCGTCACCCTTGAAAACATTACACCAAGTGAAATAAGGCAGTCACAAAAAGTCATATATTGAATGATTCCACTTACATGAGGTACTTAAAGTCATCAAATTCGTAGACAGAGAGTAGCATGGCGGTTGCCAGGGCGAGGGGGAGGGGGAACACGAAGTTATTATAAAATGAGTACAGAGTTTCAGTTTGGGAAGATAAAAAGAGCATAGAGATGAATGGTGGTGACAGTTGCACAAAAATGTCAATGTACTTAATACCACTGAACTGGCCACTTATTATAAAAATGGTTAAAATAATAAATTTTATGTTATGTGGATTTTACCACAATTAAAAAAAAAAGTCATCACAAGGCCTGATTCCACAAAGCATAAAGCACCTAGATATGCTTTAAAATTCCCATATTCTTATAACTTGAGTTTTTTTTGTTGCTGTTTTGAGTTTTGGGTTTTTCTGGTTTTGTTTTGTTTTGTTTTGACAATAAACTCCTTAGCTAAGAAATCCAAAGACTAAGAAAATCTTCCTAAATCTTCCTCTTCACTCACGGCTGAGAACACCAGAAGCAGCAGCAGCAACCCCGGCTCTAGAGCCTGCTGCAGGGCGGGGTGCACGGCATACACCCAGGGTGCAGGCCCTCGGCAAGGCCCCCTGATTTAAGAGCCTTCTTGTGTGAAACACATCATGTCCAGATCCCCTAAGGACCCGGCCTGTGGGCCACGTCAGCCCAGAGCCCTTCCGATCCCCAGGATGCTCTTGACAAAAGACGGTCTGGCACCGAGCGGCAAGAACATTATTTTCATTTAAACCATACATGTCATGTCCTGTTTGTGAGAAACACGTTAAACAACTCAGAAACACATTCACAATGGGCTCTGAAGTGGGATTCACATTCCTATGGGCTGGCGTACTATAAACTGGGGGATGGGGGAAGGGTGGGGAAGGGGAAAAGGCCCATCTGCCCTTGTTCGAACTGGGAGCTCCTCCCTAAAGCTCAGCTGACAATAGGGGCCTTTGCATCCTTGTTTGATGTGGGTCTTATAGTTTTCTTGTGCCCCAAAACATAATGCCCAAAGCATGATAAGCCCACATGATCCATGGGAGCCCAGTAACTTGAATTCCTTTCAGATTTTCTCTTACCAATTCTTATTTTCATTAAAACAAAAAGAATTATTCAGCTAAGGAAATATCCAAGAGGAAGAAAACTGCCCCATTTCCACCTAGACTGTGACAGATGATCCATCTGTCAAGACTGAAAGGCATCTTGGAGGTGTAAACCACCCCAATAAAACAGAATTCTGCTATCCTGAGCCACCCATCACAAGAGTGTCTTGGATGAAAATGCACTCACCTGTCACACATAAGATGAGAAACGCCTCATTCACTGATGAAAGAAATAACTAACAAACTTGGAGAAAATCATTCAGTCAAGTGTAATTTGAATTTACAACACTGCTCACTCACCAAACGTATAGTATTTATAGTAAACCTCCAGGAAAAATACATTCTAATATATTAAAATTAGAACCCAAATCTAGGCCTTCAGCCAAGTCAAACAATAAACAGTATGATAACTATGTCTGCCTTCATGCCATGACATTTCTTTAGGGGGGGAAGATTTATCATTTAAACCATACAGATCACATCCTGTGGAAGTTTTCAAAAAATTGAACTATTTCCTCCAAATGCTTAAAGGCAGATGAACTATAAAGAAAAACTGAATCAAGCAGAATAAAAGTCCTGTAGAACCCCAAACAATATTTAAAAAGGAATTACATAGTCTATTAGAATAAAGGTGGAGCTAGCAGATTTCCTAAAAGCCAAAATAATATTTGCAAGGACTTATTGGACATGTAAAGGTAAATGCTAGAATGCCTTATTTCACTTCCCCTGGGACTGATACTCTCCTTGTTGAAGTATACAAAAGTTCTGCAGTAATTTAAATTTTACATTGGCTTTACGTAAAAAGGTGTCCATGTCCCTGGCCTCTTAAACGCAACTGGTAAGTAATAGCACACTTGGCCATCAAGCCCCAGGCTGCAACATGCCCTTCTTTCCTCTCCGGCCTGTCAAAGTAGAGATGGACATTAGGCCTCTGGGAAAGATGAAGATATGGCTCTTCTTGGCACCATTAAAAATAATTTTATCTTCGCCTTTAATATCATACAAATGCAAGAGGATGTCTGTCACAAGCAGAACTGATTCTCTTGATTGATATCAATAATTGGCATCGAAACTAAGCTCAGGCCTGTGGTTGGTTAAGACATTCAGTTTTGTGTCTTCGGAAGTCGGCCCAGCAGCAAGCAGGGTTGGTAGAGCCTGCCAACGCTCTGGTGATATGAAGTGACATCTCTCTCGTTTGAGTGATCCCCTGGGGCATATTCCACCCGAAGAATGGTTTAAAAGAGAGATATACAAAACGAGAAACTGTTGATCAGGAAGAATTCTGTGGCTCATCCAATACAGAGCACCATTCATTCTTCAACAACTAATTCATTCAATTGGCACTGTACTAACCGCCCGAGATACAGCAGAGCGTGAGATACAGTCTAGGCTCTCCCAGAGCTTCGACTCTAAAAAGGGGGGTTACAGACAATGAAATAAATGAAAATAAACAAAATACTTACATACAGACACACATATACGTATACAACCACACACATGTATGTATATATACACACAAACACATCGTCTGTATATATATGTATGTATATACTCAAACAACATCTACAAACACACACACACACATATATATATGTATAGTGGTGATGAATGCTAAAAAGAAAAATATGTATGCCCAAGAGAAATGAAAACACATATTCATATAAAACTTGCACATAAATGTTCATAGCAGCATTGTCATTAATAGCCAAATAGTGGAAACAACCCAAATGCCCATCACCTGTGAATGGATAAACAAAATACAGCATGTCTATTCAATAGACTATTATTTGGCAATGAAAAGAAATGAAGTATTGATGCATGCTACAACACGCAAAAACCTAGAAAACACTATGCTACATGAAAGAAGCCAAACACAAAAGGCCACATGTTGTATGATTTCGTTTATACAGAATGCCCAGAACAGGCAGATCATAGAGCCAGAGTGGAGATTAGCGGTTGCTAGGGGCTGGGGAAAAGGGGTAGTAGAGAATGATTGCTTATTGAGTATGAAGCTTTTTTGGGAGTGGTGAAAACGCTCTAGAATTAGATAGTGGTGATGGCTGCACAACATTGTAAATGTATCCCAAATCACTGAATTGTATACTTTTTATGGGTTAAAATGATGAATTCTGTGTGACGTGAATTTTATTTAACTTTTAAAATGTTAATAAAGAAGAAAAATAGAGCAGGGTAAGAGGACAGGGAAGGTGCTATTTTGGCTAATGTGGTCAGAAAGTCCTCTTGGATAAGCTGTCACTGAAGCAGAGACCTGAATGTATTGAGGTTACGGGCCAGATACCTGCATCTTTGTTCTCTGCTGTTTCTCTCTGTCTCCCTCTCTCCTTCTCCCCATATCATTTTTTTAATTGTGGCATTTTAACCATTTTTAAATCTTCCATTCACTGGCATCAAATACATTCACAATGTTGGGCAATTATTATCTATTTCTAAAACATTATCATCGCCCCAAACAGAAAACTGCTATTCCTCTTTTAATGCTACAGACAGGACATCAATGCAGAAAACAAAACAAAACAAACAAACTGACAACAAGAGGAAAGGTGAGCTGCGAGCATACTTACATCACTGTTTTGTTTCTCTTGTGTTTAGTAAAGGATAAATGATGATGATGGCTGTAGTTATTTTCTATAGGATACTCAGCCTCTTTGTTGAGAGGGAGAGAAACCGGGGCAGGGTGGGGAAAGAGATGTGAGGCAAGATTAACCTTTTGGTGGGAAGCTCCTTCCCTCATCACGAAACACTTGATTTTCAAAGACCGGCTGACTCATCAAGTGAGGACTCGACTCTCATCTCTGAAACGGGTGGGCAGGTCCTCACACCTCTGTGCTCTACAGAATGGACAGCCATCGAACGAAACACAGGGCTGCAAATTCCCAGCCTCTCCTTCCTCTGCTCCCCAAATAGTACATAACCTCAAAAAATACAACAGAACTATTTTTCCTTAACTTGGCATCAAACCCTAATAATTTACAGAAAGAACAGTACTTTTTTTACTAAAACTCATGATATATGTATGCATGTATACTCACACATACGATAACTAAACTTCTACTCTAAAAAGGATACATATGCTACTTAAAGACAAAAACATGTAAAGATGGCTAAAATTTTATGACTTTGAACTAATAAGACTTGGTTCCTATTAAACACAGCATTCTCTGCTTTATTTTCTCATAATGTCATTCTTACTCTGGGCTATAACCCTGTTTATATATTACATGTCTTTGGTACATGTAAGAAGGAATTTAAATTTACAATGCTGGCAGGAGAAATGGATTTATAAACTCTAAAATATAAGCTCTTATTCAACATACTTAAACGTCCTCAAAACACTACTGATAGCAAGCGGCCACGAGGCAAATGTGTGATCTAAATAACTCTTTGAACAAAAATATTTAAAGGAGGCTCTGATGCCTACCACGAAAGCACATCGCTGCTCACAATGAAACAGAAGACAGGTACCACGGCCCTGCTGAAAAGCATCTGAGCACAAGCAGTAGGTGTGTCCTATCTTAAAATACTCTGATGTACAAAGGCAGAAGGAATGTTTTGATTCAAAACACAAGTCTCTATATTGTGCAGTAAGACAAAAATACTCTGCAACACAACTAGGCTGAAAAAATACCAAAGATGCGATTCCTAGCTGATCCCTTTGCAGCAGTCACATCACATAGCTGACAGGGCAGGCAGGGTTTAGGCCAGCCTCAGCGCTGCTCTCTGCCTTAGGGTTCAGGGGCTGGATACTCACTTGCTGAAGTCCCAAACTGCCAGCCTTCCCACAGCCTTTCTGCTCCCTCTGCCCAGCCCCTGATGCCCTCCTGGCCACAGCACCACGCCCTTGGCTTTGCAAAGAACTGGCCTGTCCCTCTTGCAGCCTCGGGGCACCCTCAGTGCCTTACCAGGTTGTACCCAGAAATTCTGTGAGTTGGACGTGGCCATGCACTTCTCCCAGCAAACCCTCCAACACTGACCACTCCCCAACAGACAGCCTCATACTCCCTCTCTTCTGATTGTTCCCAGTCCAGATGGAAAGACCTGTGGCTCTTTCGGGGCTTGCTTCCTGGGCTGCATTGGGGAGGATGCGGGACACCTGAGCAGCGGGCTCACAGTGCTTAGCTCCACAGAGAAACTTTGCCCATAACACTATTTCTTTTTATTTATTTTTTTTCCTTTCTTCTTCTTCCCTTCCACCCCACCCTCTCCCTCATCCCCTCGGAGTAACTAAACTGTTTCGAACACCTTCATTCCTGCAGGGCTTCAAACAGCGGTGTGGCAATGTCTGGAAGTGGGGGGCTGCTGAAGCTGTCTTCACGGCTGCCTGTGCCACCGGGGCAGGGGTGTAGGATGACCTTACGACTCCAGGCTCCCTACCAGCCAGCCTGGCCAGGCTGCTCCTAATGAATAACAAATGGGCCTTCATGATGCATTTGTTCAGGACGAGCTGCCATTACAAGCCGTTTTGTTTTTTTAGCATTGTGGTAATGTATCATCTTGCTTGGCTGGACGTCATCTCAGCGAAGGTCACCAAAGGTATGTGCACACTTCCCCTGGACTCCCCGCCTACACCTCCAACACCACCCCTTCTTTAAAGGAAGGTATGGCAAATGGGAAGCAAGTGCTGGACACCCTTGTTTGGACCTATGGAACCAGAAAACCGAGGCCTCTCCTCGTGGTCCTGCCAATCAGCTATAAACACTCCCCATTTTGAAAGATGGAAGATCTTTAGTACAGACAGAAAACAAACCACGGGAGCCACAGGGGATGGCACTGTGCTTTCAAAATCGATTTTGGGGGAGAAAATGCCCTTTGTCCTAAACTAAAAACTCAGATCTCTATTCACAGAGTAGAAACGTTTTTTTCCAAGCCCCCTACTATTCATCTTCATTTCACAGATATTTAAAGCATGTATTATGTTGCTATGGACAATTAGCCTTTTATCCAATTTTGCTTGAGAGTTTAACTCTCCCACCCGAAGGTTTTAATTATACCCTCAGCCCCATACTTAGGCCTCGGTTCCTGCAGCTGGAAATCTGCCCCAGTGATGTTATAACCTTGTTAATGTAACAAAAGAGGAGTTTACTTAAAACTGGACTGACTATGGACTTAAGCCAAATTTACTTGAAAGAGGAAAGAGTCTGTCAAAAATCCTATAGTAAACACGGCAAAGCAGTTCTTTCATAGCCTTCCCTTAATTCATAGCGACAAGCAATTTACATGTAAGTGGATTCATATGCTCTGCCGAGAGGCCACCTCTCCAAGCTGGGGCGGTGTGCACCGCCCCCACCTCCCCTTTTTCTTTTCTTTCCTCCCTTTTAGTGCATTTTTTTCCCTCTTTTTTGGTATGTGGAGTAGGCCACTCTCCTTAGTGAACCAGCATAAATCCACAATGTTTTAATCGCCCCAAAGCATAATTAGGGCCCTCTAAACATTTACCAAGCCAGTCGCTCTGAATAAAGGCAGCCGAAATTTCAGAAAGCCACTCGCGGACCTGACTGTTGTCCTGTCAAATACGTACTTTATTTTCTGTCGAAGCCTGCTTATAAAGTTCAAAAAAGTTCCCTGCTAACGAGGAGAGCTGTGAGCTTAGAATAAGAGCTGATGATCAAATACCAGAGCCCACGTTTTTCTCTGCTGCCAAAATCCTGCAGGGCTTCTTACCTTCTACTTTTAATTAGATTACCTTTTTTAGTCCGCACGCTAACAAAAAGCATACATTAGACTAAACACAATATGACAACAAGGAAGGGACAGAAGGGAGAGCCTTCTGAAAAAACATTAAAGAAAAATATCACTCTTAGTATCACCGGAAAAAGGGGGAAAAAAGAGACTCCGCAGGTAATTTCAGCCTGCAAGGAGGGAAATCCCTAACATTTTAGAAGTAAAAACCAAAAAATTAATTTTCCCCAAGTAGAAAGCTAGGCAGGGGGTTGCTTTAGCTACATTATTTTCAACTGTGCTCGTTGACAAAATCCATCCATAGCAAACAACTGGCCAGTGCTCAAGTTTCTTTCATGCACATTGAAAGTTTAATTAGTTCTAACTAGATCAAAAGTTGTTTTCCCCCCTTTTGGCATGTATCTGTATCATTTCTGTGCTATTTGGAAGCTGCTAGACATCAAAGGCAGATCCATCAGTCTTGGGGAACTTCCACTCCTTGGAGGCGATTCAGCTCCACCTTTCCTTCCGTACTACCAGATCTCACGGCAGCCAGCGGACCTGCTTGTACCCCAAGATACGCACATGGCTCATTCTCACTCCACCTGAAGAGCACCCAGTACCAAGTGGCCTGACTGCTCCTGAGAATGCCCCAGACAACACATGCCAAACCAACCATTACGCGTGGAAACATGGCAAATCCCCCAAAACAGAGTACCTGTGAAAAATATTCTAAGATGGAGAGAGTCCAGAACTTAGCATCATTTAAGCCTTTAACAGCCCATGACAGGGGACATGTTTTAATTACTCCAAAGTTAACTTAATTTTGTTTTTCATTTTTCGCTCACTTGCTCTCTCTCACGCACCCTTTTTGCTATTCACTCTAAGGTGTTTGGTTCTAAGCTTTGACCTGAGTTAGCGAATTACTAGGCAAGTCAACTACCCATCTGCAGCCTTCTAATTAGGAGAGCCTAGAGGTTATGAAGGCCCAAGTCTTGGTGGCAAAAGGCAAAGGTTAGCACTCTAGCCCTTCTCCACATCAGCTGTTTACCTTGGGCAAGTATACTTAGCTTCTCTGAGCCTTAGTTTCTTTTGCTGTAACCTGGGGAGGATAATATCTCCTTCATCAGGTTGTTACATGGAGTAAGTAAGATGTAACGCACTGAGCCCCATGCCTGTGTTCTACAGCTGTGGTACCGGTCTGCAGCTAGTTAGGGAATGGGCCACAGAGCTCCACTGCCCCACCCCACCCCATCCATGGAAAAACTGTCTTCCATGAAACCAATCCCTGGTGCAGAAAGGTTGGGGACCACTGCTCTAGAGGATATAGTTGTAGTGCTTCCTGCTCTGGTATTTCAAATACAAAGGTGAAGTTGTTTTAAGCTCCATTTTTAGATTATATAGTATACATCAAGAACTGACCTAGGAGCTGTTTATGTAGGTTATATTTTTCTTTGTAAGAGTGGCAAGATCTATGTGTTCCAATATACTAGTTACTTCTTCATCTACTTAGAGTCCCTGGCACCTGAGAGAAGTCATGTGACTCACTTCAGGCCAATGACATAGGTAAAAGTCCTTGGAAGGACATGTGCCTTCCCAGATAAAAAAGGATGGCCCTTCGCACAAGTGAAGTCATTTGGTACTTACACTTCCTTCTGTTGGAACATAGATGTGATGGCTGGAGCTGTGGTAACAATTCTGCAACATGAAGACAAAAGCTGACCATGACAGAGAATAAAATAGGATGGTAATAGTAAGATACCCTACATGTCTGGACTGCCTATCTCTGGATTTATTGTTATGTGAAAAAAATATACTATTCTATTTGTTGGATTTTCTGTTAGGGTAGGCAAGTATATTCCTAGCTGATATCTACCCTGATTTCTCTTTGGCACAGAAGATAAGGCTATGGGTTTCTGGGCACTGTGCAGATTTACCTGGTTTTATTTTAAAAAGGATTAGATGACAACTTGAGATATACAATGTCTGCTGCACAAACTTGTCACACTTCCCCTTCTAGCAGCCCCACCACATGCTGCAGGATCACACAACACAATTACTAAATTGTGGTTTTATCACTGTCTGCAATATTTTGACTTCCCTTGGGTTCTAAAATATTATGTTTAAAAATCTCCATACTTGCCCTTGGTTGTGTTCCAAAAAGAAAAGACATTACTAGAGAGCATGTGCCTTTCTAAGAAGCACTGACGAGAGTACATCTTGAAATGAGCACATTAATAGGTGTCCTTTAAACCCTCCACTTCCCATTTTCCCATTAGAGCCTCCTTAATTTGGCACCCCAGGATTCTGCTTAAATTACCTTCTTAGTTGGGATTAGGGGAGCAAAAGGAGACCACAGGGCTCTGACCCTGACAGTCCAAATTGTCAGCACCAGGAGACTGACACGCTTTTCTCCCTGCTAATCCTGCACTGCGTGGCATGGTCTCAATTTTGGAGAAATCTGAATGCTCACACACTTAGCCAATCCTCAAGTGATTCGGATAGACTCAATACTGAATAAGTGAGGCATTTATGTATCTTGAATATCTCTACTTGCTCCATGCCAGGGCCTCAATATTTTGATAAAGTGATGACAGGATGAACACAGAGAACAAAAAGCAAAAGCAAAGAAAATACTGTAAGTACATGGAAAAACCATGAGCTGCTAGAATTTATTTTGTATGTTAGAAAGGGAATATATTTCCCTAATGCAATTTTCAAAATGTAGATTTTAAAGGCCAGATTGGTCTTCCTTCCTTTCTCAAGGAAACTGAAGCAGAGTTGGGCTCAGAAAATTTAAGGGCCAATTTCTGAAAGCCACTTCAAATTGTTTTCCTCCTGAATCTGCCAAAAAAATATACCAAAAAGGACTTTAAAAACCCTTTATGTCTGTAGCAGCACTGTCAAACAGAAATATAACACAAGCCAAATTTTCTAGCAGACACGTTAAAAAAGTAAAAATTAACAAATGATATTAATAGTTTTATTTAACCTAATATATCCAAAGTACTATTATTTGAACATACAATCAATATATAAATTATTACTGAGATAATTTATATATTTTTTTCATGCTAAGTTTTTGAAATCAGGTGTGTGTTTTACACTCACAGCACACCTCAGTACAGACTAACCATATCCCAAGTGCTCAACAGCCACATATTGGTCACGGCTACAGTACTGGATTGCACTGATACATATTAACAGTATCTGTCCTCTCTAGTAACACACATGCTCATGCAGAGTCAATGGCACAAAGGCTGTCATAATACCAGGATAATATGTATCTTTTTTGACTCCTCATACCCACCCCGTACATGCAACAAAGAGAGTAGGGGACATAAATCAGCACCAGGTATACATATTATAGCTTGATCCAGATGTAATTGCTGATATTCACCTGTTTTTGACCTACAAAAATGGCAATTTCATATGGTTAAACTTAATCTTTTTAACCTAAAGATTTCATGAGAGAGGTCATTGTCAGATCCAGAACTAGGCATATGGTAGACCTCCAAAAAAATCACTGACATGAGTGGTTGCTGATTGCAAAAGTAAGGGCCACTGTATTTCAGGTCCGAGTGTAGCAATTCGTTAACTGCTCATGTGCTTGGCTCCTCCTTGATAGGCCAATGCAGAGTTTCTACAAGCCTGACCAAAAGATAATATTTGATCAAAAAGCAAGGCACAGGCCAATGACAGATGCTTCTGGCCACTATGCACAGCTCGAAGCCCATGGTGGCAGATTCCTGGAGCCACATCATTTAGATGCCTCAGAAGCCCCTCAAACTCAGTCTTTG
Source organism: Indri indri (assembly GCA_004363605.1). Classification (NCBI taxonomy): domain Eukaryota; kingdom Metazoa; phylum Chordata; class Mammalia; order Primates; family Indriidae; genus Indri; species Indri indri. Next base: position 41,715 of record RJWJ010000588.1, read on the forward strand.
CCAAACCGTCACTACCAAAACCATCATCACCATCATCATAATCACCGTCATCACCATCAGCAGCACCACCACCAAGGCCATGAACACTGAGTCATCACCATTATCATCTCCATATCATCATCTTCATCATTGTCATCACCATCACCATCACCACCACCATCATCATTATCACAATCATCACCATTATCATCGCCGTTGTCCATCATCACTACCAACACCATTATCACCATGATTACCACACCCCCCGTTTAGTAAGTCTTTACTTAGTTCCTTTTATCCACCTCCCTAAGACATTTTCACTTCTTCACCTGCTGAACTATTCCATCCCCAAGACCCAGCTTAAATATTACCCTTCAAAGTCCCCCTCAATTCACAGGCCAAATGAATTTCTCTCTCATTTCTGGGGAACTACTGAAAAAGCCCTTTGTATGTATCTAGGTTATAACATAATGACCCAATTATGCAATCTTCTCTGGCTACTTTCAGCTCCTAGCACTGGGCTTGGTACCCACTATAGGACTCAAAATAAATATAAGTGGATTGAATTCACATGACTAGGTTTCACTTCAAGTGCCAGTCCTTTTGGCTTGGTAATGCCTGCTATGATTTTGAGGCTGTGATCTAATATTTCCAATCATTTTATATGTATCCCACCTTCAAACAGGTTGTATATAAACATGCACATGGACATAACTCATATGTCTTTGCAGATTTCACAGCACCACGCAGTGCTTCTACTTTAATAGCTCTATAGAGATATTCACATACCATACAATTCGCCCATTTAAAGTGTACAATTCAATGAGTTTTTGTATATTCACAGAGTTGTGAAACCATTACCACAATCAAATTTTAGGAAATTTTCATAACCCCAAACAGAACACCATTCCCATTACCAGTCACCCCTCACTCCCCCTCCACCAGCCCTAGGCAACCACTAATCTATTTTCTGTCTCTATAGATTTACCTATTTGTCATATAAATTGGATCATACAACATGTGGTTTTTTATGACTGATTTCTTTCACTTAGTATGATGTTTTCAAGGTTCTTCCATGTTAGAGCATCTATCAATATTTCATTTCTTTTTATTATTGAATAATATTCCATCGTATGGATGTACCATATTTTGTTTATCCATTTAACATCAATTCATCCATTTGAGTTATTTCCACTTTTTGGCTGTTATGCACAATGCTTCTGTGAACACTCATGTACAAGTTTTTGTGTGACTATATGTTTTCATTTCTTTGGTGTATATACCTAGAAAATGAATCGCTGTGTCATACGGTAACTCTATATTTAACATTTTGAGGAATTGCCAAACTGCTTTCCAAAGTGGCTGCACCATTTTACAATCCCACTGGCAAATGTATGAGTGTATGAGGTTTCCGGTTACTCCTTTCCTACCTCTTTCCTACTCAATTCTCTCCTTTCCTCCCTTCCTAACTGCCTTTTCCCCTTATTTACTTCCTAATTTCCTTTCTTAATTCTCATCCCAAATAAAGCATCAGTTCACTGAAGCCGCCACACGTCTTGACATCTTGGAAGCATTTTACCACCCACCCATCCCATCTCCCACACACAGTGCCTAGCACAGGGCCTGGCATGTGGTACGTGCTCAAGAAGCGTTTTAAGGTTTCAGTCAAACAGTTAAACCCTATCCACGAGTTCTGAATCTAAGCTATAAGTGTTCCCTTCACCCATAGTGACTGTACGTGCACTATTTCATCTATATTCAATTTGGGGCGGGGGGAGGCATTTATTTTACAATAGCTAGAGAACAGCAAGCATTACTCCACATAGATGAGGAAGAAAAAAGAAGAGAAAAATAGCAACAAAGTGCAATCACATCTATGCAAAATGTATGCATGGGAAAAGAGAAGAAAAGAAGAAAAATTCAAAATGTCAAGTCTTTTTCTTGAGTAAATGCTTTCTTCCTTTTGCTAGCCAGTATTTCTCATAGTATGTATTAAATATATATAATTTCTATTTTTTAAAAGAGGTAAATCTATTTCAAAATAAATATCATTTCTTGATTTTTCAGATATGAAAAGAGATATAACATCACTACTATTGGTCACTTAAAAATATTATACAAAAGAAAGTACTTTTATAATTATGAAGTCCTATACAAATGTGGCTTACTATTCTTATCTTGAATAATAACACAAGGAATCTCAATATAACCCAACCCATTGTACTGTTACAATATACAGTACTCACGGAATTTCTGATCATCTAGCATAGATAATCTCCCATATTTATTTGGCCCTGACGTGATGATAGCACACCTCCTCCTCCTCCTCTCTCCTGCTTTACCGATGATATGTACATTTCTACGTATCACTAGTCCCTTAATCTTTAAAGGAACCTCTACACCTCTAGGGCTCATCAGAAAGCTCCGGCGTAGTGTGTGTGGACCGTGCACAAACACACATGCACAGTTATCCCTGCATCTCCAGCAGGCAGGCTTCACTCTGGAGGTGGGGAGAGCTGGTCATAATATAAGCTGTGTCTAAGATGTAGGAAAGTCTGCTGGATTTATCTGTAATCTGTTGGCTGCATTTAAGAATCCTGGAGCCTGTAGTTGATCAGATCTGTTCTGGGTGCTACTGAGGCTGAGGTATATGTTGCTAAGAGAGCTTCAGGAGACAAGAAAAAAGAACGAAGAAATCCCGGGCAACAGAAGCCAGCTCTCCTTCCCTCCCAGCTGATTTTGGAGAGCCCTCGTTCTGTGGACTTTGACATAAGAGGCTGAAGGCTTCCTGGTCCTCCACTGGCTGCTGCTCAATAAAAACACCATCTCCTTCCATAATTTTGATCATTATTGTTTCCTCAGTTAATAAAACTTAAAGAAAGCATGTTTTCAGAGATGCTAAGGGGCAGAGGCCCATTTTGGCTGAGGTCAACCTTGGCAAGAGTCAACTCTTCCTTTTATATTATTTTTTAAAAAAATCATTGTATTATTTCAAATATTAAAATAATAAAACATTAGATTATGCAATGGAAAGTGGTTCAAGTTTTCTGCCACAGATTTTCATGTATACACTTTTATGTTGTATTAAAAAGCTTAACTCCAAGCTGGACTTCTAAATAATATTTTCCAAGCTCAGTATCTCCCTGAAAAATTCCAGACCAGTTCTGGGAGCCTCTTTCATTGTATATCTTATTTTTTTCTAAATCCTTTCTTATTATAAACATATAAATTATTTCTAATACCATCATGAGGGAAAGGTAATGCCAAAAATTGTATATCCAGTTACAGCTGACCAGTGTCAATGTAAACAATGTTACTACGTGTTGTGGAAATAGCATCCCTAATGGCAACCGGGGAAAAATGACTTGGGTTAGTAGCCGACTTTCAATGAAGAACGTGAAAATGGAGGAAAAAGGGGTCTCTAACCCTGCTCGGAGGGGAGCCTATTTGTCTTAAGGCAAAAATAAGGTTAGGAATCAAGGGTGTAATGGTAGAAGATTGTCTATTGTTGCATATTCGTAGGGGGTGCATTTTGGGACCTGCTCTTCTCCCCTCCCCCCATAAGAATGGTGACTTTCAGCAGAACCTTCCAGAGCTATTTTGGGCTTTTAGCAAGACCCTGCCTGTTTAATCATTAAATATTTTCATTGGCCATCTGAACAGTGCATTAGATTGTGAGGCCCCTATGAAACACTACTCTATCCTCCTCCTTTATCTCACCCACTTTGGCCCTTCAGGTCTTGGTTGAAATGTCCTTCCCTCCTAGAAGCTTCCCTCAACCCCTAAGCTTCCTCCCAATCTGGAAAGCCCCACAACACCCAGAACTTTCCTTTCCAGAGGACTTGACACCCTGAATTGTAATTACCAGTTTATCCCACCAACTTCCTTGTTAGAGTGTGAGCTCCAGTAGGCAGGGACCATGTCACCAGGGCCAGACACAGTGCCCCTTCCAGGAAGGTGCCCAGTGACTACCTGCGGAACGTGCAGAGAAAGAATGCACAGGACGTCCAAAGGGGATGGGTACTCAAAACCTGGGCCCAGAAGAAGAGAAGGAGGAACCGGTACTTTCACATGGTGGTGAGAAGATTCTGTAGCATGAAAGGTATTGGAAAGAGGAGAAGACAAGAGAACACCTTAAATACTCAAGGGTGGTGAAAAACTAAATGCTTCGGTGGCCTCAAAAAGCAAAATGTAAAAAAAAAAAAAAACAAAACAAAACAAAACAAAGAGCAAGGGAGTGAAATTGCAAAGAAAGTTATCATAGTGTAATAAAAGGCAAACTTTTATTTAAGAGACATAGTTCTCTGAAGAGGAATGAGCTCCCTCAGAACACTGATGAGCAGATTTGTTAAGACTTACTAGGCAGGAGACCTGGGCTAAGTGTTTTATGTGTGTTAACTCATTTAATCCTCAGAAGGACCCCACAAGGGAGATAATATCATTTACGCACTTGGCCAAGGTCACAGAGAGAATAGAGTAGGTGTAGGGCCAAGATTCAAACCCAAGTCTTCTGACCCTCAAGGCCCAGGCACTTGCCTTTGTGCCAGTGCATCCTCCATCACTCCAGGGGCTGAGAAGAGGCTAAAAGACCCTGTCCCAGAGATGCTGCCGAGGAGTTAAGGAGCACCGCCAGGGGAGAGTACAGGCTACATGCGAGGAAGCACTAAGTTTCCATGATGACACTTAATTGTCACCACTCAGTCTTGCTCGGCTCAAGGTGAACTGTCAACTGAACTGTGATGGACACAAAGTCTGTTTTTGTGTGGGACTCCAGCCTTGACATGTCATGTCCCTTTTGGGACACTTTCTCTCTCTACCTTCTATTGTAGGCCTAGAAAGCTGCCCAAGATCCTGACCCAGCTGTTAGGCTTTTTGAGTCATTTCCTTGTAGAACAATGAGATTTGAAAGCCAAACCCAAGACAAAAATCTGGCTCAACGCAAACATATCCCATGGTTACCTAACTGAGGGATATTTGGATATGTAACCATGTCACCGCCCCCTCGAATCACCAATGTGGTGCCAAAGTTGGATGTACAAAGGGCACTCAAATAATCCAAACCACAGTAAGCTCCTGGAAGGCAGGGACCATGTCTGAGCCATGACTGGGTCAACATCTAGTGCAGTAAGAGGGCCCTGGTTATTGCTTGATAAATAAAAATTCAATTAATTAATGCTCAAGACCAACCTTGTAGAAATTAATCAATTTTTTTCCCAATAAAATGGAGGGATTCAGTCTCAGGGCAAGGCGATGTGATGCTGACGTGTTCATTGACAAAAACAGTGCAAGAAGCTGAGTGATTATGTTCAGACCTCACCAGAGGTTCAGGAATTTAATCTCCTTACAAAGAGCTTAATCTCAGTTTCATTCTCTGCAGAAAAGCTGCCATTAATCAAGACCTAAGAATGCTTAGGTATAGAAGATGTGACCAATCACCAGTTCAAGTTCACACTCTAAAAGCTGTTTGTTTCTTCAAAATCCTGAAGAGTTACCATTCAGTTAACAAGCTGAAAAGAGAAAGGATCAAGAAAAGGCCTTTCCTTCATGTGTAGAAATGCCAATAATCACTAAGTGATAACAAAATTCTACCAATATACAATTATGTCAGCCTCGGGAACATGGAGACTTAAGCACAATCCCGGGAGAATAGAGTCAAAAATCAATTAAGGAATGTGTCAAGTGGTATGAATCCTTCTCATTTCCCATGTAGTATCCCCAAACGATCCATTTGCTGTTTTATAGCAACATTTGAAAAAATTGAAATCTAAGGCTTTCATATTTGGGTCCCAGGGGGTTTCAATCTTATGAGGAAAGGCCTTCATTAGAATTTACCACCACCTTAAAAATCTTGTAATTTGGTGTCAAAACGTTTACCTGAAAAAATAGTGTTTGTACTGAAATAGTTAAGGATGAAATGATATAAAGTCTGAGATTTGCTCCAAAATAATCCAGGGATGGGGTGGGGAATGTGGGAGACATAAGGAAACAGGATTGGCAATGAGCTGAATAATTGCTGAAGTTGGGTGAAGGCATGTGGGAGTTCATTTTACCTTTGTATATAACTGACATCTAAAAAATTAATGGTAATTTGCCCAAGCCCATCAGGGAAGAGACAGTCCTCACTGGACTGTCCCACTCCATTCCAGAGGCAGAGAAACCACCACTCGTCAGTACCTGACTTACAGCCGTACCTCATTCGGAGGCATGTGTGCTTCTCCCAGATATCGACATAGTTGCCACATTAAAGGACAGGCTTCTTAGGATACTTTCTAAAAAATGTGACTTAGGAAGGAATTTTCAACTGACCAAAATTGTCCTCTTGTTTAAATGTAGGCATTTGGTAAATTCAGCTTTCCAAATGGGCAGCTTACTTCACTTCAGTAGAAAGGCCTTTTACAGCACTATTAGGCATCTGCCCAAAAGAGCAAAAGACATTCTATAATAAAGACATCTGCACCCGAAAGTTTATGGCAGCACAATTCACTATTGCAAGGATGTGGAAACAACCCAAGTGTCTGTCAATTCATGAGTGGATTAATAAAATTTGGCATACGTATACAATGGAATATTACTCAATCATAAGAAATGAAAGTGATCTAGCACCTCTTTTTTATCCTGGATAGAGCTTGAGCCTATTATCCGAAGTGAGGTATCACAAGATCAGAAGAATAGGCTCCACATGTACTCGCCATCGAATTGGCACTGACGGATCAGCACTATGGTGCTCACACGGTAGTAATATTCTCCAGGGATTGGGGGGGATGGCGGGGGGCGGTGTGGGTAAACTCACAACTGAAGGATGCGGTGAGCATTGTAGAGGGGGGAAGGGCATGCCTCTAATCCTTGCTCGGGTGAGGCAAAGACATAAAATGTAACCAAAATGTTTGTACCCTTTAACCTTTAAAAGGTTAAAAGGCCTTTTAAACACAAAGTCTACAAAGGAAAGCTGTGGAACTGTTTAGGAAATAGTTGCTCCAGAAATATTAGCAGCAGGCAATGCCTAAACATGAGAGAAGATTACAAAAGACTCATGTTGGAATCAGTTGCATAGAACTTAAAAGCTTATGTCCCCAAAGAAAATGGTTCTGTGTGATGGCTAAGTGTCTAGGCACTTAGACATCCATCCAAAGACTGCTGGATGGATGATGTTGTCGAATAGTACAAAAGAATCCTTTCTAAGCTTCCTGAATCTACCCAGTCTGGGCCCATCTGCCTCCCAAGGTGCTGGGCATGGGCCAGTGTTAAAACTTTCGTAGTGCCACTAACACACTAGCTCAAAGCCCAAGGTAATCCAGGGAAGAGCTGGGCCACTGGTCCAAGGTGGGAAACTACACACATAGGCTAGGGCTAGAATAGCTGTTCTCAAGGAGGGGTAAGTTTGCCTTCTAGGAGACTTCTGGCAGTGTCTGGTATCATTTTTGATTGTCACAATAAGGGGAGGAAGATTGATACTATCATCTAATGAGCAGAGGCCAGGGATACTGCTAAACACAGGACAGTCCCCTACAACAAAGAACTATCCAGCTCAGTGTCATCTGGGCTGTTTTGAGAAACCCTGGACTAGAGCAACAGTTGCCACAACTGCCTCACAGCCCATGTGCAAGGAGGGATGAAAGTGCTTGGGGAGCCAGGGCAGAGATGGCAGGAAGAAGGGAAAGAGAGAGGCACCCGCCTACAGACAGTCTAACCCCAATATTACCCATGCGGCTTCCTGCTGGTCTCTTCCAGCCTTCTCCTCCCTCCACCTCCACTGCCACCATCCTAAACCAAGTTCTCTTCACCAGGAAGACTGTAGCAGCTTCCTAACTAGTGTGCCCGCATGCAAATCTATTCTCTGTGCAAAAGCCCAGGAGACTGCAGTGCAGTGGTCAAGCACACAGCCAGGCTACATGACTGACTCAATGAGAAGCAGCACTCGGTTTGCTTGTACCTGCATCTAGTGTGTTGAATTAGAGCAGTTGCTACAAAAAGCTGCAACTGCCTTTAGCTGCATGGAAACCAAAAATGCCCCGATCTTGGCTGAAAGAATTACCTGTGCCGTGGAGGCACCAGACCTGAACTCTGGCCAGGGACCCCAGATGTTCTCTTTGCTTCCATCTCAAGAACCTTTTCCTTTCAGTCAAACCAACTTTCTAAGCCTGAAGAATAAGGGGGGAGTTTTTTCCTTGTATATGGCAGGAGCTCGGGGATGTTTTCACTCGTCCTGAGACTGAGGCTGACTCTGGGAACCTCAGCCCTGCATCTTTCTAAGGTAGGGGTAGCAGCAGTCATTCCTGTTGAGGGGTCATTTGAAAGCCATTCCTTTTCAGAAAACCACAGAATGGCAGTTTTGTTTTAGTGTTTTGACTTTAGTATCAAGTAATCAGCTTCTTTTTCCAAAATTACTTAATATGGGAAATGTAAACATTTTCTAACAACACTTTCTTAAATCATTCTAACAAATCTTACATATCTGACCACGGTCCTGTGGCCTTCCCCACCACGCTGGTCTCGGTCCCGGAGGAAACAGAATTCGCCACACATGGTTCCAATGAGGGGACCTCAGTGAAGGGGCTACCGAGGGAGGGGTGGGCAGGGCTAACGAAACAACGAGACGTTGAGCGTGCGGGAACTAGCAACTCTGGGCATCATGACCACGTGTCAGGTGGAGCCATGGGCACTGCAGACAGGCAGCTTTAGTCACGGAGAGAAGCCGCTACTGCCAGAGACCCTGGCCCCAAAGCAAAGGGAACAGGGAAGTAATTCCCTAGACTTTTCCCCTCCAACCCTCTCATCTCCTGCAGTGCCTCTGACTGGCCCCGGACACAACTGGGAGTTAGCCAGCAAGGGAAGCTCAGTGGTGCTGCCCACAAAGGTCAGCTTCCTGGAGACTGATGGTGGGTGGGGGAGAACAGAGAGCACCACCCATACTGCCTTATAATAAAGCATTAGCTGACAGGAGTCCTGGAAATACGTAGACGAGAACATTGTCCAAAAACACTTCCAGAGGCAGAGCCAGTTGGAGAAAGAAGCTCCAAGCTCAGGGCTCAGTGAACAGCCAAACACCAATTTCAAAACAGAGCGGAAGGATAGCCATTTAACTGTTACCAGAACTGCATGCTGGCACCAGCTGCAGTGCACGCCACAGATCTCTTCAAGTCAGCGGAGGATCAGGTGTGAGGGAATAACAGATTCTCAAAGTTGGCTTCAGCTTCCTGCAGTTTTGAATTAAGATCCTAGGGATACTGGCTTTCCCAAAGATCAAGTCAAACACGGCATTTCAATTTTCACCATCTATTGGTTCCCAAATTCTGTGACTGAAAAACAAAAGACTTGTCCCAGGGGACTGGTGGCTTGGCTTCAAGCTATAGCTCTCAATCGCTTTGGTCCTGGGGAACTGAGTGGTCTCCCCTTACACACCTCACTCCCCAGGCGAAACTGCCAGAGCCAGCCCTTTCTCCACCTACAAACTCTCTCTCTCTCTCTCTCTCTCTCTCTCTCTCTCTCTCTCTCTCTCTCTCTCTCTCTCTCTCTCTCTCTCTCCCTCCCTCCCTCCTTCCCACCTGTTTTGTCTGCCTCCTGCCCAATAATCAAAATCAGAATCTAGCAATACAACCATTATGTTGAGAAAATTCAGGAAACATTTTGAACCCCTGCACCTTGTAGGGCACCAGAACAGAGGTAGGAAAGACGAGAAAAGAAGAAAAGGAGAGGGGAAGGTGGGGAGAAGTGTGGAGAAGAAGAGAGGAAGGAGGAGGAGGAAGAGGAGACGACTGTAGAAGAGAGGAAGGCAAGAGTGGAGATGGAAGGGGGAAAGGATCAGCATTCATTCATTCCTTTGACAAATCCTTTGAATGCTTACCAGGAAGCAAGAACTTTCGAAGCCTTCCCCACCTCCATGCTATCCCTCCCCTAAAACCCTCTAAGTCTTCACTGACTTGGGGCCTTTTGTAATACCTCCTTTCAGTGAAGACAGGGATCTTGATGTCTATCCACCATATCCTCAGGGTGGAAGCCTCCCTGGATAATACCGGACTAGATTTTACCTACACAAAGAAGGTATCACAGGGAGGCAGAGAAACCCTACAAATTGGGATGTGCCCACGTCCTGTCCTTCACAGTTGAGGCAGGCACCTGGCGTGGGGGCAGCCATCTGCTTCCCTTGGCTGGCCTCAGGCCCCGCACTGACACACGTTCTGCTCTTCTCATTTTTCTTCTATCCTTTTTGCTCTAAACGACCATTACAAGAAGTGTTTCCCTGGAAAAAGACCTAGCTACCCAGAGGGATGTCATGAAGGAAGGAACAAGTGGAAAGGACAGACAACAGTGGAGAGTAAGGGGCTACTATGATCACGCATCAGTCGATAGGGCTGGCCTAACCTTTGAGAACTGTCCAAATTCACACTCTTAATTTAGGGTTGGACAAACTGAGAACCAGGGAGAGCCAGAGGGTAGGGAATGACGGAACACTGGAGCTAGGCAGGACTGTGTGCTCTGCCAGGCAGCAGGCACTGATGGGACAGGTCTTCCAGACTCCAGCCAGGGTCTCCATCTCACGGGTGGCTCGGTCCCCTGAAGATCTGGATCTGACACCTGTTCCAATTCCATTCAGGAGCTACAAGGTGAGCTGGTCTATAGTCCTAAGAAAGCAAGCCAGAGCCAAGAGGTCAAAGCCGTCCACACAAAATGGGAAGTCCCCAGGCCACCACACCCTTTGGACCTGATCATCATCCTAAGTGGGGAAAACACATCCTGAGTCCCCTTTGAAAGTAAGTCCAGTTAAATCAGAGACGAGACCCTACAAAGCTTTTTTCTGTTCCCTGGTTTCGGAAACACCAGAATAAAAATGAGGCTAGTTATGGCTTTCTCAATCTCGGTACCATTGGCATTTGGGGCCAGATAGTTCTTTGTTGTTAGGGACCCTCCTGTGTGTTGTAGGGTGTTTGGCAGCATCCCTGGCCTCTACCCACTAGATCTCAGTGGTACCTCCCCTCCAGTGCGACAACCAAAAATGTCTCCAGACCTTGCCAAATGTTCCCTGGGAAGGGGAAGGGGTGCAAAATCACCCCCAGTTGAGAGCTACGGCTTCAGACAATCATGGGATATTTACATGGTCATCTGAGTGCAGAGGCTTGATCACAGATGGAGAACCCAGGTCAGGTTTGCCTGGGCCCACCCAGCTATGACTGGCAGAGTCAGGCTGTTGACTAGTGTCCCCAGAGCTCTGCTCTCTGCACAGAATAATTCTTGTTTCAGAACTTGATGTGTCACCCTGCTGTACTATCTGCCCCTTGGTCTCCCTTTGTGTGATGTGGCTGCCCTGTCCCTTGCCTCGTGGGGTTGAATCTGGCCATGTCCCTCACAGCGCTAGATCAGGAACTTCTCAGAACCCTTCCAACATGATGTTGCTCTTGGACTGGAAGAAAGGGCCACAACTGTCCCCTTTGACTTGCCGTGTTTGAGGAGCTTGGAAAGCCTGAATATTTCTCTTTCCTTTTTTTAGGAGGTGACCTTCCCTAGCCCCATGCGGCTGCTGTGAGGATAGAGATAACATGAAGTATGGCGCTTGGAATTATTTAAGCTCTGTGATTCACAAGCATTTAGATTATTTAACTGCTGATTATGATTATTTAAGCTGAAAGACTATACTTCTCTAGCTCAGAAAATGTTTGTATTTCCATTAAAAACCACCAAGCCAAGGGCCCTTTTGACTGACATTTTTCACTATTAAAACTATACATACAGTGCATGTTTTTGGCCAGAAGACAGCGTGCCCCTTATTTTGTTTTAAGATAAGGAAGCCGACTTCAAAGGCCTCCTCCAATGGGTTCCCTCCCTCCCACCATCACCCCAGCCTGCTGTGCTGATCCACCGGGGCAAGCTGGAAGAAGCACCCACTGCCTTCTGCTATTTAATCAAAACTGGTCCCATCATTCCCAGACTTGAGATTCTTATCATGACATCCCAAGTTCTTTATTAGGAGAGAGTGTACTCAATGGTTACAGTAGTGGACTACAGTGTCAAACAGACTTGTATTTGAGATCCAGGTATCTGAGCCTTGGCGTTTGCATCTAAGAACAGGGGCCATGATACTCCCCACCTCACAGAGGTGGCTGCAATATGCAAGTGAAGTACTTAGCTCAGGTAGTAAGTATTTAATAAATGCTCCCTGGTAATACTAATCCCATCACACAAAGTCTCCCTGCACTGATAGTCTATATGCCTGGGCTAATTTAATTCTCTGAAGGCATTTTAATCAGAGATGACACATTTCTCAAGGCAGGGATAGTGAAGAGCTCTTTATTCTACCTGGCATTCCATTTAACCCACTTTGATTCTTTTCCTGTAATGAGTTGTGAAACACATCTCTGTTTGACTCAGATACGTCACATCCAAAGAGTTTTATGAAACATAAATGTCCTAAAATTCAGGGGAAATTCTATTGTGGCTCTATATTAGCGAGGGTAGTATACTAAACCAAGGAGTAATTTTTTTTTTTTTTTAACTTTTGGCAGAAGTGTCTGCATTCAAGTAGAATTCCTCAAGGGAAGGAACAAAGAAGATCCCAGCATCTCCTAAGTGTCATCTATGTGCCAGGGCATTTATTTAGTGAATTATAGAGAGAGTTCCACATTGGAAGGATTCTTGGAGATCACCTTTGCCCTCCGCTTGGGATAGGAATTCCTTCTGTAGCACCCAGAACAGGTGAAAGAGTACCTAGTGCTACAAAGTTCTTTTGCACTGAAGGAAAATCTTCCTCCTCCTAGATTCTACCCACCAACTCTAGCACAACCTTGTGAGGCAGCAGAAATCAGTTCACATCTTTTCTTGCATGTCACCCCTTTTAATAGGTGAAAGAAGCATCTGTCTTCTTGGCTGCCTCTGCACCTAACACCGCTCACCCACCAGCTATCCCAAGCATGATGAGATTTTCAGGTATCCCTCAACCTGTTCACTCCATACATGATTCCCCATAGTTTACCAACCATGGTGCCCAGAAATGAACTCAGATATACACTAGACACATATGCATATGAGTAAATGTCTGTTAGAAATATTCTCTTTTAAGGTGTAATTGCAAAGTTTTTTTTAATGCTCAGTGAGATAACATACCAATTGACCTATTATTTCATATTTTATTCATTTTGGCAAAGACTGCTAATTGCCTCCAATAGCCATTCTTTCCTTTCCTTCCTTTTTCCTCTCCTTCCTTGGTACTGGATTCCCAGAACACTAGCTGGGCACAGAGCCACCCGGCTACAAGCTGCATTTTCCTGCTTGTCTTGAAGTTCAGTGTGACTGTGTGACTTACAACCCTGGCCAGTGGCCTCCTTCCCCCACACTAGTTCTCATACCTAGTAGAATATAATGTCCACCAAAAGGAGGATTTTTGTTCACAGAGTCCTTTCTGCTCACTTAGAATGGTGCTTAGATAAGTGCCTAGGCTTAGAACAGTCTTTGCAAATAGCAGATACTCAACAACTATTTATTGAACAAATTGTTAAATGACTCAGCTGTCAATAGATGGTATGTATAACTTAAAGGACAGGAAGGCTTCTTTCTCTTTTCTCCTTTCTGCTAGCTGGCATATGGATTGGATAGCTGGAATCAAAGCAAAAGTGTTACACCAAAAGGTGGAAGCTAAATGCTAAAAATGGCCAAACATCAAGACAGAAGGAGCATGGGTCCCTGGTGACTGCGGGGGTACTTACACGGGCTTCTGAAATGTGGGGTTTTCTGATCCTTACATTTGACGCTAACTGGAACATTCCACTATTCTAAAGTTATTTTCTTTACAGTTAAGTTTTACTTATCCACTGTATGTTTTGTGAATAGCAAGTCTTTTCTGCTATAGACTAGAAGCCACCAACTTCAGGGTTAAAAGAGGGAAACAAATGATGAATAGTAAGCAACTGTGCATTATGTCACCACCTGCCACTCAAACCAAAATCGATTTTGAATGAGCCATTCTTCATGACATGTATTCCCTCCCTCTCTGCTACCTGTCCTCAATCACTGCAAGTAACTTAGAAGGCTGCAACCGTCAGTGTTCTAGCTGACTCAAATACCTTTTAGAACCGAGCATGTAGTAAACAGAAACAGACAGACGGAGATATTCTAGGACGCAACCAGAGTATTTAATATTTAAAAAATTGGACGTGTCAATGTTTTTATAAATAAACCGTTGGTTGGAGAAAGAATTGTGTTGCCACAATAAGGAAAATTCTTGAATGTATGAGGCCAAATTGTAATTTAAAGACAGCATCAATGTATGCTAACTATAATGGACATAGCTAACATATTAATATATAAAAGTGATATATATATCACTTTCTCCCAAATGCACAATCTCATTCAATCACCATAACATCTCTGTAAACTACTACAACCCTCTTGTAACTGAGTTTATCAATTTTAAGTAACAGTTGCCTTCCAAATTCCTCTCCCAGGCTCCATTTATCCTATCCAAATTGCTAGGCACTTAGGATTCCTTCTTAAAGAAATGTGATTTGTCTTTTCTCATGTTGGCATGAAGTAAAGAATAAATCGATTTTATCATTTTATGCACCCTGCCTCTCCTTTGAAGGGTACTTACCTAATGAGTGGCTCTCTCAGAAAGGATCCCAGATCAAAGAGGCCAACAGGATAATGCCCTAGAATAAGCTGCTGCCTTACCTCACTGTAAACGTCCTAAAAGAACCCAGTGTATACAAAGCCTTACGAGGCTATCTGGAGAAGATGTCTAAAATCCAACAGTACTCAGTAAATTAAGATGGATTGCACTACACCATCAGATGAGTTAAAAAAAAAAAAAACATAGGGATCTGTGGAAAATTTTTATATAACATAAGCAGAGGAAATCACCACAAAAAGTCTAAAATACACATTTCAAAATATGTGACTATTAACCAGCTAGCAAAATCCTTACTCAACTCAGCATATTATACTAAATGGAAAAAGTCATTAGGCTGTGTGTCTGCCTATGAAACTACTTTGGTAGTTTAAATCATCCAAGCAAATGCACACAGGTAGATTTTAAGCACTGTATCTCATGGCACTCAAGTCCTTTTAGCCACAGATATCAAATTCATCTGCCACAAATTAAATAACCGAGCTCTGGTTATTAGATTACAAACTTATTAACTGGCATTAGTAAAATCAAACATAGAATGATGTTCTTAATATTCCTTTAATAAAACCCCTTTTAAATAGGAGGAAATGTAAGAAAGTTGAATAATTATGAAGTGTTTTAGCAAGAGGTTTTAGATATTTTTTAAGTAGAAGAATAATCTTATGCACAAGGAAAGATAACTATCACATTCTTCTATGAAAATATATGGATGGAAGCTGTTAGTTTCTTCCAGTGTGGGAATAATGACTGGCAGTTAGAATACCAACCCATGAAGACCAAACTACAAAATAGAGTTACTACGGTTTGGATATTTGTCCCCTCCAAAGCTCACGTTGAAATCTGACCCCCAATGTTGGAGGTGGAGCCTAATGGGAGGTGTTGGGATCATGGAGGGGGCGGGGTTCACTCATGAATAGATTAATGTCCGCCCTCAGGGGTGAGCCTGACACACCTCCCTGCAAGCCTCCTCCCTCGCCAGGTGGTATCTGCACACACCAGCTCCCCTTTGCCTTCCACCATGAATGGCGGAAGATGCTGGCAACATGCTTCTTGTACAGCCTGCAGAACTGTGAGCCAAATAAACCTTTATTCTTTATAAATTACCCAGCCTCGGGCATTCCTTCACAGCAACACTAAGCAGACTAAGACAGGAGTGTTGGAGGGAAGAATCCTATAGGAAATATAATTGGCCCTCCGCATCCATGGGTTCCACATCCACGGATTCAACCAATCTCAAATCAAAAATATTAAAAAAAAAAAAAAACCCTGCATTTGTACCGAACATGTATATACTTCTTTCTCAACATTATTCCTTAAACAATATAATGTAACAACTATTTACATAGCATTTATATTGTATTAGGTATTATAAGTAGTCTAGAGATGATTTAAAGTACCAGGGAAACTGGGCACAGTGGCTTATGCTTGTAATCCTGGCATTTCGGGAGGCTGAGGTGGGAGGATTGCTTGAGGCCAGGAGTTCAAGGCTGGCCTGGGCAACATATTGAGACCGCATGACTATAAAATAGATTTTTAAATAATTAGCCAGGCATGGTGGTGCATGTCTATAGTCCCAGCTACTTGGGAGACTGAGGCAGGAGGATCGCTTGAGCTCAGGGAGTTTGAGGTTGCAGTGAGCTATGATTGTGCCATTGCACTCTAGCCCAGGCAACAGAAAGAGACCTTGTCTCTTAAAAAAAAAAAAAGTACAAGGGCAGATGTCCATAGATTATATCAAATACTACATTACTACCCCAATTTATATCAGGGACTTGAGCGTCCATGAATTTTTGTATCCAAGGGAGGTCTGAAACCAATCCCCACGGATGCTAAGGCATGCCTGTACATCCAACGCTCTCCTTTTGGAAGAACTTGGCCTCAGTTCCTGAATGGGTTCACAGACTATGAGAAGGTACATCACACTTTCCATGTCCCTCCTTACCTGAAATAACCGAGAGGGTCCTCACCTTTGGAAATGACTTTGTAAGTGGGATTCCAAACCTCTTTGGTTACATAAGAAACTATTTTTATTTGCTCATTTATTTGTTCATTTATTTCCTTCACTCATTTTACTAAAAAGTAAGCTTGACAAGGTCAACCGTTTTTTCTGTTTGTTCACCTAGAACAGTGCCTGGCACATAGTAGATGCTCGATGGATGTTTATGAATTTTTGAACTAACTTATCCTTTCATTCCTCAAATGCTTATTGAATGCCTACCATGTGACAGATTCTCAATACTCAACATTAACAAAAATTCCACTGTAAATAAAATAAAATCACATGATAAATATTTAAGTTAGAAGAATCAGGCAATATTTTCTCACTCTAAATTCAGTCTAAATTTAAAATGTGGGCTGGGTCCAGTGAGTGGCTCACACCTATAATCCTAGCACTCTGGGAGGCTGAAGCAGGAGGATTGCTTGAGACCAAGAGCTCAAGACCACCCTAACGAACATAGTGAGACCCCCGTCTCTATTAAATATGCGTGTGTGCATGTATGTATATACTTATTTTTAAAATATGAGGACAACCCAAGAAGAATGGCAAGGGAAAATGTAGGTCAGTTTGGCACATGTCCCAAAATGATCTAACACAAAACAAAACTCAGGTTAAAAACGAAACAACTGGGGAGTAGATGTAGCTACCAAAAGGTAGTACCAGAGATCTTTGTGATGATGGGACAGTTCTGTATCTTGACTGTGGTGGTGATTACACAAACTATACATGTGATAAATTTGCATATAACTAAACACAAACATATATACACAAATGAGTGCATGTAAAACTGGAAAAATCTGAATGTACAACATCAATCATCTCATGTGATATTGTACTATAATTGTTCAAGATGTTATAATTGAGGGAAATGGGCAAAGGACACAGGAGACTTCTTTGTACTATTTCTTGCAACTATATGTCAATCTACAATTATGTAAAAATAAGTGAATAAAATAAAATTAAATAAGAGGATTCTTAAAACATACTTCATATTAGCACAACATTGGAACCAAGATAGATGCCCAATAATGAGATAAACCTATATGGCAGTATATTCAGTAATTTAAAAAATACAACTCTATATCTGTGACATGGAAGGTTGATCACATTCTGTAAGCAAAAGAAGGACTTACAGACTATTGAAATACAATCTAATTTTCTTTTTAAAATAAGGAGCATTTGTAAAGGTATACACCAATATGCCATCAGTGTTTATCTCTGCATGTTAGAATCATGGGTGATTTTATTTTTTCATATTGCTTCTCCATATTTCCTCTTTTTTTGTTTCTAAAATGAGCAATAATACCTAACAAATATCTAAAAGGCCATCTGTGCTATTGATAGTGCTCAGCTGAATTCTGTAAAGCTCTGGAACAAAAACCAAGACAATTGGGAAAGTCCTATGGAAAGACATTTCATTGCAGTATCAGGACGCATGAGCTACCTGTGAGAGCCGTGGAACATGAAGCACTTCCTTATGAGCCTGTGGCCTCCAATGCAAGTGGTGTTCACCAGCACCTGGTGAATTCCTCATTAGTAATGATGCGAATGGGAGTCTGGCTCACACAGCCTGGGAGGGTGGACCCAACTCCGTGCCATTTGATTTTGCAATGAATTTAACAGGTGCCACCTCTCATTTTAAAAGCTTCTTTTATGTTTCAAAGCACTTTCACACATGCTGGTTTATATTAATTTTAGTCCGGTACTTTTTTAAACAATCCTGTCCCTACCGCAGTTCTGTAGAGTAAGCAGGGTGGGTATTATCACCTCCGTTTTACTGAAGAGAAAACTGAAGCAAGCTGAGGGTGATCTTCAATGTTACGGGGTGAGACAAGAGTGAGTTGTGAGATCCCATCTCCTCTCTCTTGACTTGCCACCCCACCCCTCGTTCCTCTAGCAGCACACAGCCTCTCCCTTCTCACCAGGGTTTGGAGACTGGGTGGACCTGGCCTAAAGATGCTTGCATGAAGGGTGCCACTCGAATGAAAAGCCAACAATACTTGGCGCAGTGGTAAGCAGTACCAACAATGATAATACCCATCTGAGTATTCCCACTAACTTATCTCAGTATATAACCAATGTGTCAATTCCATTGTGTCAATTCAGCATAAAAATAACGATCGATCAAACCAGTTGGTTGACTTGAACAGCCCAAGAGGCTGGTGAGTCTAGTTGGGCACCTCAGCTAATATACTTGCCCTGTACCTGTGTCCTTCCTTAGTCCCAGAGAAGGAGCCTGTAAGTTTGGCTTCTGGGACAGTAAATAGTGAATAGAGCTTAATGAAGCAGGGCTTTGTTACTTCGACCAAAGGAATTAACAGAGGAATTTTGTATTTATTTTGCAGTGGCAGCAGATTAAGCACTTCAGCAATAATGTGGCAATTCACCAAAAGAGGTCTTAGTTAGGTGTTATCTGAAATCATGAAGTTAAGTGGGAAAACATACACATGGAAAAGGTTTATATGTTTTAAAAAAATAAATCCAAATTTTAGATAAATGATACTCTTCACAAAGTGTATTAAGCCGATGACATATTTTCATTGGCTGATAGTGCCATTTACACACATACATCATTTTCTGTGTGCCAAGCCCTCTGCTGGCACCTCTCCTCACATCCACCCCCATGCAAGTCGTTACAGGAAGAAACTAGGGGGTCAGCGACGTTAGGGACATTTCTGCCACGTCACACAGCCACCAAGTGGAAGCAACAGGATTCCAAGCCAGGTGTGATGACTCCCAAACCAGCATACTTCGCCATTACTTGTTCTCTTGAAATGCTTAAAGTATTAACATATCCTCTTTTCATAAACAGGAAGTAATGAAAGTTTCCTTATAATGGCATAATATTAATAAATCACTACAGGAGGAGCAGTGTTAACTTGGGATCAGCTGGAAAACAAGGAGAAAAACTAGGCTGGACTTGACATGTGACAACACACAAGGAGGCAGAAATGGGATAGATAAGTGGGAAAGAATAAAGGCCGATGGACTCAATCTACCTACATTGTTAATATCTTAATACGGATATTGGTTATTGTTAATAAATTATTGATCAAGGTGATAATGTCACAGACACTTGAAATACTTTTCTTCTCAGCTACATAAAATTCGATCTCCAGCATTCAACAAATTCACTCATTCAACAAACCATTATCAAGCACCTACCATATGCCAGACACTGCTCTGGGCAACAGACAACCATTGAGTGCCTAGCATGGTCCTGGCACTGCTCAAGGAGGCACGATTATTGCGGTGACTCAAACAGACAAAAGTTCCAGATTTGACAAAGTTCACGTAAGCTCCTTGAGAAAATGAGGCAGCAGAAAGTGAGCTTGAGGTGGAAGAGTTTGTTTTTAATCCTGGCCAGACGGCCTTAAGCATATTATTTGAATGTCTTTGAGTTTCAGTTCCCTCACCTCTAAACTGAGTATAAGAATATCTGTTTTTATTATATCATCTTTTATTAGGAAAAATGCTAGTTTATATGTGAAAAAAAAAACCTACTTATTCTTTGGTCTGGGAGAAACTGAGGTAGGAATAAAAATTTTGTCCTCATTATTAAATCCTTCAAAATCCTTCATTCTATATTTTCCATGATCTAAGCTTTCTGGGTTTAGTGCTAACCATGTGTAAGACTTGCTGGGTCACAATAAGGTCACTTCCAGACCGAGCCACCAATTTCAAAGTCTGTGTTACAGGCTTAAGATACCATAATTATGTATGTTTCCCCTTACTGTGGAAGGAAGTCAGCTTTAAAGTATATCTTAGTGATTATTTCGTTTCAAAACTTACATAGAGAGATGCTAATACTCGACTAGTTATTTAGAAACAGACCCATTACAATTGATTATTATGGAAATCTTTCAGTAACTGTCTTTCCTGTGTTCCTCCATGATGATATTTCACTGTGAGAACCAAATAGGAGGTAGGCATAAGGTGGTGTGTCATAGGACCACGGGAACAACCATTTCCCAGCACTCAGTTGCTGTACTGATTAAATCAAAGAAAGCGATTGGTTCCAATCTAATCTGCACCGTTTACCTACACAACCTCTCCCAACCAGGATGTGTTGGGGGCCGTGGGCTTTCCAACCTATTTTTATCAGCCCTGCAAATCAGAGTTCTGCTTTCTAAACAAAGAGATGCCAACCTTGAGATGCTGTGAAAGCCAACACAAGCCAGACACTGTACACAAGTGAAAAGAATATAATTAGCAAAGTTACAGTCACAATTAGGAAATACCTCCTCAGAAAAGTTTCCACTTAACTCTGAGCAGTGCTCAAATTACCACGGTGCTTAAGGAGGCCTCTGTCTCTTGGCCGTCTCAGACCTTTGTGACAGATCTATGAATACCAGCGCCATCCACAAAACACAGATGCACAAAATCTAATGCTGGATATATATCTATTTTTTAAATCGCAGATGTGAAAAACAAATCGAGACATCAAAGTTACAACTTAGAAAGTAAGAAACGCAGTCTCGGAAATGACCAGTCAAGTGTTCATTAAATTATGCTTTCTCTGAGCTCTTTCTTACCTTTTCTAAGCCTTCCCCTTTCCCACCCTACAGCGAGGTTCGAAGAGAGAGATCACGAAAGCAAGACTGGGTACTCACTTCATCTCCAGGATCTCCTCCAGCTGCTTCCGCCTCTCCATCCGGAGGTTGGCCAGGTGCGCTTCCTTTTCAGCCAGGGACTGCTGCGTGGAGGCGAGGCGCGCCTTAGTGGCATCCAGCTCCTGCCTGGTCTTCTCCAATGCGTTCATCAGTTCTTCTATCTGAAAGGCACATGGAGTTCGGGGTGTCATTCCCGCTTCATTCAAGCACAAGGCATTCCTCGCTAGGCTGTGTTCTGACAATGAACACGTGAGGAAATCCTGAGTATTCCTGAACCGGGCACTGTGTCTTGGACCCCTTTCTTTCTTTGTCACTGGTTAAAAATAAATGTTTCGAACACAAGAAATGTCCAAATTTCTCCAAGGTCCGTGTTCAATTGGATTGCCTAATAACCTTTATAGAAACTATTTAATGTATTTATTAGAAGTGGGGGTGTGTGTGAGTGGCTTGACCCAATTTCAACCCATGTTTGGCAAAAATCTCAGATACTTCCTCGTAGTTGAAGGAAGGCACCTCTCAAAATGCACTTTGCTTGGCACGATATGCATACTTTTGTGCGTAGGCCCCTGAGTACTTTGACA
This sequence comes from Indri indri, assembly GCA_004363605.1. Taxonomy (NCBI): domain Eukaryota; kingdom Metazoa; phylum Chordata; class Mammalia; order Primates; family Indriidae; genus Indri; species Indri indri. Next base: position 63,498 of record RJWJ010000588.1, read on the forward strand.
GAAAGTTAATCCGCGCGTTTCAGATTCATTCATGTTTTAACCTATCGAAGCCTTGTTTGGTAAAAGCTATTCTATGTCCAAGGGGCCTCGGAGCCCCTCGCGCCTCACCTCCCTGACTTACATTCAGGAAACAAGGTTTGGCCAAAAGTAAACAGAATTCCAGCCACAAAAGGTTCAAGTTTGGTTTGCCCCTGAAGTTTGAGAGGGTTCTAAACTTGAAATAAATGACATGTAACTTTTATAGGGTGCTAATACACCATAGAAATAAGCCAGACTATCAAATATCCAGGATTTTCAGCCAGGTCCCAAAATATTGGACCATGGAGCCCTGAGGCAAGGCCTTGCCCTCCCCAAACCACTGGGGACTTTTAAAAGCCAACACACAACAAAGAGGGCTGGTGTTTATGATTACGTTCCAGAGACTTCCGTGGAGCAAGCTGGTGAAACGCCATCCCTTGCGCAGACGCAGGCTGCATGTCTACCCTGCTGATCCAAAATCATGGTTCCAGGAAGTTTCTAGATTCCAGAGCTGATGTTTGGCTTTTTAAACCACCCCTTCCAGCTGAATTTGGCAGAGTAGGCTCATCCATCACTAAAGTCAACAGAACACCCTTCAAAATGTGTCAATGACATGTTAAGTTCCAATTCATAAAGACTTTCTACACAATTTCTTCAGTTTTACATGGAATTTATTCAGAATAAGCATTATAGTTCACATCCAAGGTAAATTACATGCTTTTAAGATTCAAAAACCCTCCATTTTGCCCTGATAAAAAGAGGAAACTTAATGACCATGTAATTTAAATCAAAGCCCGAACCAAAAACAGTTTAAAAAGCAAGAATATAAAGGATAACTTATGGAAGTCACAGAGCCACACCTATTTAACCGTAGAATAGATAGCATTATTCTCTAACTTTACAAATATATAAAATTTAAAAAGTAATAGTAAGTTTTTTAGTTTCTCATACACGTTCATAGAATATCACAAATATTAGAAGCCCTCCTACAAAGCAATACATGATAAAGCTAATGCGGAATTTTCACTTGTCCTCCTTCTTTCCTATCTTTGATATACTCAATAGCTGTGTCCAAAAATGTCAGAATTATGGTCATTCAAAATGCCAATTCAGATCGTCTGCCTGAGCCTCCATATGAGGTGTCGTATGTCCTCAGGACCCCATGGCCTTTATTTCAAACATACTATTGATTCCAGGGGAGAGGAGGTCTCCAGGATTCCCATCTGCTGAAACTGATCTATCTGCAATCTATAGACACAGAGCTACTCAACTGAGCTTCCAAGGCCTTAGTTAACCTGCCACCAGACTGCTTGGGGCAGGCACCAGCTAGTTTTACATTAACCCAACGTTACACTTAGAGCAATGATTTGCAGGCTGCTCCAGTCATTCCAGTAATAACCACGTGGAGAAACCTGGGCACCTCAGAGATGTCACCCAGAGATTTAACTGATGGAGATGCCACTGGCTTCCATCAATAACTCCAAGTATGAGATGAGACCACTATTCTCAACAGGGGGAAATAGCTTCCCCCTCATCCTAATTCGTGTGCCCCTGGGCAGTGAGTGTTACATACTGAGGACCGGGGACACTGGCCTTAGATACACACTTCTAGTCTTAGTACAACAGTGTTTCTCTCTGACTTTTGCCAACAGTCACTGTGCTCTTGGAGTCTCAGTTTCCTTGAGAATGCCTCTGGTCCTTCCTGTTTTAATGTTCGATAATTTTGCAAGCTGTTTCCTTTGCTGCTGAAACAGGAACCTTAAAAAGCAAGAACTGTTTTCCCTGCTGTGGTCATTACGGTGCTTCACAATATTCCAGCTCTCCTCCTGATGGGGACATGCTAGGACCACACTTCCCCTCTCTAAGTTGGGCATGGCTTTGCTCATCAAACCACTGTCCTTTCCATGTAGAAACATTTAAGTGGTAGCATGCAACTCCAACCTTCCCCTTTCCCTGCCATGGTGATGGAAGAACCAAGTTTTAGATGACACCTCCTTCAGCCTGAGTCCCTGAGTGACCACAATGACGCCCAAGGCCAACCACAACACGTAAGCAAGATGTAAACTTTGATTGTACTATACCACTGAGCTTGGGGGCTGTCTGTTACTCCCAGCATAACCTGGCCCCTCCTGACTGGTGAACCGTCCAATTTCTTATCAAGTGCTCCACACCTGCCTCCATCTCCCCACACCAGTCACCTCTCATCAAGAGGAAACAGCTTGTTGTTCTTGCTATCCCATGGAATTTCTACTCCTGCAGGCCGCTGGTACCTTCCTTCATGCCAAATATCTTTTCTTAATGTGTAGCTTGCACAGCTAAACACTCCCCCAAATCTATCTGCCTCTTCTTTGAAGTAACATTTTAATTGACTCTATAAATGTAGTTTGTGTCTTAACAACCACCAGATTAGAATAACGGCCTCACTTACTAACCGTGTAACTAAGGCAAGTTCCTTCATCTCTCCCAGCTTTAGTTTCCTCACCTGTAAATAAGAGACCACGTTGCTTTTCTATTATTAACAGATGTTTGCGGGCACCTTAAGTGAGATGATGTAGCCCTGTTCTAACTGATATTCTCTTCTGATAGTAAGAATAAAGTGTATTCATTGTACATAATCTGAAACATGCAGATCTGAAAATCTTTAAATTTTCATCTTATTCATCAATAATATTATTTTTACTTAAGACCCCTCCAAATCCCACCACCTAGAAATAAACATTATACACATTTTGTTATCTCTATCTCTATATATGTGTACATATAATTGGGATGCTCTATATAAATATACACATGTAAATACATGATTTTGTAAACAATTAATGTATCATGAGCACTTTTCCTTTTTAATTCGTCTTTTGGAAACACGGTTCTAATGAGTGAGTGGTGCTCTATCCACTTCCCATTCGCCTGCACCTGATGCTTCCCTTAGTGCTATGGTCTGAATGTTTATGTTCCCCCCGCCCCGAAATTCACATGTTGAATTTCTAACGCTAACCCGACAGTACTAGGAGGTGGGGCCTTGGGCCTTGTGATTAGGTTATGAGGGCAGAACCCTTATGAATGGGATCAGTGCCCTTATAAAGGAGGCTTAAGGGAGCTTGTTTGCCCCTTCCACCGCGTAAGGACACTGCAAGAAGTCAGCAGTTTGCAACCCAGAAGAGGGCTCTCGCCAGAATGCGACCATGCTGGCACCCTGATCTTAGATTTGCCAGCCTCCGGAATGGTGAGAAATAAATTTTTGTTGTTTACAAGCCACCTAATCTATGGGATTTTGTTATAGCAGCCCCAATGGACTAAGACATTTAGGAACCTATTTCCCTGTTTCTTTTGCAAATTCCTCATCTTCTTGCAGTCTGTAACTGGGTCCTTCCCCTTGTAACTCTGTACTAGAGACATTTTCCTCACCCATGTAGATACTCAGGAGATGGACTGAGGTATGTCTCCAGGGCTCTCACCTCTATGCAGATACCTCTTCGACCTCCATCTCCTTTTGCTTACTTCACCTCTTTTGCATGTACCTAACCACCTGTTGATCACTTCCATCTGGATGTCCTATTATCACTTTAAGTTGAGGATGACCAAAAGCCAACTGTTGATCCATGCACCTGTCTAAACCAAATCCCTACACCCATCTCCACCTCCCAACCTGTCAGTAACTAACACATCCACCAGCTGGGTCCAACACCCTGACCTTTTCTCAGTCACTCGTGTTTAAGACCTCAGAGATATTTGTCTTTTCTTCTTCCTCTTTTATTTTCCATTCATCGCCAAATCCTACAGCTCTATCTTGGAAACACTTCTTGGATCCATCATTCCCTTCTATCATTACTTTTGACACTCAAGCTCAGGTCCTTTCCTCTCCCACATGTATGATAGGGTTGAAAATAATGATATAATACATGCATACATGTATCTGTATGTATGCTCATATGCATGTGCATATGGGCATGTGTGTATTCCGAGCCTCTGTCTCTACCCTTACCCAAGTGACGACACGGCTTTGTCTGATCAGCTTCTCCCCACCAGAGCGTATTTCTCAGGCAGGTCTGTTTCTGGATTTTATGAAACGCAATTAGCAAATGGGTGGCAAAGTGAAGCTATGAAACTGGCTGCAAAGGGATAGGCTTTACAGAACACTCAAAGATGATTTATATAATAGAAAGCAGGAGAAACAAGTAAGGGAAGGAAGAAGAAAGAGCATTGGGGCTTGGGACAGAGAAAGATTTTATTTCGTTTTAAGGGCAGAATAAGAGAATTGGGAAGGAGAGAAAGGGGTAGGAAAAAAGTTGGTAGGGGTTATTCCTGGGCTCCTTCAATGTTTTCTAAAGACACAGTTTGCAAGTTGGACCTCCGTTTTGATTTTTTTCAGCTGTTTTCACTGTGTGTCTTTGAATGTATCTTTGAACTTGGCCCCATAGGTCTGGGATTCAAAGAGGTTCCACAGGAATTATGGTCACAACTTGTCTCCCCATTGCCAGGAAAACATGCCTAAACCATCGATATTCCTCAAAAGTGATAACTGGCCTGGCTCCAACATCTCTAGGATTCCTATTATCCACGGCAGTGATTTTCAAACTGTGCCCCTACATCACCAAGATTTCCACAAAGGTGTCTGGGGCTGATAAACGGTTAGTGGAATGGGAGAAGGAGTATGAATCAGCAGAGGTCTGAGTCCACCATCCCACACTCAAAGGGGGTTACTCTGTTTTTATCTGCTTTGTATGTGGCATTCTACTTGGGATTTAATTTGAAATTTTTAAAAACTTTAATATTTTAAAACATGAGAATGGTTATAAGCATGGATTATGAAGCCAGACTGTACTAATAATACCTGCTGCACCACTTACTAGTTAGGGAACCTTGGAAAAGTGTCTGAGCTTCCTCATCTGAAACAATAGTACCTCTCGTAAGAGTTATTGCAAGTCATTATGTGAAGCAATGAAAGTAAAGCTCTCAGTGCAGGGCCTGGCAAATAGGAAAACTCTTAGTACTTTCTTAACACAAGAGGTAACACAGTATAGTGGTTAGGAACATAATTCAGGAGCTAGCCTGCCACTTACTAGCCGTGCACCTCTAAGTGAGTTATACAAAACTGGAGCTTCAAGTTTCTCATTTGTGATGTGGGGCTCATGCCTGAACTCAGTTCCAGGAGTTTTTGTAAGGATCAAATGGGTTAACATGTGCAATGCTCTGAGAACAATGCCAAGTACTCAGTGCCACAGAAGTGGCAGCTCTTAATAATCCAGTGCCTAGTAGATGTTCAGCCCAGTTTATGTTTGCTTATTACTGCATTCACCGATTCCTAGCACCCTCCCCGCCCCCACACACCCACTGGACTGCCCCACGCTCACTCCTCTCTTTCCGAAACTGCCCATCCATCGTTCAAGGCCCTGTCTCCACCCAGCCTCCTTCGCAGCATGCAGGGAACAAAAGCTGGAGCTCTGGAAGCAATCAGACCTGGGTCAAGTTTGGGTTCCACCTATAGGATCTCTGACCTCAGGCCGATCTTAACCCAATGCTTCCTAAACTTTGCTGAACATTAGAATCCCTCAGGAAGCTTTTAAAAATCTTGACACTATGGTCGCACCCCTCCTAATTAAATCAAACATTTGAGGGTGGGAGCCAGGCATCTGTCTTTTATTAAAGATCCAGGTGACTCCAAAGTGCAGCCACATCTGAGAACCCTAGACATCACTGACCTCTCTAAGCCTGCAGATCCTCCTCTATAAAGTGGAGAGGAGACAGAAGCTTCCACGGAGGATTGACACGAGCACAAAGTGAGATAATGCCTATACCATAACCAGCCCTCTCTGCCCAGCACCCTGGAAGGGGCCGGCACATGCCGATTCCTAGCCACATCACCTCTGCCCAACCCAAGCGCCTTCAGTTTTCACCACTGCACCCATTCTGCACAATGTGCATTCTCAGTTGCTACAATTAACTGGACTGCAATCCCTGCAGGGCAGAGACCATGTCTCCGTCTTCTCTGGAAGCCCCTTCAACACCTGACACAGTCCCAATGTCCACACTCAATAAATACCTGCATGATGGGAGAAAAGGGAACACAAAGACAGGATTCTGAAACACCTTCCTTTGACCCACTTAGTGCAATGATGGATGAAGTGTAAGTCCAAACTTGATACTTTCCTACCCCATAAATCAGTGGTCCCCTTGCCATCCTCACAAAATACCCTTCAAGTTCTTGCTCTCTGTTTGCCTCAAGCACCTTCCCTTTGCTAGAGAGATGAGGGGGGCTCAGTTACTCAGCCCCTAAAAGGATGGAGGCCCTGTGCTCATTGCTCACCCCAGAAGCAGCCAGAAGCACCCAGGAATCCATGACTTTCATGGAGGCACAATAAAAATTTCCCAGGTTCTGCACCGGGGTAGAAGCAAGAAGCTTTTAGTCCTGGTCTGCATTCCACAAGCTCTGTCCTGGGGCCTGGGAGACGTGCACTCCTTACTTCCTTCATTCTACCACCTAGCTGGGTGTCTCCTGGCTGCCAGGCACTTTGCTGGACACTAGCCACAGGCTTGTCTGCAGAAGCGGTCTGGTTTGGCAGGGAAGCTCAGAATCAAACAATTATTTAATCACAATTGTGATTTTAAAAAGAAAACATTAAAGTATTGAGTAATGCAAGAGAGTAAAACAGCAGCTGATCCTGCCCTAGGCACTGTGGCCGGTGAAGAGGAGGTGGTGGCCAGGCCAGAGGAGGCCGTGGGGTCCCGTTCTTTAGGGAAGTGCTGCTTGGAGAACCACAGTGATTAGGAGCCAATAAAAGCTTCTAAGAAGTCCAGCAGGAAAGCAACCCATTTGTCTCTATGCGCTTCTTTTAGAAATACATCTATTAGCAATTCACCAGACAAAGAAAACAAAGTCTTAGAAAGGTGTTTAATTCCTAAAATGTCATTCTTAGTGAAAACAGCATTCACAACAACCTCGAAAGTCTTCTAGAATGCTCAAGATGTTCTATTTAAAATAATTTCCTAAAAGGTCCCCAAATACGGCAAGATTAGAATTATGATCCTATATCTAGAAAGTCAATATTTCATTTAAAAATGTATTGCTTTGGTGTAACATATCTAGAATATAATTATTAAAGGTTTCTTTAAGCTAGATGTCAATGTGGCCACACCAATCGAAAAAAAAAAAAACACACAAAAATGATGCTGACTAATCATGTGCCATTTCTGATTTTATTAGTCATTCTATCCTGTAGATCATAAAAACCCTCTTCTAAAATAGTTCAGTTACCAGGAAATATTCAACCGTATTTGAATAATTCATAACTGTGCACTTTAAGAATAATGAAGCCATCCAATGGATTTCTAAAGAGTCTAGTGTTTACGCATGGCTCTGGAGAAACTGTCGGATCCTTTAAAGTGAACAGCGGAGCCCTAAAACAATAAAATAAAAAACCTGTTTAAGACCTTAAATCATTAACATGTGTCGACTTAAACTTACACATACATTTGTGTTAACTAAATATTTGAAAACCGGCCTCTCTCTCGGTTATCTGCCAGGACCCCGCTCGGGTTCCACGCGTCTCTTCCCGACCCACGGTGACTCCCTGCGCTTTTCAAGAGGCTTGCTTGGCGAGAGCTGATGTTCAAATATTTTGATAAGACAATTTTTCCCCTTAAATTATATGTCGATATTGAGTCGGTGTGTATTCTGTGCTAATGACTGGAAATTTTTAAAGCCATATTTTAAAAACAGACTGGCCTCTTCGGCGTCAGGCTCCACCAGCCATCCCGGCTTCCTGTCTTCACTCCACCCTGAGTGCAAGAGGATGGTAGTTTTCAGTTTGCACCAGAACACAGAGCCAGTGAAATCCCCACGTCCCTGGTTACAGCAAATCCGGAATGTGAATTGGTCCTGTGGGAATAGCCGGACTTGGCCCAGCTCTCCTCTGGGCACAGAAGGTCACCCTGAGATCAGGAGGTGAAGATAAACGCGTCAACCCCCCACCTCAGCAGCGGCAACTTCTCAGACAGTGGTGCTGTGGGCTGAAGGATCTGTTAAAACGAGGACTACTAATCTTATTTTTCCAATTACTCTTATCTGACATTTCTATCTCCTCCTCCCTCCCACCTCCCCACTGCTGCCTTAGAGTGACACCTTTTGGAAAAGGTTGAAAATGAAAATCCCCAGACTGCTTTCTGCCTGGACAGGACCATCCTCAAGCTTATGTTTGCGATTTGTTTTCTTCTCACTGAAGTGTAAGCATCTAGGAGCTTTGCTTAAATGTGTTACCTGTGATCCTTCTACTGCGAACAAATACCCACACATCAAGCAAATTTGTTTAGGCTCAAGCTCTTTCATTTTGACCACACTTTAAGTTCTCCCTTTTCCCGGGCTTATCAACAAAACTCCATGGCATAATAAAAGATGGATGGAGAAGAAATATGCAAAAATATATACATCTAACAGAGTCTGTTACAGAGTATAAACAAATGACAGTTGCTCAAAAACGTCCTTGAGCACTCTTCATTCCAGATGGGATTGGGCTCAGTGGAACCCTCCCTGAGAAAAAGTATGAGGCTGTTTGTTTCTGGGTATGTTTGGTGTAGGTACGTCTTGAGCGGCTAGGAGGCTATCTTTATTTTATGTGTGTCACAGTTGTGCAGCATGGCAAAGCGCTGGCCTTTCCCTAACTGTCTGGGATATTCTTGAGAAGCAGTACAGGGCTGGGGAAGGACATGGACTCCCAAGCCAGACAGCTTGGGTCCTCATCAGGCTCTGGCTATGTGCTGGCTCTGTGATTTCGAGAAAGGTACTTCTGTGCATGTCAGTTTTCTCCTCTGTAAAATGTGGATAATAATTGCACCTCCCAGGGTCCTTGTGAGGAATAGCTGAGCTACAGTAGCTACGCGGATGGCACGTAGTAAGCACACGTGACCCAGATTGTCATCAACAGTGGTATTAGTTGAAATACTGGTGCTTAGTTTTCAACCTATAAAAGGATGAATAAACAAGATAAAGGGTTGGATTCCCATTTTCTTATATTTTCAGAAAGCCACTTCATATTTTTCATCTTTAATGAAATGGTGAATTTTTTTACCATGAAACCTACTTTATAACAAACTAAATTAATTATACAAAAACTATGCATTGCTCATGGTTTAATCTGACTTAGGCTATGTTCCAAACATAAAGATGAAGGCACTGGGGAAGACGATACAGGAATGCTGTACAGCAGAACTTCCTACAACGGGGACAGTGATCTAATCTGTACTGCCTCACACACACCCACTACTACGTGTGGTTATACGGCACTTCCAATGTGCCTGGTGCAACCTAGGAACTGAGTTTTTTGTTTAATCTTCATTAATTAAAATTTAACTGTAAATAGCCACGTCTAGTGGCTACTCTATTAGAAAGAGCAGTATCAGAACATCCAATTTTCACAACTTTGTTGTCCAACAGTGTTGTTCAGAAATTATTTCAATCTTTGTAGAAAGTTTACCTTTTTTGATCATAGAAGAAAAACTTTTCAATTCCTTTAAATTCAGTATAACTCATGATTACCATTTGATCCAGCGATTCCACTTTCAGGATTTATTCTAAGGATATAATAAAGGATGTTCCCAGAGTAATTTATTCCAAGGACATAAACATATTCATCACAAGGTTGTTTATAAAAATCAGAATAAAATTGTGTATGTATGTGTATATATACTTATATATACACATACTACACATACATATACAAACATACACATATGTATGCACCTTCCAAAACAATGAGTTAAATAAACTACAGGGTGTGTGTGTGTACGTGTGTATAAAAGTGTTACAAAGAAACTGGAAAACAAATTATGAGCATCCACTTGTTGAGATGTTGGTCAGACATTAAACACTAAATAGAAATATTTAATGTAAAGGAAAGATGCTCATGAAATCTTAAGTGAGAAAAGAAGGTAAGTAAATAAGAAGTTAAATACAACCCTAACTGTGTGGGGGGTTTTTAATGTATATTCATAGGAAAAAAAGACTAGAAGGAAATGCATCAAAATATTCATCATGGGTTTGTTTCTAGGTCTAGGGATTTCGTATAACCTACTACATTATTTTTTGTACTTACTGCAGTAAACATGCATTATTAACATGAAAATGAGCAATTTTTAAAATTTCAACCAAGAAAAAGGTCTGCATAGAAAGAATTTCTACTCCCATGGAAAAATGAGGTGCTAGCGGACCGCAGCCTCTAAAGGACAGGAGTGAAGAGGCCTCCAGAAAGAACAGGGCCCTCTAGCGGCAGTCGCAGTGGCAGCTACCCTTAGCCAAAATGACCTTAAGATGGGCTACACTTCTAGGCCTGAGTGCTTTTGGCCCTCGCAGTGCCCTGCCGCTTCTACCCTGCCCCACAATGCACTTTGCTCATTTCGCCTTGTTCCCTAATAAAGTGCCTATGGGTTTTAGAAATCCAATATGGTTGTTTGCTTCTTTTGTGACTGTTTAGCATTGTCTGAATTTGTTGTTATCGTTTTGTTTCTGCGGCACTCAAAATAAGTGGTCAGGGCCTAGGAAATCAGAACCATTGGTCCACGCCACTTGGCCACCTCTATTATTAATAGCAGGGTCTGTGCTTTCCCATTCAACAAATCAGGGTGTTTTTCTTAAATAGACGCACTTTCTTGAGATACAAGGATCAGTGCGGAGGCAATCCCAATGTGGAAGAAGGAAATGGGTCTCCTTTACTCTGAATTCTCCTGTTGCCTTGGCTCTGGAAGAGATACCTGTTGATGGTGACAAATTTCAAGCCGACTCCTGGCCGGACCCTACAGGATCCTTGCATCACAGTTGCAGCTACTTTGAGCAACAGGCAGTGGTCTCCCTGTACGGCACCTTGCTCTGTGAGCATACGCAGTCTAGTGCGTCCTGGCATCCTCCCACTAGGAACAGCATCTCCTCAAACACACAGTACATGGTCAATAGATAATTGTGGGAGGGATGCTGGAAAGGAGAAAAGAAGAGAAGGGCCTACACGGTAGAAAGGTAATCATTACCTCCGATTTAAATGATATAGTTTCCCACACCCCATTTGATACTCACATATTCCCAAAGAAGCCAGCCATTTAACTGTTGGGTAACTCGAGCTCAGAAAGGGAAAGGGATTTACCCAAGAATTGCAGGTGGTTTACTCTTCACCAGGATGTGAGTCTGATTGTTGAGTACAAATATAATGGCAGAATCGTTAGAGGAGACTATGCTGAGAAGGTCTGGAAGGAAATCCTGGGCCACAAGCCCCTCAAGAGCAAGACAATCTTTGGCTCATTTTCCTCCGTGTTCCTAGGCTTGAACACAATGTGCAGCACACAGCACCCACAAATGCATGGACCAATATAAACTAGTGAATGAATCTTGGGTCCCTTTTGCTTCACTGGAGCTGAGCATTCACTACGTACTTTGATCTCAGTACTGTTCCAAAATGCCTTATTGGCTTTTATATTCCCTTCTAGTTTTCTATTACTGCTTAGTAAGTTACCTCAAGCGTGGCTGCTCACAGTTCTGATCAGAAGTCTAGGCACGGCATGACGGGGTTCTGCATTTGGGGTCTCCTAAGGATCCCACATCAAGATATTGGCAGGCTGCATTCTCACCTGGAGCCCAGGGGCCTTTCCCAAGCTCATGCGGTTGACACAGAATTCGATTCCTTGCAGGTCTGCAGTCGCCATTTCCTTGTCACTCATCAAGGCCACCTGCATTCCTTGCCACACGGCCCCCTGAACTTTTTTAAGCCAGCCGCGGTGAATCTCCCTCACATCCAAGCCATCTCATGCTTCGTGACTCATCTTCTTCAGGAAGAGCCCAAACCCTTTTAGGGGCTCACCTGATTGGGCCAGGCCCACCGAGGACAATGTCCATTTCTTACAGTCAACTGTGGCATGTAACATAACCTAATCAGGTGAGTGATATCTCATCACATCCACAGTCAATATCCACAAGGTCAGTGAGGCCATTCCCATCCACTTAAGGAAGGGTCCCTCCCCCAAATAGCACAGCTATGAGGATTTCAGCAGAGAATTTTCATACTGTAACTGCCTTCCATTCCTGAGGGCGACTACATCGCCAGGTAAAACAGCATGGAAATCACTGGCTTGACACCTACTGAATCAGGATATGAAACCGGCCTTAAAAGTCATGTGACAAAAATGTCATAATTGTGTCCTCTTTTCATAAAACAAACCATCACACACGGACACACACATTTTTAAGCGTAACGTTCAACAATAGCTATCAGTGCATCATACGCGAACCCATAAATACCACCAGCAGGCACTGGTTTCCTTGTAATTATAATCCAGGTAAGTAAAAAATCATAGTAAAGCTTCATTATCCTCAAGCTAAATACATCCTCCAGACTGCTGGCTTGCTTAGCTCCTCAGTCGGAGGAAAGCAAAAACCAGACATGAAGCACCAGAATGAAATCTTCCGCTTCAATTTCTCCTTTATTTAAACCATTTTATAGGGGCTTTACATTGACCCTGTTGCTTCAGGAGAAGGAAATCCTCCCAAATGGGTCCCCGGAGCACAGCATCCCCCACAGTGACTTGGCTCCCTCTCTCAGAACGATGACTGCTACATGGAAAAAAGTGGTCTTAATTGGCTAATGTTGGGAAAATCACTTCATACGGAGAAGACTCGGAACAAAGGCGCCCACCCAAACAGTCAGTTCTCGCCACGTACAGAGCGACGGGTGAAGAGTGTGAGAGACGCCACATAAGCAAGGCTGACAGATGCAACCTCACTTCATTTTAAAGCTGTATTGGGGGTTCTCTGCTTTCCTTCCATCTCCAAGCGGAGTAAGTATCCAGGCGATCACAACAGCAGATCTGCTAAACCCTGCCTCTCCCATCTTAGCAGCCATCAGTGAGCTGCCCAGCATCGTCCTCTTACTCCAGGGAGGGAGACTGTTTTCTGGCCATCCAGCTGCACTAATGAGAGCGGGGTTTTGACACTGGCTCCTTGGACCAGTTCCTCTGCTTACCCAGCTCCCCACCAGAGACAGCCCCCAAGCCCCTGCAAGAGGCTGTGTATTGGTCCCAGGGGAGCCCGGCAGAGAAAGGGTGGACAGCAAGGGTCAAATTCAGCCACTCCTATAAAAACAACGAAAGTACACATCTTGCTGCCTGTAATTTCCATGCTTAAAAGCAGCAACTTTTGTTTTTCCTGATTACTCTGATGCATGGGAACACTCACTGTTCATCTGGGCAGAAATAAAAAACACTCAAATCTTAACACGTGACATTCGGTTCTTCAAAAATTCATGACTGTGATAAAAAGTTCTCTGTCAGATTGCATGATCTATATTCACATATTAAACTCCAGGCTTCACCAAATACTTGTATCATGCTTTGGAAGGAGACATCTATGTTTTCCCTAAAGGACATTTCCTATAATTTTATGCTTTTGAACTACATCTTCAAAATAAGTGATTTTTTCCTAGTAGCTCTTTTTGTATTTAAAAAATTCACTATTTTTATTACCAATATAAGATTATAGTCTAGTCCCCTATAAAATGATCAAGCATAATCCTACATCAAATGAACCCTGGTATCAAATAGTCTCAAGACGAATGCAAGTGAAAACGTAGGATTTCTTGCTTGAATGCCAAATATTCACTCAAGGATCTGATAGCCTCAGCTGGGACTTTTTCTCTCTTTTATAGCTTCTCGAATATTTAAATTGCTTTGTTTAAAAATATTTATTATTTTTCCTCTGCTGTCTTCCAGAATGTATACTGATATAACTATTAAATAGCTATAACGAAATCATGACAGCCAGAGTTCAAGAGGAGAAGCAGCCTCGATCCTTAAGTAACAACTAAACATATATTGAAATGAATACCCCATCTTGATGGGTCACACTCAGTAACCTTAAAGGTGCCTCTATCTGGGAAATAGTTCCTTTTGGACTAAAAACAATTAGGCTGTGTAATTTTGTGCTGAATCCCTTCAGATAAACGGTGTGCGCACAGCCGGGCCGCTCTCTCGCTGGCGTTGAGGCCCGGGCTGTCAGGCCCACTTCTCTGGTTAATGTCAGTAGCACTATGTATAAAAGGTGACTCCAGTGTGTACAAATGTTGATCTTTAGAGAAGTCATGCCTAGACTCACACACACATCCACTCTTTCGTCCACTAGGTCAACGACAGGAACAGAGGGCAGCCCGGGAAGGGACCTGCCAAGAGCAGAGGCTTACTTGTTAGGTTACATAGCCCTCAGGGACTTCCCTGCCTGAGATTAATTCATAATCCTGTTTTGTGTTTAAAAATTCAGGTTCTAAAAGCCTTGCCTATGAGACAGTTTCAGAGGCGATGGGGAAATGTTCTAATGTACAGTAACAAATTAAGTGCCAGTGCAAGTAAGCACTGCAAAGAAAGGAACTGTGTGCGGTAGGTGGCACACGATTTTTGTCCTTATCCAAAATTATTCCTTTGAAGGTTCTGAAATGGATATTAAAAACATATTTTCATGGCTGGGGTACCTGTAGGTAAAAAAATTAAAATAAATAAAATAAAATAAAATGAAATAAAATAAACACACACACACAAGTTGAAGCCATCTACGGTTTTTCTTATTGCTGCACAAGTTAAGCAAAATCAAGATGTCCTCTGATCGAAAACACAGCTGAGGTTCTGAAGAAATATAATATTCGCTGATGTGACTTCCAAACTAAATTTCATCTGAATACCAAATAGTAAGAAAGCTCTCATCTCAGCTCTGAACAATCCTATTTTTATTACATCAAAATTGTTTCTTCCCTTGCCAACCTCATTCTACCCCTTTTTGCTACAAACTTATTGTCCAGAAAGCTTCCTTTTACAGCTCTCGCAGACCCAACCAAAAAAAGCAGGAATTCCCAATGCTGTAGAAACCATCACGAGCATGTTCTCATCTGGATGATTCTAACAATGTATAACTCACTCCATTCTAGAGTGAAGAAAGAGAATGTCTGGGCGGACACACTTCTGAACAGGATGGCCACATGAACTCCACACTGCCCGACCACCAAGGTGTGGGCAGAGCCAGCTGGCCTGGTGGCATCTTCTGCTTCCACTTAGAAAGAAAAGCATGACAGCTAAGAATCCACATTCCCATTTCAATTTGTGACTCAGGCTGTGTTTACAGTCATTCCTGCTAAGATTTAACTTACAACGTTTGGCAACACAGCTGACCTTTTAAAAGGCAAAGGTGAGCGTGGAAAGAGCATGTTCTACCCAGACACAACCATTCTATTCTAATGAAAGCAGCTCTAGTTTCCAAATATGACAATTAGAAAATAAAAAAAAGAGAGACAAGTCCCCAAGCTTGTTGCCTATGTTTTGATGTGTTGCACATTCTACTTTTTGCTCTTCTGCGGAGCTCACGGCTTGGCGGGGTGGCAGTGGGGGGGGCGTGCGCATACAGCATCCTTCCTCCGCTCCACCACGTGCCCTGGCACATGCTCTTGCCTTTAGCGATAACTCCTGGTAAGTCGCCATCTCCATTTGTTATACTATGCGTGGAAGGAGACGAAACCCCACAATTGAACAGACTAAGGAATCTCCACACCCGTAAGCAGTGACCTGCAAAATCAAAATATAATTTATAAAGAGGCAGTATGGTTTCTACTGCCTTGCAAATAAAGCATCAACTCCTTCCAGTGGCGACAAGGGCCCTGTATTGCCGAGCCCCTGCCTGCCTACTCAACCACATCCCATAAACCTGCTCTTTCTTACCATGCCTTCTTTCCAAACCCCTCCTCCCAAACTCTTCAAGTAGCAGGCGTCTTCTCAACTGTCAGGTCTTGGTGTAAATGTCACCACCTCCAAAGGGCCCTCTGAGTCCTCTTAGATAAAGTAGCAGCCCATCTCCCATCTGTCCCTGGTATACTTTAGCTCAGCTCCAAGTTTATTTTCTACATGGCATGTGTCACACTTTTAGACTACTTAAGAATTTCTTTATATGTATTTTCCCATTTCCCTCACTAGGCTCTTTGCTCCATATCTAACTTACCTGGTATTTATAATGCCTCACCCATGAGGCCTGGCACATGGCTGACACTTAATAAATATATACCTAACTCATAACTAGAATTAGCAAAAAACAACACCTGAAGATTATACCAGTATTTCTCAAAGTGTGTGTGGTGGGGGCGTTCCCCAACCAGCAGCAGTAGCATCGCCACCTGAGAATTGGTTAGAATGCATGCTCTCAGCATCCCTCCCCTCAAAATTTCTACCTACTGAATCAGAAACTCCAACGATTTGTGTTTTAACCACCCTCCAGATTGATTTTGATTCTGATGCATGTTCAAGTTAGAGAACTACTGGTTCACATGATATTGCCCACTTTTCAAAGGACATTCAAACCCAGATGCCACAGACCTGCCTATAACTGGCAGAGTGAGCACGTTTTTTCAGACTTATCTTTATAAGCAAAGGGATTATGAATAGTCAGCTCAGAAAAAGACCCCATATTTGCAAGTACTCCTGTGTTTGGGGGAAGCTCTGGGAAAGGAAACCAATTTATCTGAAGGACTCCCTGGCTCATTTCTGTTTGAGCAGGCGGGCAATCAGGCCAAGAGAGCGGATGCTGCAGCAAAATCACTGGCATGGGCATCCTGCCCTATCCGTGGCAATGGTCCAGATGATAGGGACTCTTGCTCCCAGCTCTCACTGATGGTAAAGTTCCTCGAGGATGGACATTAACTTGCCATCTTTGTACCCTGGCCTTGACCCAATACCTAGCACAGAGTGATGACTCAGAAAGTATCTGGGAAAGAACCAACGGCTGAAGTAGCTCTCATGTCTCCTGCATGGCTGGGGAAAGGCACGCAATGGGGCTCGGCTTACTGAATTCACTAGTGGGCTGATGGCTTTGATAGGAGAAAAGGGGTTCAAAACATGAGAGAGCTGGTGGTAGGGAGAGAAAAAGTGCAGGACTCAGAGTTAAGAAAGATCCCAGTTCAAATCCTGGCTAATTGCCTCCGTGTGGCTTTGGCCAAGGTACCTGGCCTCACTGAGCCTCTGATTCCTTAGCTGTAAATGGAGATAGCAGATCCTGCTGCACAGGGCTCTTGTGGGGATTACATAAGATTGTAAAGTGTCTAGAATAGCATCGGGCACATAGTGAGTGCTCAAAACATTTTAATAACCCATATTAGCATTATTGCTTAATTGTTTGACTGGAGAAAATGGATCAGAGGCCTGTGTCTCTGCTGTATTAATCATACGTATTCTGTAAGCATTTAAAGAATGTAAGCATTCAGTGCAATGTAATTTAATGCAGGAATGAGAATTACATTCCTGCCCGTCACATAGCTTTCAGTGTGACAGGAGAGATCCGTCGGCATAAAACATGAGGAAACACAGGTGGTGAGGTTGGCTTGATAAAGGCTCAAATCCCTTCTCTGCCACTTACCAGCTGTGTGACCTTGAGCAAGCCACTTACACTCTCTGGGCTTCTGCGTGTGTGGATTAGAGATAATAATACACTTCACTCAGGGTCACAGTGAGGCCTAGAGATTAAACTGTCCATGAAACACTCAGCTCTGTGCCTTGTTTTAGTAGGCACTTGACAAATAATAAGTATTATTTACTAAAACCAACCACCAACAATGATCAGCACAGGATTCCATCTCTGCTATAGAAAAGCTATAAGCAGAGTGTTAGAGGCATAAACAAGAAGGGGATGACGCACTGGGAAAAGCAAGACAAAGGGACAGGAGGCTTCCCAGAGTGACAGCATTGAAACTACATCTTAAAGCAGGGGTCACGAACCCAACTGCTGGTGGGGCAAAGCAGTCATCTATCAATCAAGGACTGATTCTGGCCACACAGGGAAATGCTTCTTAGCTGCTGCTGATTTCCACCAGGGAAAACGGCAGATTCTATGTGGCCAGATCTTTCAATTTATCAAAAAAAGTAAAAATATCTGAATTTTTCTATGACATCTTATTTTTAAAATGGTACCTCAATTAAAGGGAAAAACACCTGCCTAAATTCAACAACACATATCTATGGGCCACATCTGGATCATGAGTGACCAGTTTTGACCATTTATTTTCAAAGATGGGGAGAATTTTGTCAAATAAGGATGGTGGGAAGAGTATTCTACGGGCTGGGGCAGGGGGGCAGGAAAGGCCAGGAAGTGTTCAGAAAGCAGAACTACTGCTCCAGGGAGCCGAAAGGAGACCACGAGCAGATGCAGAGTCAGGAAACAACGAGCAATGAGAAAAGGCTTCCAGGGAGAGGTGTGGGCAGGCTTGTCAGGTAAGTCTGGGAATGCCGTCATGGAGAAGGAAGGCGTTCAAAATGCTGGAAGGGTAGCAAGCTGGCCTGGTCACTCTCTTCCCCTCATTCCCTCTTTGGGCCTCAGTTTTCTCTTATGTAAAATGAGCTCATTAATTAAGTGAGGGTGTTTTTTTTGTTTTTTTGTTTTTTTTTTTTTTTTTGAGACAGGGTCTCACTCTGTAGTCAGTGCTAGAGTGCAGTGGTGTCATCATAGCTCACTGTAACCTCAAACTCCTGGGCTCAAGTGATCCTCCTGCATCAGAGCCTCCGAGAACCTGGGACTACAGGCATGCGTCACCGCACCCGGCTAATTTTCCTGTGTTTTGTAGAGACGGGGTCTTGCTATGTTACTCAGACTGGTCTTGAACTCCTGGCCTCAAGCAATCCTCCCACCTCGGCCTCCCAAAGTGCTGGGATTACAGGCATGAGCCACCACGCCTGGCCTAAGTGAGCTTTTGGCTCTCTTCCAGGCCCGTCCATAACACTCAGGGGCACCACCAACCCCAAACAGGGTTGCCATACGCTGCTTCTGTGCTCTGGGTTCTGAAGTTTCCTCTATTAGGAGGAAAAGGGTCATTTGTCTGACTCAAGGACCACCTTTACTAGCCACACAGGGACAAGCTCTCTGGAGCAATGCAGGGGAAACTGGAGGCCGTATACACAGAGTCAATCCTCAGATAAAGCAGTAGCTCAAATGACACATTCACCTTCACTGAATACCCACTTTGGGCCAGACTCTGGTCTATTTACTAGACAGAATTATCTTACAGAATGAGGCAGGTCCTACTATTATTTCCATGTTATGGATCAGACACAGAATGGTTAAACTAGTCCAAAATCAAATAGCTAAAAAACGGTAGGATCGGCAGTCAAGCAGGTAATCATCTAATGTCAGCACCTTCCATCTCAGCCACTCTATCAACCTGCCTCTCCCGCAGAGTCTCTCAAACCTGTGTTTTGGTTCTGTGTTCCTTTCACAATGGTGTCTAAAATTTATGTGTTGGTATAACCTGAGTGGGAACGTTCTTTGGCCATGGGCACATCAAGAAAGACCGAGAACTAAGGGTTCTTCTCCTGGTCCACAGGGTGGCCAAGAGTTTGAGTGCTGGGGAGTTTTGTACTTCTCTTGATATAGAGGAGAAGTAAAAGGTCTTTGTTTCTAAGAACCTTGATTCATGTTTCAAGAAGTCAAATGTCAGAATGAGTTTGAATAAGTGGGGAGTAGCTGGACCTGGAGAGATTTGGATTCTACATGGGGTGGCTGAAGGGGTGATGGATCTCACAGATGTCAGAGGCTTGTATCCCATTCCAAGAAGCTCCCCAGAGATGGGAGACAAAGAGCCTGGGACTGAAACCTAAGGGCAGGGGTTCAGGCATCCATGGGGAGTGTTGGCCTGGGCCCTGGGCATCCCAGAGCCAGCCCCCTGGACCAAAGACAACAGGCCTTCCCTCAAACATGCTGGGTAAATAAGCCTCAGGGTTCTTATAATAACTCTAAGGGACACAGAGAGACCCTCACAATGCCTGAGATTGAATTTCCCACCAAGCATGGCAGATGGGGAGAGGGGTTATGAGCTAACATTTCATTTGACTTAGGAAAAATAAAATATTATGTTTTTGCATCCAAATAGTATGGGATAAATTTGGCCAATTATAATTATATACACAAAAATATATATATATTAAGGCAACTTCATATGTTTGAGCAATTTTGTAAATATGAATATGAAAAGCCTTTGCTCTTTTACATACATATATACTATGTATTCTGATTGTTTTTTTCTTTAAATACTCTATATTAGGTTGAATATTAAAGGTAAAACTCTATTTTAAAGATATTAATGTATACGTCTATACATAGATACATAAATATTTGCTGCTATCCCTGCTTTAAATGAAAGATAAACCAAATATTCTAGGGGTTTTCCTAAGCTCCAACATCAATGCCCCCAAACTAATTAACTAATAAGTATTAATACTAATTAACAGTTGTATGGTATTTACCCTGTGCCAGGCATTGATCTAAACACTGTGAGTGTGAATAATTATCTATAATCCCATTTATGTCTCAAAGTACCCTTTTGAGTTATCATTACCATTTTATAGATGGTAAAACTTAACACACAGAGAGGTTAAGCAAACTTGCCCACAGTCACACAGTCAGTAAGCACCAGAGCTAGGATTTGAACCCAGGTTGTCAGCCTTCAGAGTCTAATGCCACTAGAATACTTTGCTTTGTAACATCTGTTGTAATGATTAAAGGCAGAACATTTATCATGTTTCAAGCTCTCTAGAAATTCATTCTTTGATTCAACAAAACTTATTATGGTACCATACCGGGTATGAAGGACTCAGTCCCCACACTCACGGTGCTCACAGTCTAGAAAGAAACTTGCTCTCAATCCCTCCCTCCTTTCCCTGATTTCCTCCCCTTCTCCTTTCCCCCTTCTGTCCCTCTCTCTGTCCCAAGGAAATTATCCATGTGAACAGCTTCACCTCACAACTTCATCCAAAAACTCACATGCACATACCCTAGTGATGTAATTTAACAGGTCTAAGAAGAACCAAAATTTACACTTTAAAAAAGAAAATCACCAATCCAAAGATAGCAGGACATGGCCCAAGTGGAAATAAACCCAAATTGCTGAGAGACACACAGCATGAAAATCTAGAAGGTTTGGGAGATAACATTTGCCACTATTGAGAGATTTCTTTTGCTTTCAAAGTCCATGAGCAGAATGTGGTTCCTAAACATCCTGGGGTTGGAAGCCTGTCTAAATGTAATATTCTTGTAAGGGAAAGAGCACTGACTTCATCGCAAGCCAGGCCCTGCTGATGGCAGACTAAGACTGGAATGTGCAGATAATTATCTTTAAGGCCAGTCAACAGCTATATGTCTCCTATAATATCACCTTTAAGATCAAGCCAAGACATTCCAGTCTGAATCAAGGTTTATTTATGAAAGGATTTAACACTTTTAGATCCCATATTGCTTGGAGGACCACCAATTTCCATTCCCAAATATCCAATTTCTTCAGTTTCACAGAGCATGAATGAGATTTCAGGTTCTCATATGCGGTGGGGTTGGGGGGGTGGATTTTAAGATACTAAAATTCCTTTTCTTCAATGAGGTGAATTTCTTTGCTAACACCTCTGCAAAATAAAACTGCCACTAGGGACTGAAAGTAGAAAATACCATAAGTCATAATACCACATTGATGTAGATACAACCAAACTTTCAGGTATTTCCAGCTCAATGGTCTCCTTGTTCCCCTTAAACTTGAAAGGTCAAAGGAGCAATTTGATTGTGGGTGCTCTGTATAGGCCACAGACAGGAAGAAGAATGGCCCTTCTACCAGCAAGGACAGAGGCTTAAAGGGACATACAGATATCCGAAGTGACACATTGGAGTGATCTACTGGAGGGAGTTGATTATTCTGGAAGGTTGTGTAAGGTTCTTCATTGGTGGTGTGCAGGACTGGTCAGACATCCTTTTTGAAGTACTGGCATAAATTGGCTTAACCTAGACCAGGGCTGGCATAGTATGCTGTGTGTAGTGAAAAGTGATGGTACCCACTAGTGAGGAGGGAGATAAGAAATCTCACAGGAGATATCTCAGAGCTAGTAAAACAGCCCTGCAATGTTACCTGATGATTGCCAATGTTAGAAAGATGACGATGACCATGAAGGTCACCAACATATTATTAAATCAATGTATTATTTTATAATGAACATAGTATCAATCATTTGGTGAAACTGGCACACTGAAACAGTTTAGGAATGAAGCAAGAAAAAAAGGAAAGGCATTTAAGCTGAAGAACGGTCAAATGTCTTATCTTTATTGTCACCCTATTGTGTGTGTGTGTGCATGCATATTGGTGTGTATTTGTCTGCATATGAGAATTCAACCCTCTCCATGTCACATGTATCACTCTAAATTAATAGAGACAAAATTATAAAAACATATATACATATTCATACAACACAGCAGAGAAGGCTGTTTGGAAAGAAATATATCAGGGAATCTGAAATGGTTTTCTTTGATTATGAATCATGCAATTTTTTTTTATTTCTCATTATCCAAATTCAAAACTGTTTTTATAAAAGAAAATAAATAAATATTCCATGGAAAAATACAAGGAAAGGAAGAGGGACAATTGGAAGGTTACTTTTTCCAGTGCAGAATTCTGATCTATGGGACAGGTCTTGCTCTAGAAAGACGATGGCATCACGAGACTCTCTAACTTCACATTACTGCCCACGAAACTCACCCAACTCACTCCCCTTTGCCCTCAGCCAGGTTTCCCATGCACAGTCATCTATGTGAGAACTCAATGATCAGCAAGCTTCAGGATCTAGTCCTTAAATGCTCCTAGACACCAGTAAAAGGCCATTCTGGATTTTCAAAAACAAAACAACTACTCCCTCCTTTTTCTAGGAATACCTCCCTTGAAGGTAGACGTTCAAAAGAATCCTCCCTAGATTGAGGCCGAACTTTCCAATTCCCTTCTCTTATCCTGAAACCAATAAAACATTTTTTCCCCTTTACCAAAAAAGAGTTACTTTTTTTTTACATATAAAGACAACGCAGCCGATTGAACCTAGGAGATGGGGAGCAAGGAGATTGCACACTCATCTCGAGCAAAGTCTCCAAAAGTGGTACATTTAAAAAACATGTTCAGTTAATATTACGTTCATGAAGTTTGTTAACTCTATGATGGAGAGAAGATGTACCATGAGAAGAAATCTCGAGATATGTGCAGAAATCAGTCCACAACTGATACTCTTTTTTTTTTTTTTTCTTAATGGGCTAGCTTCCTACCAACCAAACCCATGGGTTCCAGAACCTCCTTTGTGTTAATCTCACTTCCTCTAACGTTAAACCTGGGAGTTGGAGACTGGGTCTCTTCTCTTTAAATATTAAGATATTCTTAACACTCTCTATTGGTTGAGAGTGAAACAGAAGCTCAGAAAACTCAGAGGCCATGAATCTGCTTACTTTAGATGTCACCTGCAACATTTGAGAATAATGATAGCTTTTCTCTTTGACATGGAACTCACCCCTCCACAAATCCTCTTTCTGTTGATACATGCACAACTCTATCCTTACCACTTCTAGAAAGCCATCACCCTCCTGGTTTTCCTCTCCTTAGACATAGGGTCCGAGAAGCTCATGAACTCCCCTGATATAAGTGACTCGTTGGCTAAGCTTTCTCTCAGGCCAGGAGAAATGACTGGCCCGTGCACTGCACCGTTTGACAACCAGGAGATGCGCAGACATGTAAATCCAGACTCGCAGAGGAGCAGCTACTTGTTGATTTTGAGGATCTCTCGAACTTTATCCCACAAAACTAGATAGCCACCATTGAAAGATGGAAGGACAGGAACCAGATACATGCTTCCTTTCTGGACGTGCTTCCTTCTAAATGCTAACCATACCTGTGGTCCTCTGCTGAGGTACGTGATTCATTTTTGAAAATGCATATGAAAATCAATTAAGATAGAACCAGATATCTTTGTAAAAAAAGCTAATTACGGCCGGGCGCGGTGGCTCACACCTGTAATCCTAGCACTCTGGGAGGCCGAGGCAGGCGGCTCGTCCTGAGCTCAGGAGTTCGAGACCAGCCTGAGCAAGAGCGAGACCCCGTCTCTACGAAAAATAGAAAGAAATTAATTGGACAGCTAAAAATATATAGAGAAAAAATTAGCCAGGCATGGTGGCGCATGCCTGTAGTCCCAGCTACTCGGGAGGCTGAGACAGTAGGATTGCTCGAGCCCAGGAGTTTGAGGTTGCTATGAGCTAGGCTGACGCCACGGCACTCGCCCCAGGCAAGAGAGTGAGACTCTGTCTCAAAAAAAAAGAAAAAAAAGAAAAAAGCTAATTACTTCTGGCCTTTCAGATGTAGTCTTTTATAAAACACATGAAGTTGTCCCATATTTCATCCGTGCTTTTTAATTTAATCCACCCCATAGCTGAAAAGCCCACATCCATAGTGCATCTGATTAAGTCTCAGGATGGGCACTTATCAGGACATTAGTAATTTCTACATTCATCTCAACTATATCAAGTACATCAACCGTAGGCTCTTCACCATTATTTTTAACCCTTTTAAAAATAAACATAAAATAAAATAAAATAGATTTAAAAGCTCATATAATTACACAATCATTGCTATACCAACAAAGATTATGATGCTGCTGTTGGCTTACACAAGACATTCCTGTAAAAAAGACAGAAAGGGTCATTTTAGCTGATTTAAAAAGCAAAAGTCTGAATGCTGTACACAAAAGGCTGTTGTGGGTGTATGTAGGATATATACTCAAACTCAAAGAAACCAAGAACCACTCCAATTAATGCATAACATGCCTTGGTTTCAGGAAATCAATGGCTGTGTTTTTAATATTTTAGGTCTTTTGATAAAACTCTGTTACTTGACAACTGTAATTTTGATTGTGAGAAGAGTCAGCTGAATTGGTTTGGATTAATGAGCGAGACATAACATTTGAGCTAACAGGGATGTACCCGTATTGACAAGTAACATCTTTCCTGCCTTTTGACTGGCTGAGGGACTGGCAACAAGATAACCACTTCACTGGAAATATGTGTGTCCAGAAAGACAACAGGCTCCAGTGAAGTTATTGGGGGAACTGACTTTTTTTTGTCCTGTCCAGAGGTTTAGTGTTCACTTCCTAATTCATTGCCGTATTGTCAATAGACAGAATGCTGGGTAAGTTCCTAAAAAGTAAGGAGTTACAGGTGATTCCAAAAGTTATTTTAATATTTAAGAACCATGACATTTGTAGGACAAAAATAAAATTGATTCCAAAAATTGTTTTCATATTTAAGAACCATGATGTTTGTAGGACAAAAATAAAATAAAAGATCACTAAAATCCTTCCTAGTAATAAATGTCTTCTAAATAGGACATACATATCCAGAGTATTTGTATAAGGGCATCCCAACCCACACACAGCCACTGAGTCAAAGTCCCAGAGCGTGAACTCCCAATAACTTCACTGGAGCCTGCTGTCTTTCTGCACACACAAATATTTCCAGTTAGGGTGGTTATCTGTTTCCAGTCCCTCAGCCAGTCAGGAGGTAGGAAAGACGTCACTTGTGAGGTCAAGCCAGGTGAGTCTGAGAGGAGTGCTAAATCCTCCAACCACTGCAGACTCACTGTGGCAACAGTGTGGTAAGAACATTTCAGTCCCAGTGGCCTGGAAGAATGAGTGTACTTCACAAAGCACCCAATTTATTCCCATAAAATGCTTGGCATGCCAATTGACTCTAGGTTCATTTTACACAAAAATCCAGGTTTGGGGAAAGATTTGCTCTAGGGTTTCTAAACGTTTATTGCCTCGCCAACAGATTTTTAGACTGGTGCTTGTAGTAACAGGTGATTTTTCATACCACCAGGAATCCAGAATGTGATTCCAGAAGATTGGTCAAAAATTGTCTTTAAGACTCCAGTTGGTGTCAAACCATAAAGATTCTAGAACATGCAAGCAAAGAAGTCAAAGTACTATGCAACCAAAGAGGTAAAAATACTTCTTTATTAATAATCACATGTGAGCGAGCAAAGTATCATCAAAAGTTACACCTACTACACCTCCCACTCTTCCTCGCTCTGTAAGGTCCATGCCTACTAGTATATTCTCTGTTTCTCAAAGCTTGTTCCCACCTCAGCTAGCTTGAATGTGCGGTTCCTGCACTTAGAGTTCTCTCATCCCAGTGCTGTGCAGGTTGGCCCCTGCTTGTCATTCAGTCTCAGAAGCAGCCCTCCTGCCTCTCCAAGCCACACTGCACGTAACAACGCCTGGCTGATTTCCTACATAGCACATATTACAATCTCCAATTTTCTTGTTCATTTAAAAAAACGTATTTCTTGTTAATGAGGGCAGGGCCTTGTTCTTGTACATAGTCACACCACTAGTACCTGGAACAATATCTAGAACAGGGTAGGCACTCAATAAATGTATGCTAAATAAATAAGGAAAAAGTTGAATTAATCCAAAGTGCGAGGACTTTTTGTACTATAGTGCAAAACCACAAGGTATGTGTGATTTGTTTGTATTCTAAGTATTCTATATAAAAACAAGATATATTTGAGATAACACATACTAAGATCAGGTCACGATCTGCAGAATGAAGGAGATTCCATTAACTTACTAGTTCCCCAAATTCCATCATAAAGATGCCCCATTGTATTTTTTCTTCCACAACACCAATGTTTTGAAATAGTTTGCTTTTTAAATCAACCTGCTTCTATTAAATTAGTCTGTATACCCTTGTGCATTTTTAATCCAGATTTTTGAAACATAAAAAATGGCATGTGGAAAAGAACATGTACATGAATATTCATAGCAACATTACTCATAATAGCCAAAAAATAGAAAATTGGAACAACCCCAAATGTCGTCAACCAATGGACAGATAAATAAAATATGGTATATCCATATAGCCACACAATGGAATACTATTCAAAAAAACAAAGGAGGTACTGATACATGCTACAACATGGATGAGCCTTGAAAATATTACCCTGAGTAAAAGAAGCCAACCACAAAAGGCTATATACTATATGATTCCATTTATATGACATGTCCAGAATAGGCAGATCCATAGAGACAGGAAACAGATCAGTGGTTATTGGAAGCTGAAGGTGGGAGGAAGGCGGGGGGATGTGGAATAATTGTTCATGAGCACGGGGTCTCCTTTTGAGGTACTGAAAATATTCTAAAATTGATTATGGTGATGGTTGCACAACTTTGTACTAAAAATCACTAAATGGTCCACTTTAAATAGGTGCATAGGATGGTGTGTAAATTATACCTCAATGAAGGTGCTACACATTTTAAAAAATGGTGTGTGGATACCAGTTATATCTCTGGAGATTAAGCTAGATGATTAATTCTCATCCAGACCTAAAGACTGCAAATAAAGACACTATCTGTTCATTGAGAGTTGTACCAATTAAGAAAATGCCAGCTGCTCTAACGGATAAACTCCAACATCTCAGTGGTTTATTATGATATAAGCTTACTTCTAGATCAAATTGCACTCAACAGCAGGAGTCAGGGTGGGGGTGATGCTCACTCGGACCAGTACTTTAAGTGCTTTCTGTTTAATGGCTCCACCATCCTTTAGTCTGGGCCTCAGAGTCCCTATAGATCTTCTACCTCTAGACATCAGACAAAGACAAGAGGGTAGACCACACCAAAGCTATTTATATGCCAGATCTGAAAATGGAAAAAATCACTTCCATTGACCAAAACTGAGTGATACGCCACTTCCAGCTACAATGGAATTTGGGAAATGTAGTATGTCTGTGTACCCAGGAGGAAGAGGAATCAGGTTTTGTCGAATGTATAGCAGCAACTTGCTCGGGGTTTACCACCTAAAGAAAAGACAGATTGGGAGAGGGGTGTGGCCTATGAGCATCTATTTTGTCTCACTATTGCTCCAAAGATATTCCTTCTTAACAAGCAGTTGGTGCCAGGCAGGGAATAAATTAGTAAAACTACTTTACAGAGAAATTTGGCAACATGTAGTAAAGTTGAAGATGTGTGAAATATATGACCCAATGTGGTAGATTAGAAAAACATGGTCATAATATTTTTCAGCTTCTCTCATCCCTTAGATCTGGGCTGACCTTGGGACTTGCTTTGATCAATAGAATGTGGTAACAGTGATGCTATGTACATTCCAGAGTCTAGGCCTTAAAAGGCCTTGCAATTTCTTCTTGGACCACTGTCGTAAGAATGCCATGCTATGAGGAGAATGAGAAGCCATACGGAGAAGATGTGAGGTACTCTAGCATACAGGCAGCCCCAACAGCCAGATACGTAAGTGAGGCCACATTGCACTCATTCGAGCCATCACCTGATTGCAACCAGAGGAAGAAGACTACCAGGGAACCACGGTGCCCACCCACAGAATTGTGTAATTCATTATATTAAACCAGGAAGTTGGAGTGTTTTGTTATGCAGCAACAGATAACTGTACAAACTTGGAATTTTACCTCCAAGTATATACTAAAGATAAATTCTCACATTTGCTCAAAGAAAAATGTTCAAGAATGTCCACCACAACACTTTATAAAAGGAAAAATATGAGAACTAATATGTCACCGATTACCAAAAAATGGATAATGTATAATGTAGATATCTAATGGAATGCTATGCAGCTGTGAAAATAAAACAGCTACAGGTATCAACTTGAATAAATTTCAAAAACATACTATTAAGAAATGAAAATGAATTGCCCAACGATATACATTTATTCAATCATCAAATATTTATCAAGCACTATGTGTGTGTCTGAAATAAAGCATTTACTAAAATAGACCAAAAAAAAAAAAAAAAAAAAAACCCCACAACTCCACAACTTTATCTTCAATAAACTTGTATTCTACTGGTGGGAAATAGCCAATAAAGAAGAAAATAAGTAAAATGTTTAGCAATCTAGAGGGTGAAAAGTGCTAGAGAATGATAAAGCAGAGAAAGGAGATGAAGGATTAGAGGGCCTTGCCATTTTAGACGGGGTAACCCAGGAAGGCCCTAAAGCAGAGTCATGCAAGTGTAGACCTGAGGAGACAGGAAACCAGCAATGTGGATATCAAGGGAAGGGCCTTGCAGGCAACGGGAATTGCAAGTGCAACGGCCGCCCAGTGGAAGGGCCTTTGATGTGTCTCAGAAATAGGGAAGAGGACAATGAGTAACTGGCCTGGTGAGTAAAGCTAATATGTATGAAACCATCTGTTGCATTTAGGAACACACAAAATAACAGCACATATTATCTATGCATTCAAAAATATCTAGTAAAATTATAAAAATAGGTTAGGAATATATACATATGTCAAATAAGTGTAAAAATAAGCATGGCAGGATACACATGGACTTCGAGACAAGATTCTCTTTGGGAAAATAGAGGTAAATGACATCAGGATGGAGTAAAATATTTTATCTTTTTAAAAATGTCAAGCAAAGATGAAAAAATATATTAATTTACTTTTATTTATTAAGTAAAATTTATCAGTATGGGTGTTGGGCAAATGGGTTTTCATTATTCTCTGTATTTTCCAGTATGTTGGAAATATTTCATAATTGGTTTGAAAAGGAAATGAAGTAGTAAGTATTGCATCAATAATCAGCAAGTGCTGATTAAATGAGGAGACATAGTTGGACACACATACACACATGTGTACACACACACACGCAAGGGTGTTTGCTAACTGTCCAAAACTCAACAGGTATCTCAGGGATGGACTTCACTGAAAAGGACACCATCTCTTCCTGGAGGGGACAGTCACCACATTTCACATATAACATTACGTAGAAGTTAATCCGTATCTAGTTAGCTTAATTCCATTTTGATGATGGCAAACATCAACCTGGGTTCCACTTTAACCCTTTCGTGCCATTTATCTCCTTCTACTATAATTCTGAAGTAACATTTGAATGTAAAATTGCATTCAAAATAAAAGAGCATGTGCTTCTGTAAAACTAGACAGCAAGAGGGGAAGTTAATAATAATGATCACGATGACAGTAATAGTGCTGACATTTATTGAGCACTCAGTGTTCATCAGCCCCTTTTCCAAATTTACATCTTGTACTAGCTCATTTAATTTTCCTGACAGCTCTATGAGGTTATCCCCATTTGACCACTGAAACACATCGAGGCAGAGAGATGAGTGACATGCCCAAGGTCACATAGCTAGGAAGTGATGAAGCTGGGCTTCAAACCTAACGGACTGTCTGATAGCAGAGGCTGAACCTTAACCACTATGCTCTGCCGGGAATAGAGAAACCTCTGAGCACATTCAAAAACTGCTCTCACAACTTGTTCCTTGGATACTAAAGTTAAAACCAACTGTGAATGTGTTTGTACAACTAGGCAATGAATTATTAACTATTAATATATGGTTCATATTTGCTTTAACTGATGGGATCAGAGGCTTCAGCTGAATTAACGTGAACCTTAATTGCCCACTAACATAAATCTGAGAACTTCCTTAGTCTGATAAATAAAAATATATCAATAAAATTGCATCTAAAATAGTTACGACGCTTTAAACTTTTATAAACGCTATCGTCCTTATGATAGCGTTGCCATTTGGGGAAAAGGGGCAGGGTCCAATTCAGTTCTGAATATTTCCCCCTAATTCTCCCTGAAATCCACATTCATGTCCCTGAAGGCTACATTCCCACACATATCAGTCCTACACAGTCCTACGAGGCAAGGTTTTGAGATTACTTCTCAACTGGGAATTCTCAACATGACGGTCCAAAAGTCTGTCATCGCAAACCAAACCACCAAACCTGAATATGGTTTTTTAAAAAAATAAGATGCTAAGACAATGAATACAATGCAACGGCATCTAAGATCACTAAAACCAAAGTTGGAAAATGTAAATAATTTTATTTGATTTTTAGCCACAAAAATGAAAAAGAACTAGCATACCACTAGTATTTCCACTATTTTTTTTACTAATAGGAGATTAAATATGTTTGTAGTCCATATAGAGGACTAAACCTTATAACTTGAAAATCATGTTTGATAGGAATTATGTACAATAGGGAACATCAAAAAGATATTTGATGGGGCATCTAAAAAACAAATTCACCATTGATTAATTGCTTCTTTCAGATAATTTCTATTGTTAATATAACTAATATTTTCCCTCATTTAAGTGAAGTTTTGGTAAATGAGAACAGACACACATCTCTATCTCCTTGGTCTTGCTAAATTCTAACCATTTTGCAATATCAATCCAGAGGTACTGTCTCACCCTGCACATTAGCTCATAAAAAGGAATTTATTCATTCAGAAGTCTTCCCAAACATATCTCCTCCAGTCACTTAGTCTTCGAATTAAATAAGTGGACTAGAATTTTCTATCAATTGTTCCAAAATGTTTCTGACCCCTATAGTTTCGAATCAGTTACTTTAAGTACATTAAAGCTTCATTTAAACTATTTTTGTTACTGGAAACCAGGTAAATTCAATGCTCCCAGAGTGACGTTTCTCACAAGACCAATTCAAACTTTGCTTCACTAAAATACAGCCACCAGGGGGAAAAAACACCATAAAGATAGTAATTATGGTGAGATAATCAAAGGCCTCCACACTGAAAAAAAAAATTGTACTAAAAATGTCACTTGTGGGTTTTGAGGCTTTGGAGCCTTGCGAGGGACCTATTTTTAAAGCGAAGTCAAGCGGAAGCAACACCCTTTGGATCTCTCTCTTTCTCCCCTGCCCTCTCTCTCACTCTTGAGAAGGAGAGAAGACACAAGTTGAAAAAAATCAGGCAGCTCTTCTCCCCCCTTCTTTATCTTTATTTCTACAGATGCTTCAAAACATCCCTATTTCGCTTAGAATTTTCTTCCTCTCAGATGTTTCTAGCTTGTAATTATAGTCATAGGGAGTTCCGACACGACTGTCTTTGAGATCTTTCAGGCCCCGCATGGGAAAATTCCCAGCAGAAACTGTATCTGACTCTTGCTCTCTACAGAAACCAGCAGTGTGAATGGACTATACAAAGCTGACTCAACTTGAATAGGCATTTCTCAAAAGAAGATATACAATAATCACTTGAAAAGATGTTCAACATTACTAGACATTAGGGAAATGCAAATAAAACTGCAATAAGATGCCACTTTACACCCTAGGCTGGCTATTGTCAAAAAGTATTGGTGAGGATGTGGAGTAACTGGAGCCCATGTGTGTTGCTGGTGGGAATGTGGAATGGTGCAGTCCCTGTGGAAAACAGTATGGCAGCTCCTCAAAAACTTGAGCATAAAATTATGATATGATCCAGCAATTCCACTTCTGGGTATATGGCCAAAAGAATTAAAAGCAGGGACTTGAACAGATATTTGTACACCAGTGCTCATGGCAGCATTATTCATAACAGCCAATTGTCTTCCTACAGATGAACAGATAAATTGTGGCACATACATGTAATGGAATATTATTCATCCTTAAAAGGAATGAAAGTCTGACACATGCTATAACATGGATGAACCCTGAAGACATTCCGCTAAGTGAAATAAACCAGACATAAAAACACAAATACTGTATGATTTTATTCATTTGAGGGACTTCGATTAGTTAAATTCATAGAGACAGAAAGTAGAGCAGTGGTTGCCAGGGGCTGCTTGGTGGGGGAAATGGTGATTTATTGTTTAATGGATACAGAGTTTCAGTTTTAGAAGATGATAAAGTTCTGGAGATGGATGGTAATGACAGCTGCACAAACAATGTGAATGTATGTAATGCCACTGAACTACATACTTAAAAATGATTAAAATGGCAAATTTTATGTGTGTATATATATGTACATATATTACCATAATAAAAAAAAGTTGACTCAGAGGATATAATTGTAAACACGGAATTATTTTCAGTCAACTGTTGCTTTCATAAATCGATAATCTGCCTCCTCCACTGTCACTCTGTGATAGGCCATAAATACGATTCTGGGGTGTAGAGGCTCTCCTTTTAGTGCCCAGCAGATCAGAGGCTATGTTGTAACAGGCAGAAGCACAGTCACTCATGTCCTTAAGCCTCCCATGCTTAGGGAAGATGGCTCTAGCTTAAGGCAAATGGATCTCATTTCCTCCAGCACAGGCCGTGACAGACATCACTAATCAACTGCAGCACTGCTTTGTCTCGAGTCCCCTGGGACTTCATAATCCTTCCCAACATAGGGTTCGGGTGGTCACCAATTAATCAGAGCTCGTCTGCTAACATGAAATCTATTTGCCATAGTGATCTCGCTGGTAATCTATATATTTTTACCAAACTAAAGCCTTACACATTAAAAACCAGTTACGATGAAGCTGAGAACACCAGATTACAGATGTAAGGGGACAGGTTTGCTCCACTCTCTGTTCGTGACTTTCCACTGTCCTGGATTATGACACATGCAGTAGAAAAGCACCTTGGGTCATACGACACAAATAACCACAAGCAGAAGTTCTTAAAAGCATAATAATAAAAAGGAGACATGCTAGTAGAATTAAACCCGTCCTTACGGAAGGCCTCACTGTCTTCTAGAGGGGGGGTTGGCAACCTTTTTCTGCAAAGGGCCAGATAGTAAATATTTTAGCCTTTGTGGGCCATACGGTCTCTGTTGCAATTACTCATCTGTGGACTAAGAAAACAGCTTTAGACCATACATAAATGAACGAGCATGGCTGCATTCCAATAAAACTATTCACAAAAACAGGCAGCAGGTTGGATTCGGATTTGCCCTGTAGGCCCCAGTTTGCTGCCCAGTGTTCTAGATATGCCATCTTCAGTTCAGATTTCTGTGCAAGCCTCTTTCCCCTTTCCTTTTCTATACCTTCAGATTTAAAAGCCATTTCTAGCCCCACCTGAGCACCCCCTCCCCTCCCTGAAAAAACCCTGTGGACCCAAACATAACTGAATGAAGGACAACTGGCACAGAAGGCAGAGCGCCAAGCAGGAGGCAGAGAGGGGCAAAGAGAAAGGATCCAAGAGGGCAGAAATCTTGCCTGGGGGTTGGGGGTGGAGGGTGGGAGGTGGAATGTCGACTTGAGAACTAAAAGTCAAGAACTAAGGCCCTTCTCCCAGTGGAAGGCTGAAGGATGGATGAACAGGTCACTCTCCAATTTCCACCCACCCACAAAAGTTGCATGCTTTGGAATGTGGGGTTCAAATCCATCCAAAGTGAAGCCTTTATGGTAATATTCCTGGATTCCATGTGTGAACTTGATGTGACTAGGGGCAGTTTGGTTATGGGGTGTACTACCTCGCTAAGGGTAGTACAGAGAGCCAGATCCTTAGATCACTCTGGAGATTAGTGCAAAATAGGTTCAAAGCTGAGATAAGGTTATTGCATCCATTGCCACTTCCAACAAATTGTGCTCAACCACGATTATTAATAAATACAGCAGAGTAAGTAAGGAGCAGGTTAGAGCCAGGAGAGAGAAAGAGGGGAGTATATGGGTGTGGGTGTAGAGAACAGATCTGTTCAGTGTTACCAGATCCTAAAGCTGG
This sequence comes from Indri indri, assembly GCA_004363605.1. Classification (NCBI taxonomy): domain Eukaryota; kingdom Metazoa; phylum Chordata; class Mammalia; order Primates; family Indriidae; genus Indri; species Indri indri. The sequence continues at coordinate 97,823 of RJWJ010000588.1, forward strand.
AAGCAGGTTCTGGTGCAAGATGAGGCTGGGAGTTTAGCTGGGGCAAGATAATGGGGGGCCTTGAATATCCCAGTAAAGAGCTCAGAGTACATCCTGCATGCAATGGCAGAGCTCTTGAAGGTCTCAGGTAGGCCAGTGATGGGGAAATGCAGAGAGTGACTCAGAACAGAATCAGGGCTTGGGCAAAGGGGTCAGTCAAGAAGCCATTACATAATCCGAGCAAGAAAAGATGAAGATCAGAACAAAGGCAGGGTGCAGAAGGGAGGAGGGCATAGATTCAAAAAATATTTAGAGGCTAAAATCAGCAGGACCTGGTGAGCAATTAGATGTGAGAGGAGGGGGATGTTGGGGACAGGGAGGAACTAAAGGTGAGTCTCAGATTTCTGACCTGGACAGCTGGGCAGATGCCTCGGCCATGTCCCTGGGAGGCCAGACCACACCATACCTCAATATGATCTTTCCACCTACAGAGAGAACCACTCACCTAGCAAACGGGCAATCCGGAAAAAGTTCCAAGAAGGAAAGATGTAAAGATAAAATCAAGTTTGGTAATACCCTGGTAAGATGTACTGAAAATCATAATTACACACATATACATAAAAGGCAAGCAGAGACAAACGGCCATAAGATGCCACTATTAAAGCCAGTTTCACTGTACACGGTTCTATTTCTACCATGTTTCAATGTTTTGCCTGTAAAATACACAAAGCTATGAAATGTATATCACATGTGTGTCTGTGTGTTTTACAACCACTCCATGCTTCAGATGAACACTTTCTGTCCTGCAGTATTTCATTAGATGCAGCCTTTTTAAACAATGGAGAGAATTTTAGTAAGTATATATTTCAAATTACCCACCCAAAAAAAAAGATTTGAGTGAGTGTGCACCCAGTTACTGTTTAAGTTTATAAATTATTGTTATTTCTATAAGTTTTAAAATATTTTCAAGTTGTCTGAAACAGCATACACCTCGTTAAATAAATGCCAAATCATTATGGAAAGATACATAAAATTGCTGAACATCTGAGGCACCACAAATCTTGTGTAACTAAATTCAAAAAGGCACATAGAATAAGAAAAAACACAAATAAGCAGTGAAAGGTCCAGGGACTCAGCAAAATCTGTTCCCTGGGAATAATTCAGGGACTACGAGCTGCCTAAATTCAAACTAAGAACCAAGATGCTGGCTTAGCATACCAACTGCTGCCCTAACAGAACATTGTATAAAAACTAGAAGAACAAAAGCCCTACAAACTGGAGGGTACATAAAGATTTTATATCACTTACCAGGGGTTGAAATAAATTACATTCACAAATAGGCTCCTGACCTTCCAGTTTCATACTGTGAAATGTACCTGTGTTCCACTGACTAAAGAACAGTTGGACACAAGTGAGATTCTGGTTTGAATTGTGGCTCTGTCGGCGGCAAACTGCATTCCCTGGAATAAGGCATCCTCTTTTACTCCATCGCCTCTGTCTCGGCATCTGAGAAGTGAGGAGGTTGGATAGAACATCATGGCCCCTTCTAGCAGGTTCTCCAGAAAGGCAACCCCTGGGGAATGCTCCATAGCACTCACCAAGGTCACCGTGAGTTTCCTGTTTCACATCAGTCTCTATGGCAGGAAGGCAACTCTGTAAGGACGGGGGCATGTAATCTTGCTGATGTCTGTATACTCAACGCCTAGTACAGTGCCTGCCACTTAGAAAAATCTCAACAAATATTTAAGTAACTGCCTTCAAGGAACTTCCTAATACTTTTTTGTTTTTATACATTTTTATGTAGTCACTAGCAATAACAGAATTAAAATTCAGATCCCTGACATCTCCCTGAGAGTGGAGGGGAACTCAGTTCCAAGTTGGATCCCCGTCCATTCTTCTTTTGCTATCAGATCATTTGGGGACTTTCCTCATTAGAAACTTTCCCAGTAATTAGTTTCTCTTCCACCAGGTCCTGAAGGGCCATATTCTCAAACTGTTGCCCAGGCTTGCTTGGTTCTTCTAAAAGGAACCAAAAACCCCATTTAGGCTTGTCTCAGATTTTATGTTAATAAAGAGGCTGAGCGTGGTTGTACGAATGGCACACAGTGCGCAAGCTTAAAAGGTAAGCGGCCTTGTCCCACCCAGTTTCTTTTTCTTTTTCTTTTTTTTTTTTTTTTTTGTTTTTGAGACAGAGTCTTGCTCTGTTGCCCGGGCTAGAGTGCCATGGCTTCGGCCTAGCTCACAGCAACCTCAGACTCCTGGGCTCAAGCGATCCTTCTGCCTCAGCCTCCTGAGTAGCTGGGACTACAAGCATGCGCCACCATGCCCGGCTAATTTATATATATATATGTATTTTTTTAGTTGTCCAGATCATTTCTTTCTATTTTTAAGTAGAGACGGGGTCTCGCTCTTGCTCAGGCTGGTCTCAAACTCCTGACCTTGAGCAATCCACCCATCTCGGCCTCCCAGAGTGCTAGGATTACAGGCGTGAGCCACCACGCCCGGCCCCCACCCAGTTTCTTTCCTTTCTTAAAGATCCCTCAAATCCCTTTGTTCCTGCCATGAGGAGCCAATCTCTCCAGTGGGGCCGTGTCCCCATCTCCTTGCTCACAGCCCCTGTTCCTCAGCCAGCAGAGGGAGGCTCCACCCTTAATGTTCTCTCATTTTGTTCTACCTACTGATTGCTGAGCTTCTCCCCCAAGCTGCAGATCCTGGGGAAACAGCCGGGGCTCCTTGGAAGGAGGAACTTCACAGGAGCATAAAATAACACATCCTACAAGCCCCTGCTCAGAGCTGCCACCCTGCCGTCCACAGCGTCTGAGGCTCCCGTGGTAGAGGGGACTCTCTGGCCACATCCCACCCAGGCACCTCCTCGCACTCCTCAATTTCCCTGAGAATCTCCCTCTTGCCGATAACCGCAGTTGAATTCAAGTTTTGCATGTTTTTTTCTGTTGACTTTTGAGCTTCCCTGTGTGGCCACTTTGATTTCATTACATTCCTCTGATGTAAGAATTTCAAAGCTTGCTTGCAAATAGACAAACAACAAAGTGGATAAAACTAAGCTCTAATATGTAAGGATACCCATGTGGATAATAAAAAAATACAAAGGAAGGTAAGGTAGAGACTACCATAAAAGTCAGGAGAATGGTTATTCTGGGGGGAGCAAAGGGGTTGATTTGAGCAAGGCCTCTCAGGGGCTTCTGAGGTAACTAGAAAGTTCTAGGTCTTTACATGAGTGGTGTTTCAAAGGTGTGCACATTGTAAAATCATTAGCCATATATGTGCTTTTAGCTATTTTCTGTTGTATTATACTTCATAACTTTTTTTTTTAAATTCTTGTCCCTTTGGACTCTACAACTTAACAAGGGAATAATAATCAATCGGATTTGTGCCAAATTCGTGCTGTAAATAGAGAAATTAACAAGTCTCTTCCATGCTTCTGTAAGTTCTCATCGCTGCAATAAATATTTCATATCCAACTTCCACTTCCTTGTCTCTAGTCATGAATCAAAGCAGATCTGCTGGAAGACAGAGAGTATGTCTAAGGAAAGCTAGGCTGGAGAAAAACTCTGGGTGATGGATAACCTAGTGGAGCAAAAAAGTCCTGAGTAGTCACTAAAAATATAAGGCTTCTTTCCTTTTGTGTCTGTTAAAGTATTTTTAAGAATTACTATGTGCAGAGGAGAATGTTAAGGCAGATGAAGGCAATAATGATGGTATTATTATGACATCTATTGCCATTGTGTGCCTGCGGCTAAGTATTTAATGCACTTCATCAAATTTAATCCTTACAATAGCCCTAACAGATAGATTCTGTTTTTTCTTAGTAATTCTACATGGTTCGTACTGTTATTCCTCCGATAAGCCAAGCTCACTCTCACCCCTGGACCATTTGTACGTGCTGTTTCATCCACCTGCAATGCTTTTTTCCCCAACTATCTGCATGGCTGGCTCCGGCTCTTCCTTCAGGTCTTAGTTTAAATATCACACACTCCTCATTTAACAATTAGCCTTATTTTCCCTTCTGGTACCATGTAAAATGCATACCTAATACATCTGGCACTCAGAAAAGCCACTGTCCAACAGGATTCTTCATTCCTGTTGACAATCATAGTAAAATCTTTCACAAGCGGTAGATGACCCTCAGTGGGAGACTGAGCCATCCTGGAATTCTTTTCAGTTACTATCCAGCTGGAAGAAGGCAATCTATTTTTGAGACAAACATATCTTTTGACAAGGGCCACGAATAAAGCAAGCAATTAATACACGGGTCTGGGCAGCAAAGATACTCTTGTTAATCACTTTGACGAATAAAGAAAGTAACAGTGCTCAATCTCAAATGCCAACCTCCAGGCTGGGTAGGGAGAAAGCCCACCCTCCTTGCAAAGATGAAACCCAGGAAAAGAAATCGTCATTGCTCAGCAAAACGGCTGTACATAGTTTTGGTTAGGTCAAGTTTTAATTGCAAACTTTAGGCAATGATAAAGACAGCTAACAAAATCCTTTAGCCATGAGAAGAAAGAATAACAATAGCTGTATGCACTTAGTATGACAGGGAAGTATACAAAGTGTTTCTAAAATTTATTTCATAGCTAAAATTTGTGTTTAGCTTTGTTTTGTGGCTGCCTTTGCAGCCTGTATGTGCAGGGCTTTGTAAATACTCTTCAGGGGTCCTGCCTCTCTCCCCACACTCCATAGCATCAATCAAATTAACCAAGTAGCAGTCAAAGTGTGCTCGGGGAGCCTCTGTGGCCCACACTCACTGCTTGGCCACAGGAGCCATTCCCTTTTCTCCTCAGTCGCCTCAGTCCTGTGACCTCCAGCCTGGAGACTGTGTCCAGCCTCTGAATTTACGGGAACCCCTGCCCACCTCCAGTGTGTGGGTATGCAAGGCCATATTTAGCTCAACCTACTCATAGTTCACTTTGCCCAACCAGGTAAAGCCAGACACTGAGTGAGCATAAAGAAGAAAGGGTTTTCTGTCTCAAGTATCTGTCTGTGTGAAGTCAGTGGCTTTTTAAAGGCCACCACTTTGGTGCCTAGGTGTCAAATTCTTTGGGTGTTTAATTTAGAGGTGGAAAATACAGCCATCTAACTCCAGCAAGCAAAATTAAGGAGGCCATGGTATTTCAAGGCAAGAAAATAAAACCATGAAAATAGATATACATATGTGTGTCTCCATCTATACACATGCATATATACCATATGTGCACGTGTGCTCAATGAGGGTACGGCTCACTGCCAAACATTAAGAAAAGTTTTTAAAATTTACGATGCTGGGAAAAAGTATACAAAGACATAAATCTCAGATCTTTCTCCCAATCGATGCTAAACTATCAGAGCAGGCATGCAAATCGTGAGTAAAGTATAACCATCAGAATTGAGAGTTTAACAGAAAACGTAAAATTAGCAAGAGACCCAACAGAGCATATCAGAAAATGATTAGATATTTGGTCAATGCTAACTACAGCCATGATAATGATGACAAAAGTAATCACGTATGTCATTTCCAGAGTACACTCCCATGCACAAAGAACTATGAAAAATGACTTTACATTGAGAGGCTATTGATTCATACACACTGATGAGGTAGCTAGTTTCTTATGCCCATTTTAAAGATAATAAAACTAAGGCGCACCAAGATTAAGAAACCTCGCCATCACACAGCTGTGAAGTGGCAGAAGAAGGAATGGATTCCAGGCCTGTGGAACCCCAGATTAAAGAATAAAAAGGGATGGCCATTGACATATTGCCTCCCCTCTGAGACGGGAAAAATGAGAAAGGAACAAAAACCAAAGCTAGACAAAGAAAGAAAATTGGGAAGAACTCAGGGAATTTCTGGATAATTTAGGACTCCAAAGAATCAACATCACCCACGACGTCGACATAATGTTGGCAACAGAAGGTTTTTGTGTGGTTATAAATTACTTTGAATTTTTTGCAGTATAGAAGCAGCCATTTGAAAAGTTGGAAACCCAATCAGTTTATTATTTATACGATGCTTAAAAACTAGCTTGCTTCGTTTCAAATTAAAATCATGTGGTCCGGGAAAAAAAAAAGCTAAGCTTACAAAATATGCCAGAATGCTCCCATCTCCATGCACAGCATCCCATTCTAAGTAGTCGCCTTAGAGGCTGTTACTTTTACTCCACATCTTGGGAAACTCACCTTTGGAACCATCTCCAGAGTCAGGCAAACTTCTGTGACAAAACAGCATTCCTGTAGCATAACTCGACAGCCACATGTTTTCTAGAACCAAGTCTGGGAATAAGGCTGCTGATCAACATAGAAAGCGCCGGTTTTAGGAGAGAATATGTTTTGATTACAAAAGAGTAAGATCTCCTGTGTGGCTTTCAAGAGGAGAGTTCCAGAAAGCTTTTGAGTATCAGCCACCATGCTGGGAAACGGATACGAGTCCCGCAGGGTGACTCCTAAGGAGGGAAAAGTTCATTTGGAAACACGAGTGCCAAGATCTAGACGGCTGAAGACGGCGGCGGTGACGCAGACCTAGAGCTTACACAGGCGTGGCGTTCTCTGCCCGGTGCCAGCACACAGCACGTGCCCACCGCACATTTGTTGAATGCCTCAATGACTTCATCCATCTGTCAATTAGACAATGAATAAACTCTTGGCTAGTGAGAAAATTCTTTGCTCACATAATAGTTATCAGTCAAAGACCTAAACACTCTGAAAAAGTACGGCTTCACTGGAAAACTAAAATAGGAAGGAAAATCTGCTCTAAGGACCTGCCAGCCCATTTTGCCGCCTCTCTCCAGATTTTTCCAGTCTGGAGACCAGGTGTCCTAAACGTGTGCATACAAGGTGCCTTCTACACAAGCGATTGCTCCGAGGGCAGGGTGGGAATTAGGTCTCCTCTGGACCTCATGTTACACTGACCCTCCTGGCTCTCCTGACAGCCACTCCAAGCAGCTTGCAATGAGGACAGTGCCCTCTATAGCTTAAAGGAGAAAGAAAAAACAACCAGGGCAGATTTCTAAAGATGCACATCTTCAAGTGCCAGCAAGAAGGCCTCTTGTAGGAAAATTCTGTTCAAACAAACTTCATGACAAAACCTACATGATGCATCCTTTATGCGTGGTTAGCCTATCTGATTATTTGGCCACTTATTTATCTAACATTTATGAATAATTAATAATTTATTATTGTCTTATTACCAATAGGGTGCTGAAAAGATAGAGTTGAATAAGACATAGGTCTTCACTTGTAAAGAGGTCACCAACGAGTCTCAGTCAGAAGACATGACCCTGTCCTCTCCCAACACACCCCCTCCCCCAGCCACACACATCCGGGCTGACCAGCACTGGTGTAGCACTCTTCCCTTCCCTCCCCAGACGCCGCCTCAGTCCTGGGAAGCATCCTGGGAAGCCATTACCAATCCACACAGCTGCTATGGCAGCTTATTGGCAATTCTGCTCACTTGTAATATTTCATTTATTCAGTTAGCAAAAACACATTTATTGAATGCTCACCTAGGGCCAACCCTGCTCTGGATACATAAGACAGAGTCCTCCATTCTAGCAGGAGGGATGATGGACAAAGTGCCCGTGTGCTCACAAGAAAGACAGCCAATAAACAAGTACACAAATAACTACATTATTATTTTAAACTGTGATACGATGAAGAAAGATAAAGTAAGGTAGGACCATAAAGAATAACAAGAACTATTAACTGGAAAGAGCATTCAGAGAAAGCCCCTCCGGGGAAATGACAAGTGAGCAGAGGCCTGTATGAGGTGCAAGAGGAAGTCACATACAGACCTGAAGAAAGAACCTTCTAGCCAAGGGGACAGCCTGTTCCAAGACCCAAGGGCGGGGCAGGCTTGGAGACGAGTGTGCTGGAGCAGTCAGTGAGGGCGACAGTGAGAGGACAGCAGGTCCCAAAGAGAGCCAGGGCCAATTGCACGGGGCACTGCAAGCTGTGGTAAGGACTTGGCTCAGCCCTCACAGGTGCCGACGTCGCGGCATCAGCAACCTCCTCACCAGCATCCTCGCAGCACCAGCCGACGCCCACCCTGTGCCAGGCACTGTTTTCTAAATGACCACACGAGACTAGGAAGGGGGTACTTTATCACCTGAAACTTAACAACCTTGTTGCACAACACACAGCTAGTAAGTGGCAGCATCAAGAGTCAATGCAGGAGCCCGTGACTTTAACCAGTGTGGTAAAAGCATACCTTAGAAAAAGCAGTTACAACTCTGCCTGGTAAAATAATAACACGAACTCAAAACTTATAAAACGAGCCCTGCTACTATTATGGGAATGGATGTCTGTGGCTTTGTGCATGATTCTAGAGAGAAGGTCATGGCACATGGGTTCCTAAAGTACTGGGGTCAAACCTGTCGGAGGTGAAGGCCAAGTGCAGGGGAGACTGCACCTGATGATGGAAAAGCACCTCCAAGGGGCACAGACTGTCAGGCAGAGGATGCTTGCGGGGAGTTCGAATGACACTGTTCCATGAAATATTAGTACAAGCATGGTAAGAAGCATACGTTGTGTAATGAGAGATTTTAAATGCAATTAAATTAATATAAATATCATAAGTAGACATCTTGACTATTTTATCTATAGTCTTGTAAGTTTATATACTCAAACTGGAAAAAAATTTTGAAATTTCTCTTTGAGAAATATCAGTAGATGGCTTTATATTCAGGGTGGCTTATGTTTGGGTACATGCAATGGTATTTACTGACTCATAAGTGATGGAAGGACGTGACCACCAGAACCAGGAAAGGGGCCCAGCCCTCAGCCGGGAAGCGTTTGCAGGGAACAACAAAACTGCAGGTGCTGACTTGGGCGGAAACATTCAGACTGCCTTTGCTCAGGACGTTCATCTTTTGAACTTGTATTGCTGCTTAGCCCAACCTATCAAAAAATTCCTTTGGGCTTTATGCTCCCATCTTCTACTACATCTTATATTCTGATTATGTCTTCATGGTTCTGTCTGTCCATTAGACAGGGCAAGAAAGAAGCAAGAACCTGGTCTTGGAAACCCAAGAGGGTAGAAAGAGCCTGGCACAATAGCTGTGGAATGAATGAATAGATGAATAAAACTTTCATTTCACAAGCATTTAAAATACAGAGACACGGCCTTATTTTTATATGGGAAAAATAAGCTTTGAGAATTTAAAATATCACAGAAAAGAGCATCCTCCCCCAGACCTGCCTTATATCTCCCAGACTTCACTGGCTCTAAAGATCCAATTCTAGCTACTACCCTGGTCTCCAACACTGGACTCCAATGTACGTGCGGTAATTCCTGTGAAGTGAAACTTTACTCTGGTGAACTTAGCCACGGTCAAGTATGACCTTAATCCCCCATTTAGAGTAAGGAGGAAAATAACCTTGTAAGATGAGTAAAAGGGTAAAGCCGTCATTAAGCCAGGTTAAGAGAGGTGCAGTTCATTCAGAAATTACAGGCCCATTTATGAGCAGACTCAGGCATGCAGGAGACATACATTCAAGGTCATATTGTTCAACTGTTAACATTTTCAAATTCGTGGTTTTCCAATTTCTCATAAGGATCCTTTCACAGCCAAAAAAGCACAACCAAAATAAAAACAAGTCTGCTGGTAACAACACAGGGACACTCTGTGCTTCATTTTTAACCTGTGTAATGGACTCTGACGCATAACATAACCTAAAGCACTGTATCCCACACTGCCAACGGACTGCCTTAGCAGAGAGAAGAAAAAACTGCATCCAAGCAAGAATTAACAATGGATACCTTAAAAAATTCAATTTTATGTTTTAAGGCTGGAATAATTTCCACATCTTCCTCCAAAACATTCTTCGTCAAATTTAGATTTGTGAGCTTATCATTCGAAGTCAACATGGATTCCAGGGTCAAGGAATAATAGAAGAAAATATTACTGTACCTGTCATAAACATTTTTCAAGTTTGCTTCATATCAGCTAATATTAATTAATGAGGTGCAATTTTTAAAAGGTATATATCAGAAGCAGAATTTTCTTGGTCAATCATTCTAACAGAGCTTTCTTTAATCGAGTAGCAGGGGCAATCCAGGTGAATTCTAATTCAACGAAGACAATATTATGCCTAATAAAGTGTCACTGCAGAGTCTGTCCAACCTCGAACTGGAATCAATGAAGTAATTGCATATCTCAGTTATCAGCACTATGAATCAGCATTTACCTTCGTTCCATAAGATACTAATTCTTTGCGATGTTAATAGATATTCTAGAGAGAAAAAAAAAGACTTCTTTGGTCAACTGATTCAGAAAAACTTTGGATGAAGGAATATTAAACATTTCTCAGAACCTTTAATATCCTAATGTACATGGTCCTCTTGAAGTGAAGGAGAGAGTATATGTTGTTTTCCAAAGGCACTTGACAAATGAAACCCTTTCTCTTATAGTATCCCATAGAACTATCACTCTGATAAACATGTTTTGGGAAATGTGAACCTAGATAATATCACCCCGGTTTTTGTCAAATTAGTCTCTTTTCTATTTTCCCACAGTTTGCTGTGACCTGAACAGCTGGGGGAAAAAATAGTCCCTATTGACATAGTGGCTTACTAAAATAATAGCCTACTTCACAAACAATTACATTTAAAAGCCACGTAGCTCCTGCCCTTGAGAAAGAAGTCTTTAACCCAGGTGGCTCGATTCTGAGAAGTTCCTGCACTGTGTATCTTCTGTCCAGACTGCCACAGTTCTAATCTATCTTATACCAAAAAAGTAACAATTGGTGGATATATTATTATAACCCGTTGCTCTAAAGAAAGAAAACGCAATGTGTTAGTGCATACTACAGAAGTCTTCTCAAAACAGCAGACCCTGAAGCCCCAACAAAAAATAGAAAGAGTTCTTAGAGTAACCTATTTAAAGCCAGGTATTATATTACCAGGATGGGCCAGGAGCCGGATTGCCCTACTCCCCACACTGCCCCCTAGAGGGCATCCCTGCCCCTCAGGTGCGTGCTCTGCACCTGCCGCAGCCTCTCCGGCTGGCCCATGGGCCGCCCTCTTGAAAGGTGCTTTTAAATCACCACAATATGCATCCTTCAATTAGTTGTCAGACCCCAGGATTTCAGAGTTGCAAGGCACCTACTTACCCTAATACAAGCCTCTCTTTTGTAGATGAGAAAACTAAAACTTAAAGAGAAAAAGGTCACTTGCTCAATTTCATACAGTTAATTAGTGACTAAAACCCAGACCCCACAACTGCCTGCTTGATACTCTCATCTCTCCCCAACCCAGAAGCTTGGAGCCCCACTGATGGGCTGTGGTTCAGAAAGCCTTCTGGAAGCTTCTGTTCTGGCTCATGAGAGCCAAGGCTCCATAACCCCATCGTTACCCCTTTCAAATGGTCTTCCATCTCAGAGCAGGCAGCAGCCCAGTAATGATGTTCTGGTTTACTTTCAGAAGCTACTGCAAATCCTATGCTGGAGGAAGGATGCCTTTGGTTAGAAGAAAAGATCTAGGGTGAAGAATCTTGTTTTGCTTATTATTAAATCCCAGCAGGTAGCACAGTGCCTAGCACACAAAAAATTCTCAAAAAACATCAACAGGACTACTTGTTAACTGAAGGCACAGCCTCACACAACTTTAGGAAGCATTTAAGTCTATCTCACTCTTAAAAGAAAGTTTACCCTCTTCCCCATAAAATCTATACAAAGCCTCCTTACCCAAGTTTATGCCACCTAATTTTTCCATCTGTTTTTGGAGTAGCCTGATTTCAGTATTGCTATAGTTACTGTGGCCAATGTAAAGCACATAAAGAAACAGTTCCACACAGGAGAGAGAAAGGTGCCTAGTTTATAATTGTGACCTCTCGTTTAACATCACCAAGTCTCAATCTTTTCATCTGGGAAATGGTTTCAAAGATAGTAACAACCTCATTAGTTTGCTGGGAAGATTAAATAAATCAGTGTGTATACGTAGCAATCTGGCCAACTAGGATTGGTTTTTAACTGCTGCTTGTATCAAAAAGAATCATGAACCTGGGTGGTCCAGAGCCTTGAGATCAGCTGCCTGCATCCGCCATAGGTGTCGACGGGGAGGGTGCAACAGACACACGGGTGTTTGGGGCAGACCCAGTGGTGTGCTGCCCTGATGCCCCTTCAGGACTGAGGCACTCACTCTCCAGCTGCCAGGGATGTGCCTTCCCTGAGCTCTGCCTTGTCTGAGACTACACCCTTCCCCAGGCGCTGCCCACCTCCATTGACTTGTTGGTGAAGCAGTACAAGACCCAGCCCTCTCACCTCAATTAGAGCTAACTCCCTCCAAACGGCTATCCCAGCTCTAGAGCAACTGATGGGGACTGCTGAGGCCTTTGCTGCAACTCCATCACAGTTTGACTTTTCCCTGTGCCCAATCCTGCTTCCTCCCTTCCCGAGAGCACCCCCAATAAAATTCCCGCATGTTAATCTCAGAGTTTCAATTTCCCAGGAACTCAACCATTACATTATCCTTGGCCTACCTCATTGCTCAATAAAAAGTAGCAGCTATCATTCTTTGTGTTGAATTTTCTAAGCAATCCACACTTGTTTTCCATACCAAGAGACTTCCTGAGTTTCTGCATGGGTGACATCCCTTGATGGATGAAGAAAAGTGGCAAAGATATAAATAACTTAAACCCATTTTTATTTATCATCTAAAGAGTCCTAAATTCTGCAGTCTATGCTCACAGCAATTTTCTCTACCATTGATTTACTGCTTTGTCTTTAGTTACTCTAGTTTGAAAGACAAAAAGAGACATAGGAAATGACAGAATATCCTGCTATAAAATATGCAAAAATCTTAGTTTATTGTGAGGGGTAATTTTATGCCATCTTAGATGCTCAGTCTACTATCCAATGCTGAGAGGCACAGGCCTGATCTTTGGGCTCCAGGATTTTCACCACTCAAATCCTACTGTAGGCAGACACAGCCTGTGGAACCAGAGGGCTGCACAAATGGCCCTGGGCAGTATGAAAAAGGCCTAGCATCTGGTCTCCCTCTCCCAGTAACTCCCTCGGGATCATGGACAGGTCATTTGCCTTTGCTGGGCCCTATTTCCCTCACCAGCAAAACAAGGAGCTTATATTAAAAAAGTCTAAGCTCCTTTCTAGTAAGAAAAACTTACGATTGCTTAACCTCACAGGGTATTTTCCAGGCAACATAAATAAGATGTATGGGGAAATTGTAATAGCAGAGAAGAAATTAAAAGTGTCATAAATTCAAGTTACCAGCTTCCCAAACGTGTACTACAGGAGAGACTATTAAGTGAATAGGAACAGATTTTATAGTTGTATTTTCCTTTTGCAAGATTTCCATCTAAATCACTGCCTGTGTCATTGATTGTCATTTCCTTAATCTGGAGTGTTTGAATATACAGCTTAGCAATGCTTTGGACAAGCCATAAGTCACAGTTAACATTTAAAAAAATTAACCGTGCCCAAGTCTCTGCCTTGGGCAGCAATGTGCTGAAATACCAGCATCTATTAGAAAGAGGTTATTGATGTCAGGGTCACATGCACTGTGATTTGCAGGTGCCCCACTGACTAACCTCTGGAAGCGATATCTCTGGGTAAAACTAAAGTAATTACCCTGACCAGGGAAAGCTGGTTTAACTGGATGGGCTCCTTCGATGCATGTTGAACACAATCGCCACCTGGGGATTACGTGCGTCTCATATGTGTGAGTTATTACGTAAATTCCACCTTTAAAAAAGTAATAAGGTGTGCTGTCCCAATTTTTTTTGTTCTTTCAGTCCCCTTGCCTTCAAAGTGTGGGTTCTTCAATAACACCTTCATCGTATCTACTTTGAAATGACACCGCATGTGCTATGGTTGGAAATAGAATAGAAAAACATGTAGATGCTCCCAAGAACACACCTCAAAGGCCTCACTTCTCAGTGGCTTTTAAAGCATGATTTCTGGTTCAGAATCTTTTGCCAGAGGAAGTATTTTCTTCAGCATACAAAAGCTGAGCCTTAGTCTGACATTCACAGGAAAAACTCTTAAGCTGCAGTGACTCCTCAAAGCTCTGTTCTTAATGAAACCCATGATGGCAGCTGAGTCACTGAACAACTGTTTGAGTCTCAGTTTCCTCATCTACAAAATGATGGTAGACAAACTTGTCCCACCTTGAGGTCCACAGGAAGATGCAGCCTGCAGATGACCCCGTGAAAGCACTTTCGAAAGCACACAGGGCCCTGGCCTAGGTGGGCTGTTGTCTTATTATTGACTAAACTGATCAGCAGCAGTGGTTTTAATAAACACATAAGAATGGTGTCTCCAGTTTATAGCCCAAGCCTCATCTCACAGTAAGCCTATAGGTCAGAGTTAGGGGTAAACAGAGGCGAGACTCACTCTACAAAGCCAGTCCTCCTCTCTCCCTAGAGCTGAGCATACCCCATCCTTTAGGAAAGGATCTGTGTCTGTTTCTAGTTCTCAATGGAGCATATAGGAGGGTGGGCACCGCCTTCCCTTATGGATTTCTATTTCGGGGGCCAAGAGGCACAAAATAGGATAACATCTAAAAAAACAGTCTTATCTTCCTTAGTAAACCCCCTCGAAATGGATAAGAGATAACTATATTATTCTAGCAAGATTCCTTTTTCCAACCACCCTCCCAAGACTTGTCATTCAGACTCTACCCCCATAATAACAATGATTTCATTTGCCAAATATGTTGCATTTCATTCTGCAGGATCTTCAACCTTTGGCAAATAAACATTTACTGTGCCGAGGACTGCCGAAGAGCCACTAATGGAGTGAAACCTGAAAACCCTTCAGAAAAGAATAATGAACCCCACTCTGTCTCCAGGGGGTAATTTAGTAGGTAGATTAGGCAACACTTGATTAAGGGTAAACCTCTCTTTTCTATAGAAATATATTGTGTTTGTACAGAGGGGCTGTATGAAGTGGAGGATTATGTCACAAATCCACAGGAAAAAGCAGAAGACGTTTCTCAGAAGAAATATGCAGGTTACTGCACATTTGGAAAAACAAGTCATACTTTATTGGGAGGAAAGAAGAAAAACTCCACGTACAACAGTTTTATTTACACGATTCCACTTGGCTTCTCGGAACATTTCTAACAAATGGTTAGTTCCCAAATACATTGCACAGGATGTCTTGTCACCCCTGACAGTCTATGAGTTACTACAAAGAGTAACGACTTCAACTCAAGGCTACCAGAAACTGATCGTCAAATAAGATTTTCCAAGACTGCCTATAGGGACCTGCTAGAACAAAAGTCATTTTCGGCTCGTGGGGGATTACAGTGTGAAAGAAAAACAAATGTCAAAATAAATCCCCAAGGAAAGAAAGTACTTCTGTACTGACCCTCAGTCCTACCTATCAATGTTCCATGTCCTCTGCAGACTAACAAACATTTCAGTATTTCTCTTCATCTGAACAGAGCCTGGAAATGTTGGATGAGGCTCAGTCTACATATCAACAATGTGATGGGATTTATTCACAATTTAATGGAATTTACCAATCCCTACCCTTCAAAGTAGAAACTCCAAAACAAACAAAACAGAGAACCCAGACATAAAACCATCCACATATTGCCATCTGATCTTCAACAAAGTAGACAACAATGTACACTGGGGAAAAGAATCCCTATTCAATAAATGTACTGGGAAAACTGGATAGCCACATGTGTAAGACTAAAACAGGATCCATATCTCTCACCACTTCACAAAAATTAATTCAAGATGGATAACAGACTTAAATCTAGGACATGAAACCATGAGAATTCTAGAAGAAAACATTGGAAAAACTCTTCTAGATATTGGCGTAGGCAAGCAATTTATGAAGAAGACCCCAAGAGCAATCACAGCAACAACAAAAATAAATAAATGTGACTTTATTAAATTAAAAAGCTTCTGCACAGCCAAGGAAAAAATCAACAGAGAAAATAGACAACCTACAGAATGGGAGAAAATATTCGCATGCTGAACATCCGATAAAGGGCTAAAAAGAACTCAAGCAAATCAGCAAGAAAAAAATCAAACAACCCCATTAAAAAGTGGGCAAAAGACATGAACAGAAGCTTTTCAAAAGAAGATAGACTAATGGCCAATAAACATATGAAAAAATGCTCAACATAACTAATCATCAGAGAAATGCATATCAAAACCACAATGAGATATCACCTAACCCAAGTGAGAATAGCTTTTATCAAAAAGTCCCAAAACAATAGATGCCAGCATGGATGCAGAGAGAAAGAAACACTTATATACTGTTGGTGGGACTGCAAACTAGTACGACTTCTATGGGAAATAGTATGGAGATTCCTCAAAGAACTAAAAATAGACCTACCATTTGATCCAGCAATCCCACTGCTGGGTATTTACCCAAAGGAAAAAAGTCATTTTATCAAAAAGACATCCGCACTAGAATGTTTACTGCAGCACAATTCACAATTGCAAAGAAGAGGAATCAACCCAAGTGCCCATTGATTCATGAGTGGATTAATAAAATGTGGCATATGTATACCATGGAGTACTACTCAGCCATAAAAGAAGTAAATTAATACCTTTTGAAACAATCTGGATGGAACTGGAGACCATTCTCCTAAGTAAGTACGGCAAGAATGGAAAAACAAATACCACATGCACTCACTATTAAATTGGAACTAACCAGTCAACACTCACATGCACAGATGGAAGTAAAGCTCAACGGAAATCATGCAGATGGGAGGGAGCAGGAGGGGATGGGTGAAATCATATCTAATGGGTACAATGTACACTATTGGGGTGATGGGCACACTTAGAACTTTGACTCAAGCAGTACAAAAGCAATCCATGTAACTAAAACATTTGTACTCCCATAATATTCTGAAATAAAAAAGAAAAAAGAAAATGGCAAGGCAAGTACTAGAACCTAAATAAACAAAGAATTTTTTTAAAAAAATTAACAAATATATACTTACAACTATGTTGGAATAAAGACAAATATAATCCAGGAAAAAAAAAAAACACCTCGTAGTGTTAAAAAAAAAAAAAGACATGATGTTAAATTCTAATGAAAATTTGAACAAATGTGGATTTTCTTCTAAACCTATGATAGGATGACCTTTCTCATCCTTCCATATGTTGAAAATGACGGCTGAAAGAGAGCGTCCCTAAATCACTCTTCACCATGCCTACCAAACAGCCATGAAAAACTAGGAACTAAATAAACGTGTTTTGACAATGATGAATCTCTTAACTCTCCTGGTCAGGTTTCTTCTAATGGCTTAGTACTTGGGTAAGTGTACCATAACACATGAACATAGATCACAGTTAGAGTAACAACTTTAAGCTCAGGGAATTGTAAAAGAAGTGAACTTAACTCAGTGACTTGGAGAGATGAACATACAGATATGAAGCCTAAAAATTGCTGCTTAAGATATATGCATCCCTCTGCAAAGAAACTACTTAGACAGCCTTGGGAACTTCATAATGAACTATATGTTTTGCTGAAAGCTATGCATTTTTGAGGTTTATGTTGTTTGTTACACTTCCTCTGTTAGCTGATTCCACCTCTAATTAGAGGAGCAAAGTAAAGGAAGTCCCCTTAGAAAAAAGATACAGATATACAAGGTTGCACAAATTGAAAAATAAAATTGTCTTTCGAGCTTTTTTTTATTTTTTTTAGACTCTATTAAAAGGACATGAATAAATGGGAACATTCATTTGCTTTTTAAACTGATCACACTTGGGTTTAACCACGGCAGAGAAGAAACTTTACAGTTCCCTGGGAACCTATAATTTGGAAACGGAAGCACACGAGAACAGACTTTAGGTTTCAGGCAATAAATTGAAGAGAATTCTGCAGACACACAACAGAAAAGGAGTATAAAATATTGGCTTGTGCATTTCTTAGAATGTTAGTTCATTAACTCGATAAGCTACACAGAAAAATGCAGCCAAAATCTACAAAGATGTCTACTGGGGTTTCAAATTGGCATATTTACTCAGTAAGAAATAGCTAGAGGTTGGAAAAAAAAACGCATCCCGTTCTGGTAATGACGATTTAGTGTGAATCTCCAGAAACACACCTTATTGAAAAATCTCCATGTGGGCTCTGACAGGACACACAGAAGCCCAAAGCCCCAAGGCCAGACATAAATATCATACTCCATAATCTGTGTCCTGGGGAAAAGCCCTACAGAATTAACAAGAAAATCACCATCTTTCACATCTACATTTTACACGCAATTCAACATTAACTTGAAAAATGTTTTAATTTTCCTCCTTATTACCCAAAATGTTTTTTAATGCTTTATTGGAAACTTTCATTGACTGGTGTGTGTTCTATATCTGTGTTACTTACTCATCAGTGTAAAATTGTTGCAAAGGATTTATTGGGTGATACTCCCAAAGGTCACTGTCTTCTATGATTAAAAGCTCCATTGTCAGTCTCTCTGGGAGAAAACTCCAGTAACTGAAGTCTACATAGGTCAGGTATTGTGCTAGGCTCTTTCACAAATCTTATAATATTTACCCACCCAGGGAGGTAGAGATTGTAATCTCCATTTACAGATGAAAAAGTAAGGGTCAGAGAGATTCTTGCCTTACTCGAGGTCCTGAGCTAATAGGGCCAGTATTTGAACAGTGGCTGGTTCAACTCCACAGCTCTTTTTTGTTTGTTTTGTTTTTTATTTCAGGATATTATGGGGGTACAAACATTTTGGTTACAACAATAGCACTATTAGGCATCTACCCAAAGGAACAAAAGTCATTCTATAATAAAGACATCTGCACTCGAATGTTTACAGCAGCACAATTCACTATTGCAAGGATGTGGAAACAATCCAAGTGCTCATCAATCCATGAGTGGATTAATAAAATATGGTATATGTATATAATGGAATACTACTCAATTATAAAAAACTCCATAGCTCTTTATCTTTCCCTTTCTGTTCCCCTTGACAATGTTCAAAAAAATGATTTAAGAAGCTACATGAAGAATACTTCCTATTCCTATAGATTGTGGACAATTCCCTCTAAAAAACAATAATTCAAGGTATTTTAAAATAAAAAGAAGACTCAGGACAAATACTACACTGCCATTGCCTTTTGATTGGTAAAGTTGAGCTAAATAGGGTCCATTCTTAGTCACTTTATTTACACCATGTAAACCCAGTGGGATCAGGGTGCCAGGCTACACAACAGAGGCCACAAACCAATGGGCGATTCATGTGCAGATCCACAGAGTGTTTAAAAAATTGAACCGACTTTCTAAAACCCATAGATTTAACATAAAAATTCATATTTTATGACTTATCTTAAACAATCAGAAAGTCCTGCAACCCTAGGCCCATCTTTATAGCAATGTTCAACCAGAGCTTAGTGGCCCCTACTCCCTTAGATGAGGCAGGGGCTCCTGAGTTCCCTACAGCTCCCTACCACTCTCAATTATATCCACACACTAAGCCAACCACAGCTGAAGTTTTTCATTATGATTATGCTTATGGGGAAATATTTCCCCAAACCTGGTCTCTTTTGATAGATTGAGTGATTGGCCTCAATTCTTCACCTCTCCTTGTATCTGCCCCCTGGCAATGTTCTCCTCATGAGTAAAGTGTACGTTTCCAATCCTTGACCCAGCCACATGCCTTGCTTTGGCCAAGAAAGTAAGGAAGAAATCACAGTGTCAGTTCAGGAAGAGGTCTTATGAGACCTTGAACATTTTTGCTTATTCTCTTGTGCCTCAGCCACTGTCATTAGAAGAGTTTTCCCTGGGTTGCTAATGTCTCTTCAGCCTGAGCCTCAGAATGAACACTTGCAACAGAGCTACCCTAGCCACACCACAGACGTGCAGTGAGTAGCAGAAGTGCTTATCCAAGCCCACCCTAGAGCTGTTGAGCCAGTCAGTCAACCGCAAATCTGTGAGAATAAAGGGGTGGAATCTGCAGCTTTGGGGCCACATGTGGCCTTCTGGATCATTGAGTGCAGCCTTTTGACTGAATTCAAATTTTAACAAATCATTTTAATAAGTGCCATTGCCACTGAGTTCTGGGGTGATTTGTTACACAGCATTACCATAACAATTGCTAACTAATATATCTCTATCAAAAATAAAAGGCAGGCTAAAAGAAACAGACATCATCATTTTTCATACATATAAACCTGTTTCTTAAGTTAACATCCTAGACCCTGAAAACATTTGAGTTTGCAATTGCTGTCATAAAACTATAAACTCAAGAACTAAAGAAGGTCAGATTTGTGAGATGTTTCATACGGTGACTATATGTCTAGGTTTGACTGAGGTGGCCCAGGTTTTGCCCGTTGGCCCTGTATCCTGGTTTGAACGATAAATAACATGGTTACTTAATCTTCATTCGACATTGTCTCTGATTTTCATATGAGTTAGTTGAATCTCTTCAAGCTCTCCTTTGAAGCCTGATCCAACAGCTATTAATGTTGCAGGCAGTACTCTATCTGATATTTCTCTGGATGTAATAGCTAATTGGTTGGTTGAAATCATGCAGCCAGGGTACCCAATCATTACCAAACACTTGTGCGGAATAAATCAAATTCAGCAGGTATCAATCCCACAACCACCAACCAACCTACCAACCAACCAATCCTAGCTGACTGACACTTAAAGGGTTTAACAGACTAACAGGAAATGCTTAAAACAACAGCAATATTAAAAAATCAAATGCCTCCAGAAAGTGCTATTTTCAGAAGGCAGGAATTCCTACGTACATCCGAGCACATCTGCTTAACAATCCAGGAAAGTGGGAGGTTCACTCTCTATTAACCTTAACCAGAGACGTTTTCATCAAAATTAATCATGATTACTTTTTATTGCATTTCACATGCTATCCTTTATTTGGGGTGGTCAAGAATGCAACTAAGCAATTCCAGACCATGCTATCTTTTATGAATAGGTCTATGAGGTAGTTATCAAGGTCCTTATGAAAATATTGCTATACAAAAGTTCATGGGCCAAAACAAGACATTACTTTCCATAGCTAGATGCGTCCTTAGAGAAGAAGAAATTACCATATACAGAAAAGACAAAAACTTTGATGTTCAATGTATATCAGAGTAGAATCCACAAATTTATCTGTGCGTTAAATAGACAACTCTTTTTAAAAATGTTTCTTTCACTTTTTCCTTGTTATTGTAACAACGGTTAATCATTAACACTTACTTTGCGCATGGTCCATGCCAAGTAAAATCCTAAATTCTTTGAATGCATTGACTCTTCAACCCTCACGACAACTGTAGAGCAGATGCAATTATCGTTCCCGTTTTACAGATGAGGAAACTGAGGCTCAAGGAAGTTAAGTAACCTTCCCATGAACACTCAGTGGATTTTGAAGCTTAGACTGAAACCCAGGCATTCTAGCTCTTGAGTCCCTTACAGAAAGATAATAACAACACTTACCTCACTGAAAACTGCGACCACAATCAATTGGCCTTAATGTTCTGTGCCCTGACTGAACCTTGCTCTATCCAGCTCTGTTCCTTTTCTGACGGCCCTGGTACATGGAGGGCCTTCCCTAATTCTCTGTCTCTCCCACGTCAAAGTCATTCAGCTCAAATGCCACCGGATCCACCAAGACTCTCTGCCGCCCCACGGTGTTCTTGCCTTCTTGATTCTTCAGAATTCTCATCATCTAAAGATACTCAGATCTAGGTTTAAGTCCTGGCTCTGCCACTATTGGGCAAGTTATTCTATCTCTCAGAGTCTTTTTTCATATATCGAATGGGATAATAATAGCTAACAGACCCCATATGATGGCTGTAGTGGATCTCTATGGTTTTATCTGCACAGAACCCCTGCCAGGGACAGAACTCATTTTATTCTTGTGGGAAGTCACCTGTCCTCACTCTTAGCCCATTGGATTCAGGTGAGGCTGACCCCTTTTACCTAGGCTCCAGGTAATCATATACCTAACTATGGCCTGGCCAATTTATACATTCTGTCCTTGAACTTTTGCCAGAACTACTAAATAAGAGCCATTCTCCTCCCCCTGGGGTGGCTGCACTCCTAGATTGTAGTCTGGCTGCTGGTAGCCATCCACTGTGCATAGGCTTCCTGGGAATCAAGGCAACAAACAGCAAAGCACAGCGGCAGGAGGCTGGAAACAGATTCCTGATGCCATTGTTGGAATATCTGAGACCAGTCAGGTTGAAAGTCCACTCCCAACCTTTTCAGTTAATTTAGCCAACCGATTTTCTTTTTTTCTTGGTTCAGATTAAGTGTGTTCCTGTCATTTGCACTTAAGACTCCTAACTAACCGAGTTGACATAAGAGTTAAATGAAATAACAGCTACTCTAAAGTATATAGCACAAGCCCAGCATGGTGGCGCATGCCTATAGTCCCAGCTACGCTGGAGACTGAGGCAAGAGGACCACTTGAGCCCAGGAGATCCAGATCAGCCTGGACAATGTAATGAGACCCCAATCTCAACAACAAGAAAAGCACATAGCACAGCACCCAGCATATTAAAAGATTCAATAAATGATACCTAGCACTGTTACTGTTCCTCTGTATTAGTTTCTTAAAGGTAGGAAGACCTAGAGTCAGGTCTACCTCCACCCTCTACTAGGGTACCACTTCATAACTTTTCTGAGACTCTAGTTTCACCATATGTAAATTACCAACATTGCTGTAAGAAATACATGAGAATATATGTCCAGCAAGACAATGAAATGTTCTGCAAATTTTACTTATTATTATCTTGGTCTTTTGGCTCCAATCTAACATCTCCTATGACAGATGGGAAAACTTAAGACCCAAAACCCTGGGATGTGATTTGCCAAGAGCACTGAGGAAGCTATGGACTCCAATAAGTTACCAGTCCATGCTAAGGTGGGCCCACAACTTAACGGGGGACCTGCCCTTAGCATTGTGCTACTCAGTCAATACTCTAAGTCAAGCATCAATGTAAGGAGGGCTTGAGTGGTACCAGAAGGCATGTCCAGGACATAGAGAAAAAAAGAAACTAATATTGACTAAGTAACTCCCATGTGCCATGTCCTGTGCAAGGTATTTCCTTATATTTCCTACTCCGGAATAATTATTTATTTCTCTTTTGGCCAATTAAAAAGATGAACTATGAGTACATATTGAAATTATCTAACTTGTTCTATCTCCAAGGAGGAAATCTAATATATAACTGAAGAAAGACACTAATTAATAAGCAAAATTTAACATGAACTCCAGCCAATTTGAACTGCTCTGTTTAAAGGCACCCTGAAATAAATAAAGGAACTTCAAAGTAAATGCCCTGTTCTAGCTTGAATGTTTTATTGAGCATATGGGGAGAGCTCCTTGACCAAAAATAAGGATAGTTAATGAGGAAAAACTGGTGCTTTCAGTCGGTCGGTTGGTTTCTGAGATAGAGCTGTCCATGGAGAGATAACTAAGTTCACAGAGAAGACAGAATAATGATCTGTCTCAGAGCCTCAGAGTCTTGAACAAAACAAAGCCAGTTTTGTAAACTGTCTGAGATGCATCCTTTTCCAAATACCTTCTGTGATAATACACACATATTTCCCTTCTACTAACCCCAAAACGACTTAAATATAAATGGAAAAGGAAGACATTTCTGTTTTAAGCTGCTTGCCAACTCTATCAATGCAGCCCTTACCTTTGAAAGTGAAGTCCAGGAACCAGGAGATTCTGGGCTCTACTGTAATCAGCTTTCCTTGGGCACCATTTTGAAAATGACGCTCCACACCCGGAAAGACCTATGAGGCTCCCTGGGAGTACACAGTTAGTGCTAGACTCAGGCAAGTCCACCATTTCTGTGCATGTTCTCCTGCACCAATGGCTACATTTCTGAAACAGTCGACCTCCAGTTATTTATGGATTAAGAGGAAAAGCCTGGGCTCACCTGCAAATGCTGTGAGTTGTCAGCCATGCTATCTTCTCGCCTGCGGACTTCTTCCAATAACTGAGCGTTCTTCTTCTTTTCCAACTGTTGATTGTGCTTGAGGTTGGCCACCTTCTTATTCTGATCCTTCATATGCCTGAGAAAAGTCAGCACAACTTGGTTAAATTCAACCACTGGACGATCATATCTTATAACAGACTTCAGAAATACTAAGCACAGAGTATCTAGATACGGGCTCAGGAAACAGTTGAAACCCCAGAATATCCCATTCATTCAAACACAAACATTTCCTGAGCACCCACTTAATGCCAGGTGCCAGGATGGCACCGGTGCTGCAGTGGTAGATGAGACAGGTATAGTCTTCACCCTCCACGGAGCTTAGAGTCCAGTGGGCAAAATGGACAAGCACCAAGGAGACCCAACTTAGGTTTCTTAATGTTGAAGGAAACAAATATTAATAGCATGCCATGAGAGATGAAGATGTCTGGACAGGTGGTGGGGTGGAAGGAGATGACTTTAGACACCGTGGCCAGGGAAGACCTCCCTAAAGAAGTGAGACTATGGTTGAGAGTAGAAAGAGCCAACCAAGAGAAATGCCAGTGGAGGAGCTGCCCAGGTAGAGAAAACACCACGTGTAACTTCCGAGGTAGGGAGGAAGGAACTGGAGAGCAGCAGTGAGGCTAACCCAGGGTGGGGGAGGGAGCAGAGGAGGAGATGGGACTGCACAGGTAGGGGGCCCAGGCAGGCAGGGCTGTGGTCCATCGTGGGGCGTTTATTTTCTCCTAAGTGGTTGCTGTTCTAATTATTATTATTCTTTTGGATCATGTTCTTATTCTGAGATCATAATCCATTACTTTGATTTTGAAATAACAATTACAAGGCTCCAATCAAATACATTGTCATCACTTAGCTCAAACAGAATAACGGTTTGGCTAATCATAATGTTAAACAAAGCTCTGGGGCTTGGAGTAAAAGTTCTTAATGAATCTATAGAATGTCAAAGTGCAAAATCATAAAGTGATCAAGTGGGTAAAAGACTAAGGATAAAGAACGGGTTAAAAACAAAACAAAACAGGAGTTACAAGCTTAATGTGGACTATTTCACCAGCAGCGTTTAGCAAAACATTCCACAGATTTAGGCAACCATGTCCACGGCAGCTGTTATAAATCTAAGCCAACCCATGAGGAGGTGGGAGGGCGGTACAGGGGGCTAGGAGCAGTGACCACAGGAGGACAGCCAGGGACAGAATCATCTGGGGTCCCTTCCAATCCTTCTAAATCCCTTCACTCCCTCTCCCCAACATTGCTACGTCAGCCGTTACTGAGCCCTGGCTCCCAAAACAGGCGTATTGAGAATCGTTGCTCTTTTGAAAATATAAACAAGAACTAGATGATAAACAACAAACATACCAAATTGAAACAATTTGAAATCACATGAAAACGGCTCTCCATAAGAAACTCTCATCTCTAGTCCTCATAAAATTGTGTACTCCCCTACTCTCTCCCACACCAAGAAAATGAAGTTCAAGAGAATTGTTTATTTAGTCGACTGATATTAGGAATCCTGCTAATAAAAATATTCCATGCCTGTTGTCCCAGCTACTCAGGAGGCTGGGCCAAGAGGATCACTTGAGTCCAGGAGTTCAAGTCTAGCCTGGTCAAATAATGAGACTCCGCTTCCAAAAAAGAAAAATATTCTGAGCACTTCGGCTTCTTATGACTATTTACAGTACCAATTGAAGCAGTGATTTAAATATTCTTAGTGGCACTTATAGGAGGATATAGACAGAATAGAATAACCATTTCCTTAGTCATTATTTGGATTGCATAATTTTTATCTGATAATTCCCCATTTTTCCTGTTACAGCAACATGCACATATGAAACCACTAAGTCAAGCCTACATGCTAATCTATCCTTGGTTACCATAAAGATGTTAAGAATGACCTCTTGCGTTCTAATTGCATGAGTATATAGTATTTCCAAAGCTCATACTAACCTTGGGCAAGCACATTTTCTAATTCCTTAGGAAATAAGGCCAGCACTCAGTAACAGGATGTGATGGAAAGGTCAGTATGATTAGTGTGATTATTTAATTAGAGGACATTTTTATAAAGAAATAATTTTTATTACTTGAAAGCATACCGTCAAATAGGACCAACTGCTAAATGTTTCCCCCTCTCACCAAGTACCAGTGATAAATAAAATATATTATTATTACAAACATCATTTGCATACTGAAAGAACTCCCACAAAGTTCTCAGAGCAGTCTGAAGGGACAGACCTTACTTTCAAGGATATTGAAATGTTTTTTCAATCCAAAAGAAAAAACAAATGCCAAATCCATGTGTCCCAACCCGGTTAAGCATCAGTGGCTAAGAAAAACGGGGAACTGAAGTTCTGACACTGTGATGGAAGCCTATCTCCAGCATTCTCCAACCCGTCCTTCAAACACACCCTTATTTAAGACACTAGTGGTTGAAACAGAAAAATGGGTTGTGGTTGGCACTGCTTAGGATTTGGGCCAAGGTGATGAGACCAGCCATATTGTCTTTGTACACGAGACCACCAATAGGTACAGATAAAGTATGCATACTCCCCTGTAGCACGCCATGGTTTTCAAAGATGTTTCTAGCAGTCAAAGCCTTTCTTCTAATAAAAGCTTACTTGAAAGTCAAAAAGGAAAAACAGAATTGCTGTGGCAGAGGTAGAAAAGAGGCAAAGTGGGGTGGGGAACAGGTGAGCAGAGCCAGATATACTAGAAAACCCCTCTCTCAAGTGCCCATCGGGGAAGTCCTCAGGCTACCTGAAGCACAGGGCAAAATGGCAATTTATGAGGGAGGCAGGTAGAGGAGTCATGAAATTTAAAAATACTAAATCCCTTGGAGAAGAGAAAATGCCCTCATGGATGCTCAGTGAAAAAAATGACCACAGTAATTTTTGCTAGTAACAACTTCAGCATTTCCAAGGATAAAATCTGTAAGTGACCTATCAGTCTCCACATCTTCCACCCTCACCTGCAGAAGTATGCACACACTGAATAAATCAGGAGGCTCTCAGTTGTCTCCAAAATCTGGAATACAGGGCCCCTGGGATACAGATTGCAACACCTTCCTGCTATCCTGCCTCAGAAAAAAGTGTCACTCTTTTCCAAACTCCCACCCACTTGGCAACTCGGGCAATTTCAAGGCTCCGCCAGAGACTGACCTGATCCATGTTCAGAATAAAAAGTTTCTTTGGAGTGAATTTTTTCCTCCAAGGAAACAGTATTAAATATATCCAAGATACAAATTTTAAAAAGATAAGAATTATGAGAGGAAGGGTATTTGGAAAATATAGTGGTAAGGTCAGTTTTCAATGTTCGACTTAAATTGACCAGTTTATGACAGTTTTAGAAAGCAAGTCATATCACTTTTCAGAATTCAGCCTTAAATTTAAAATTTCCAACAGGTGTCAAGGTCAACAATGGCAACCATATTAAATATGAATGTCAGAAAGAACAGAATCCTGCTTTTTTCCTTAGAATAGTCTATCAAATTACAATTAGAATGTATTCTCAAACTTGCTGGTGAGAATATGCCAGCCTTTGAGGTCCCTAGAATTAGGTAGGTAGTAGTACAAGACAGGAGATGCGTATGTTTCTCCAACAACGTGTGTACATTTGCAAAAAAAAAAAAAAAAAAACAGGAGAAAACCAAAATTTCTCCTTTTAAAATCTCAACAGAAACAAAAGATGCCTTTTTTTTTAACCATTTGCTCTCAAAAACTTAAAAGATTGACAATGCTCATTGTTGAGAGGATACAGGGATCCAGCTCTCTCATACGTGGCCAGGAGAAGTGTAATTAACAAAAGTATTTTTGGAAATCAATTTGGCAATATCCACCAAAGTGCACATACCTTCTGCCCAAGGAAACCCTTCTAGGAAAGTAGTCCACAAAAATGCTTGCACCCATGCACAAATACATATGGATAAACATTTTCATTACAACTGTAAAAGTGAAAATTGGAAAATTGCCTAACTGCCCATCAGAAGGAAACTGACTAAAGAAATCAAGTATATTCATAGTATGGAATCAGGCTAGCTAAAAAGGTTAAGGCAAAACGAAGTATGGACATGGAAAAACCTTCGAGATACATTGTTAATTGAAAAAGAAAGCAGGTAGCAGAATAATATGAATCATACATATAGTCTGATCTTACTTCAGTTAAAATATGAAAGCCTATTTGGATGAATGTATACACACATGCATGTAAATGGGAACTCCTGGAAATCCCACACCAGTCTATAAACAATGGTCACCAATATGGAAAAGATTGGAATTGGGGAAGAAGGCGAACTTCAATTTTTACTGTGTGCATTGTGTGTGCGTGTGTGTGTGTGTGTGTGTGTGTGTGTGAATAGGGTATAAATACATACAGATGCACAGGTGAGTGCACAAGTCAAAGATTTTTGACCAAGCAAAATGCAGAACATTGCCAATGAGGATGTGAAAAAAAAGAAAAAAATATATATAGAACATTGCCATCATCCAGCCTCATGTCCCTTCCCCCTGCCCAGAAGTAATCACCATTCTGACTTTTATCTATATGGTTTTGTTTTGCCTGTTCTTGACTGTCATATACATGGAATCATACAGTATACATCCTTTTGTGTCTTCTTTCACTCAGCATAAGGGGTTAAGATTCACGTGTATTGTTGTGCGTATCAGTACATTCCTTCCTATTGCTGGGTAGTATTCCATTGTATAAATATATTAATACTACAGTTTGATTAGCTATTCTGTTGTTAATGGATATTTGGGATGTTTCACTTTTTTTTTTTTTTTACTGTTAAGAATAAAGCTGCAATGAACAGTCTCTTATCAGCCTTTTTGTGGGCATATGCTTTCATTTCTCTTAGATAAATTAAGTAGATGTATGTTTATCTGCAAGTGTAAAATGGTACAATCCTATGGAAGACTGTTTCTGGGCCACATGCATCTCTGAGGAGCAGCTGCAGTGCAGTGGCTGACAGCATAAACTTTGGAGCTAGACTGCCTGGGCTCCCATCAGAAGTCTGCCATTTCTAACTATGTGACCATGGGCAAGTTCCTCAATCTCTCTGTGCCTCAGCTTCTTCACATGTAAAATGGGAATAATAACTGAATCTAAATCAGAGGGTTATTGTGAAGGGCTGATGAGTTAGAGTTAGTACTGGCAAAATGCTTAGAACAGACCGCAGCATGCTCACTGTTTCACTCTTAGCTCACAATAAGAGTGCAATCATGTCTTGTGCAATGTTTTGCACACATATTTAGTGTCTTGTTTCCCATACCGAAACAGCAGGCATTTCAAATACTCAAACAGTGGACTTCGGAATGCATTATTAAATGCTTTTTGTCACACATTTGGCTTCAACTTGTGCTTCCCTTAATAACAGTAAGAGTTACATTTCGGTAGGTTATCCTGATGGAAGCATCCGAGGAAGATCATGACAAGCATGGGGAAGTAAGCTGGGATCCTGAGATGACTGCCCAAGTAGATGGGTCCCCCCACACATACACAATGGAAGCTGACAATGCATATTGCATGCAGAGTTTCCAATAATAGATGCTTTTACTTTAAATGCTGAGATGATTCCATTTTTTGATGCTTGTAAATACCATTCAGTACTTCAGCAAAGCTACAAATTTCAGAAAGCTACCATAAATATTGTAAAGATATTTTTATAGCAAATATAAGTGTGCTAAATGTCATGAGCGTGATATCCCTTCCTGGAAGAGAAAGAATCTGGCCTGTTGTGGCTACTTGAATCCAACTCTCTTTCCAGCCAAGAGCCAGGCCAAGGTCTGGGGAGTTAGCTCCAGAGTCAAATCTCTTGGACTTCGCATCTTATGGCAGCCTCTCAAGAGCAGCTCGACTATTTGGCCACTAGCTCTGATGATGGTCTGCTGCTTAAGTCTTTGTGAAAAGCCTTCAGTGGGATGCCCAAGCCCATCTCCCCAAGCTTTCAGTCTTGGCTTCCCTCCCTGCTTTAGTCCTCCTGCCTTCCCTACTGACAGTACTTGCTTGCTGGAGGTGACCACCATCCTGTCTTCTGCCTCCTCTGTGGTGCTGGGGGCTACACAAGAACCCAGAGACAAGGCCACCTTCAGTTAAATCACAGAATGGCAACACACCTTTAAAAAGACATCATTTTATCACTCACCAGGCCAGCAGGATATACCCACAACTTAATAACAAAGCTGAAGAAAGAAAGTGCTAAGTAGTTAAAGGGAAGGGAGTGTTCAGATTTGAACACTTGAGAAGTGAAGCTTCCCAGAGGCAAAGAGCACTGTAGCCTTGTGCAATATTGTGTGCACCTTGCAGTATCGGGCCCCACCAGCAAAACCTTCCTTGGAGGAGATGATCCTATCAGGCTGTTCCTCACTCAGCCTGATGAAATGATTCAATCATTTTGAGACCAACGGGGTTGAAGGGCAATACAGTAAGATGCTCAAGACCAAAGACTTTGTTGCCGATTGGCTGCATCCTCATTGCAGCTTCATCTTTTACCAAGTCTGTGACCCTGGCCAAATTATCTTACTGGGGACAGGGGCGTTAAATGATTTAATAAACCTAATCCTCTTAAACAGTCCCAAGCACACAGTGAGTGCTTTACAAACGTCAGCCTGATTCCCCTGCCCCAAACCCTCATCTAGAGCACATGTCCACTCTCCCTACCTTCACCTTTGACCTTCCCACCCAAGCCAGGAAGACCTTGGGAGCAATCTTAGGTTACATCACAGAACGTCACAATTAGCAAAAGAAAAGTTTATTTTCCTTGTAGATATTTCACTCTGGAGAGGGGTTCTGAAGGGCTGACTTCCTCCAAATGTTCTCCCTCACTCTGACCCTGAGGAACCCTTTCCCCCGAATATCGACTACATACATCTCAAATGTGAATGGAACCCAGTGACTAAGAGCTGAAGCTAGAGGTAGTGGGAACCTATTCAGGAAAACCCCAAGGATGGAAAGCAGAGAAAGCAGGGTGATGGCCCCCTTGCCCCTCCAGATGGAACTAGTAGGACGGGTATGAGCCCATAGAAAACTCGAAGGGAAAAGGCAAGGCTCATTTCTCACCCTCCTCAGGACTCAATGTGCAATCCATGGGCATCTAATATTAATAGTAAGATGCCCTTCCTAGCAAGCAGACCATACACAGTTGTAAGGGTCAGGCGATTAACTAACAAGCCTGTTTCTGATTTACTATTTACCAAATAAATTTCTTACCGTTTGGCCTCCTATCTAGGTCTGGTGACCCAGAGAGCACAGGGTGGTCATGTAGGTGTGAGAATGGTAGCCCTGGGATGGTTACTTTTCTCATTGTCATGTACTAAATGTGTTATCACACCATACATCCCTCTCACTGTAGACTGCACTACATGCTCAGGCTTCTCAGCCCATGTGGTTGAAGCTGGTGGTGGATTCGCTTCCAGGAGGACCCAAAGCAGGGTTCCCCTGTCACCTGTGCCTGCCCAGCAGGCATCCCTGCTTCAGTAAGTTCTGGCTCTGTATATCCCCTGGTGCCTTGACGCCCTGCCCAGAGCCAGCAGTGCAGGAGTACAGACAGGGAAACAGGGAGCGGCAGACCCCTCTTCTCCATCACTCCTGCTGCCACAATAGCTCAAGCCACCACCACTCCCTGCCTGGACCATGATGTTCTTCTCTCCTCCCCAGTCTCCCTGCTTCCACTCTCGCTTCCCGTTCAATCCATTATCCACTCAGCAGCAAGAGCAAGTCTTTCAAAACAAGTCAGATCATGCACTTCTTGGCATACGATCCTCCCATAGCTTTGCACTTCCCAAAGAGCAAAATCACAGATTTGTGGACTTAGGCCAGCCAGTCTCATTCCATCCCATTCTCACCTTTAGCCCCAGAATCCAGAATCCACTCTTTCAGTCCTTACAGCACACCAACTCCTTCCCACCTGGGGTCACAGGCACAGACTGTTCCCTCTGTCTGGAACTCCTCTCCACAGCCACCATTCCTCCCACAGCTGCCCTTCATCCTTGGGTCTCAGCTAAAGAACTGCCTCCTCAGAGGGCCCTTTTCTGAGCACCAGATCCAAGGGTGCCTCCTCCTCTCACTGAAAATCTCTCTGCCTGCACCCTGTGCACTTGCCTCACAGCACTCAGCACAACATGAGATCTTACACGTATTTGCATTTTGAATTGCTCATGGACCATCCTACCAGCAGACAGGCATTACTGCCAGGACAAGAGTCATCCCTGGGGTGTTATTCACCAGAGTGAGGGAATGACTCTTAACCACATCCTCTCTGGCCCAAGTTACCATCATCTCCAAGCTGCATGAGGATGCTGCCTCCAACTGGTCCATCTAATCCACTCTCTGCAGGGCAGAAGAAAGTGTGCAGATGGATTCCATCTCCCTCCCATGCAAAACTTGTCAATGGATTTCTACCACCTGTGAAAACACCCATGCCTTTCCCCATGACTTCTCCCAGATCTAACTCCTACCTCCCTGAGTTGTATCTTCTCATCCTCCATGCCCCATCCACACTGGCCTTCCATTTGGACTTGCCAAGCCCAACTATTCTCAGGGCCTCTGCACAAGCATTTTCCTCTTCCAGAAACTCTTAACCTCACCTCTACCCCAGCCCTTCACAGGTAACTCATTTATCCTCTCACCTCAGTGATATCCTCTGGAAGCCTTCTCGGTCTACAGAGAAAGTTGGGTCCTTCTGTTACAAACTCCCATGTCACCGCCACAAACCCCTCACACTTCTGGTCCTTTCCTGTCTTCCTTGTTCTGTACAGTGATCACACCTGTCTTCTAGTCTTCTCCACACGAAGGGTCTAGCACAATGCCTAGGCCGTTGTCACCAAAAGATTTCTGCTGGATTGAATTTAATTCTGAAACCCACCCTCTCTTTGGTCCAAATATTAAACAGGCTCCCCTTTTGTATGCCACATGTTTTATGTGAACTCTTAAAACTATTTATGAATGTGCATCTAGGGATTTACATGAATTAATATTATTCTCTTGCATTTGTTTTCAGAAATTTCTATTAAAAAAAGAGTTAAATCTCATAAAATGATTATCAGTTTACTATCAATGAAATGGTATTCAGTCAAAAAAAAACAGAAAAAAAACAGAAATCTGGACTGATGATAAATATCAACTAGTATTATTACCTAGTGCTAATACAATAAAAACAGAAGAGTTCTCATTGCTATAAAGGTCATTTTTAAATTAAACTGAAAATCTAAGAAGCTGAGGCCAAACCAAACACACACACACACACACACACACACAAACACACACACACGCACACACAGATTTGGGTATCTCTTTCCTAATTTAATTTGTAGTCAACACATGGTGAAAAACGTCTACATAGTAGACGTAGTAGATGTGGCAAACTGATGGCCTCTTCTCATTTATGGGTCTGAGAAAAGCTATTCAAATTCTGGAACAGTAGTCAGAAAAACTTGTTTTTTTGTAAAGGGTCAGATAATATCTTAGACTTTGCAGGCTCTCCAGCCCCTATCAAAATCACTCAACTTTTCCTCTACTTTGTCATGGTAGTGCAAAAGCAGCCACAGACAATATGTATACAAATGTACAACACTGTGTTCCAATAAAACTTTATTTACAATAATGGGCAGCAGGGCAGATTTGGCCTGTGGGCCAAGTTTGACAAATCCTGGGGTCTACAACATGTACAAATAATCACATTGTAGCAAAGGCTCATATCACTTACTCTGTGAAATCACATGATGTTCTCTAAGTACTTTACCTACGTTAGCTTATTTAATTCTCACAACAGCCCTACTAGTTATGTTGTTTTTGCTTATTCCTTTTACAGATAAGGAAAATGCCCAAAGCTACAGAGCTAGTGAGTGTTACAGCTAATGTTATTCTCAATCAGTCTGGCTCCAGAGACTATGTCCAATCCTTAACCTCTGTGCTATGCCAACCAACTGTGGAGAATATGGCAGAGTTTCTTCCCACCACTTTCCTGCTTTCTCTTCTTCTAAGGAGCCAAGAAAATTCTATGGATCAGAAATGGAAAATCTCAGAAATGGAAATCTCTGTTCTGTAGTCCAGCCACTTCAAGACACATCACTCTAACCTTCATGGAATACTGCTGGGCAGCAGCTTGGTTGACTATTAGAGAACTAGATACAGATGAGGTCATTATTTGAGAATGTTAGCTTTCCACTAGGGGAGCTTCAGAATGGAAGGTGAGAGCTTAACAGTTTAAATGGCACAGTGGCAAGGTGACCGAAAGGAGGACCCAGCTAGGAAGCAGAACACAAAACCAACAAGGGTGCCATGCTATTTCCCCATTAATTTCCATTCTCTGAACCTGTTAACCTCCATGTGACCACCTTTTGAACAAATTATTAGGTTGTATGGATGAATCTACCCCCAAAGCAGAAATGTTTATTGTATTTCACATCCTGGAACTTCATTCTATCACAATGAGTTTGGTTCTTCTTCTTGTACAAACAGATTGAATCAGAGATAAAGAGTTTGGAGACAAAATGAGTGAAGACAAAAGTAGAAGCTCAACAAAAGGGAAAGCAAGAGAAGGGCAAAGGGGCAAGGGCAGTACAGATACCAGGCAACAGCTCTGAAGACAGAACTTCTGGACCCCGGGGCAAGCCCGAGACAGGGCAAAACAGAAGATTGAAACTCCTACCCTGTTGCCACCTCATATCTTCTCTTTGCACGTCATTCACTTCTTTTCAAATCAAAAACTGGAATCTGAACACTTTAAAAACAAAACATTCGTATAATTGCCACAATTCCATGGAGTATTGTATCCTTCTAAAAGCCTATGACTCCACTGTTAGACACAGGCACATTAGGGCCAATTTGGTAGGGTGTCAGCTGTATTTACAGTGTGGGGTAATATAAAAACATATGGAAACTGTGAAAATTGACCCCCAGGGGGCTAATGTTGGAGGAAACCAACATTCCACAGTCTGGCCAGAGGTTGGGGGCGATTTGCCCAGACAATATACAGCCCAAGCAGCCTATGAGCATGAGGGGCACTTTGTGCATGCAAGACCTATTTTTATTGCATCCAATCTGGAATTAGGCTGTAGCAGCCTAGACATAAAATAAAATAGAGGTGTAAGAAGATAAAAATCTTATATGATGGTTTTCCAAATTAGAGTACAGAATAATGTGTTGGAGTTTGTATTATTTGCTATTGGAAATCAATTTTAAAATATTGTTAAATAATAAAAACACTCTCTGTTTTCAGATGTCCAATTAAGAATTATGAGTTAGCACCATGCTAAGCAATGCAAAAATATGATTGCAGTTAAAAGAAACAACATCCTTATGTGGAGGGTATTTTATACCCATTTTACAGATGAAGAAACAGAGGCTTAGAGAGGTTAAATAATTTGCCCAACATCATACAGTTCATAAGTAAGGAATGCAAAATTTGAACCAGTTTCTATGATGCTAAAGATCATGGTCTTATCTATTATGCTATATAAAAATAATAAAATAGTATCAGATATTATTATGAGACCTTTGTCACAAAAGTGAATGGAACATACTAACCAGGCCTAGACATTCCTTTTTGAAAGTTACAATCTTTTTTTCTCTATAAGGTAGGCAAAGCACTAGCTTCAATAAAGCAAGTTATACTCTCTTTAGGGTCTGGTCTGAGAAGTAGCTTATCGGACCATCCCAAAGATAATTTAGACCAGTGCTGAATTAGATTTCCATTGCTGCATAACAATTTACCACAAACTTAGCAGCCTAAAACAATATTCATTTATTATCTCACAGCTCCTGTGGTCAAAAATCCAAGCACAGCTTAGCTGGTCCCTCTGCTCATGGTCTTACCAGGCTGAAATTAAGGT
This sequence comes from Indri indri, assembly GCA_004363605.1. Classification (NCBI taxonomy): domain Eukaryota; kingdom Metazoa; phylum Chordata; class Mammalia; order Primates; family Indriidae; genus Indri; species Indri indri. The sequence continues at coordinate 133,500 of RJWJ010000588.1, forward strand.
GTCAGCCAGACTGCATTTCTCATCCATAGGCTTAACTGGGGAAGAATGTGCTTCCAAATTCATTCAGGTTGTTGGCAGAATTCCTCTTCTTGTAGCTATATGACTGAGGTTCCCAGCTTTTTGCTAGCTGTTGGCTAGGGGCTGCCCTTGGGTCCTAGAGGCCGTCCAAAGTGCCTTGCCAGGTGGCCCTTTACCTAGGCAGTTCACAGCATGGCTGTTTGGTTCTTCAAGGCTAGCAGGAGAATCTCTCTCTCCAGTCTGCTAAGATGGAGCCTTACATAACACAGCATAATCATGGGAGTGGTAGCCATATGACATACCCTATTCAAGGAATGGCACCCAGGACTTTGCCATGTTCTATCAACTAAATGCAAATCACAGGTCCTGCACACATTCAAGTGGAGGAAATTATATGAAGGTATGAAATCCAGGGGTCGGAGAGCATGGGGCCACGTCAGAATTCTGTCTCCCGTATGCACTATCCAATACAACTTTCTGCAATTACGGCCATCTTTTACTTCTATGCTGTTCAGTGCAGCAGCCACTAGACACATGTGGCCATTGAACACTAAAATGCAGCTAGTACAACTGTAGAATGGATTTTTAAATAGTATTTAATTTTAATTAATTTAAATAGTCACATGTGGGTAGCGGCTATCCTACTTGGACAGCACAGATTTGGACATTAACTAACGTCCAAACTGTGTTAATTATTTTTAAAAAACTTTTTAAACCATTGTTTTAATCTTTTAGCGTTATCCTAAAATTCACTGGCATAACTTTTTTATTGCCAATTTCAAACAGTTCTTAGCAACTACCTTAGTATCTACCTAACAGACTTCATTTTTCCATTGTCCCAAACTTCTTCCAACACATTTTCATCAATGCAACTTAAGGCATCTTGGAAGGCTTAACTTACGGCCGACGAGGGGTTATGGTAATTTATGCATCCTTACGCTTTCCCGAGTATTTATCCCCATGACAACATGCTGCAAAAATAAGTGCCTGTTCTTTCCACTCTTCTCATAACTCAAACCTCTTCTCTTAGCCCGATGTGAATGAGTAAAACAGAATCAGTGGTGGGTGGTAGAAGAAACAAAAATCAATGAAGGATAACAAAGTGGCAGAATTATCGACGAAGAGGACGTAAACCACTTCGCCCTCAATTATATGAGAAGACAGAGCAAACCACTTCCTCACACAATTGCCTCGGCACAATTAACCGCTTCCAAAATCCATCACTGCAATGCCACCTGTTTCAGTTTCACTTGATGACATGTTTTTCCCAACTCAGTGGTTTCCAAACAGCACTTGCTCTATGGTATGCTAATAACTGTTATCAAAAAATAAAAACACAAACAAACAAAGGGATAGGATTAAATAAGTCTTGAGAGCCCATCAGCAGATTCCTGACCCCAGGAACATCAGCCTTCCCTCTCATGTTTCCCTCTTCCTCACCGAGCCTGTATCTTCAAGGGACACAATCCCCCATACTAGAATCGTGATAGGATCTTTCCCCGGTGGTTATGCAGGAAAATGCTGGGCACCCACAGTTTTTCATGCCCTTTCTAGTTTTCACCTGGATGACAATGCTTCTGCAGCTCCCAGAGGCAGGATGGCCCAACTTTCACAAATATTGCCCTACCTAAAATCCACACAGCAGCCACCAGGACTCCCAACTCCGGCTCATAAGCACGCATGCTGCAGAATGCAGCATTTTACCAGCATCGCTGCAGATGAGGCAATGTTCATGTTATATACACGTCTCATTTAATCCTCGTGACAACTTAATGACGTAGACATTGCGTCGACCAGAAAATGAGGATGAGCCAGTAAACTACTTGGTTAGAGAGCTCGTCCAGCCTGAGGGAGGCAGTGCTGGGTTCTGCCCTAATCTGTTAGACTCCAAAACTCATGTCATTTTCCTAACCTGACATTGCTCTTCTCACATTTACCACACTTGCTAATTTCCTGTTATCACAGTTAGCCAGGATAATCCCTACTACTAAAAAGAAAAATCCCACTGTCCAGTTATGAGACTGTTTTTCTAAAACTATGCCGCTCCCACCTACCATGGGCTGTTCCAAGTGCCTTCTCTGCTTCTCACCACAGAAAATCAGGAAATACCCATTAACCCACATCAGAGGACACGAACACACACATACATATATATTTATATTTCACACACAGATGCATATATCACATTTATGTATTTCCTTTTATATTTATATTTATTTCACACATACACACACCCCTAGAGAGTGCTTGCGAAGGCATCTCTACTTTACACATAGGCCTTGGCCACTGTATAAAACAGACACCACAGGCTGGGCATGGTGGCTCACGCCTGTAATCCTAGCACTCTGGGAGGCCGAGGAGGGAAGATGGCTCCAGGTCAGGAGTTCAGACCAGCCCGAGCAAGAGCAAGACCCCATCTATACTAAAAATAGAAAGAAATTAGCCGGACAACTAAAAATATATAGAAAAAATTAGCTGGGCATGGTGGCTCATGCCTGTAGTCCCAGCTACTCAGGAGGCTGAGGCAGAAGGATCTCTTGAGCCCAGGAGTTTGAGGTTGCTGTGAGCTAGGCTGACGCCACAGCACTCTAGTCCAGGCAACAGAGTGAGACTCTGTCTTAAATAAACAAATAAATCTGTCGTTCATTCATAAATAAATAAATAAATAAAACAAAACAGACACCACATAGACTAAAAACCATCTGAGACTCTTCGAAGATAGACAGGAGTAAGCTTGCTCTAACATTCCTCACACAGCGCCCAAGGAAACCATTTACCAGTAAATAGCTGAGGTTTGAGAAATAGCTAAACTTAGAATAATGTATAAGTGACTTTTTATTAAATGTAGCTACAGCATAATTTAGAAATGAGAAATAATTTAAAGTCATATTGTACAGACTGATTTTTCTATAGGTAATAAGTCACATTCTAATTTTTTATTCTTGTAACAAAAACACCATCAATATTCATTAGATGAATATGAAAAATATTTAAGTAAGATTCAAGACAAAGCAGAAAAAAGGAATTCATTTGCAAAAAGTGGGTGATTTGCTCTGCTAATAGGGTCTCAACCTCATATTTCTCAGCCTCTGCAGTGATTCTGATTACTGTTAGGCTCATTTGCTATATACATCCCAAATTCTTTCTTGTTGAACCTTATAAAATCAGAATTCTTCCTTCAAAGGAGAAATCAGCAAGAAAGACTTTTCCCTTTCCCAACTAAAGAAATGGAAAACCTCGCTGTAATCAACATATCCAAAGCCCAACCCATGAGGAAAGCAACATTCTATTTGCTAAGGTTTAAACATGTCCCCCAAAGTTCATGTGGTAGAAACTTGACCCCTATGTAGCAGCGTTGAGAGGAGGGGCCTAACGAGAGGTGTTTGGGTCCTGGGGGCACCATCCTCGTGAATGGATTAATGCTGTTATTGCAGAAACGTGTTCCTTATCAACACACAAGTTCGGTCCTCTCTTGCCCTCTCTTTCCCTTCTGCCCTCTGCCATAGGATGATGACGCAAGAAGGGCCTCACCAGATGCCAGGTCCTCGATCTTGGACTTCCCAGCCTCCAAAACTATGAGAACTAAGTTTTTGTTCATTACAAATTACCCAGTCTGTGCTATTCTGTTATAGCAGCACAAAACAGACTAAGACACTATTCGAAAATAATGTGTCAAATTCTTAATAAATTTTTGTGCCACAGTGAACTCTGTGTTGCTTATATTTTTAATTAATTTATTTTCTTTCCACTTGAGGTCTTTATTTTTTAATATTAAATTTTCATATGGGTTTTCTAGAAAATCAGGATATTTGTTAACATTCCAAATGTAGAAGTGACATGACAAGTAACGGTAGCTTCCCTGGCTGTTGGTTTTTATTTTCTACATTGTTGCTTAGAAGAAACTGACTAAAGGAAAAGTCCTGGCAACACCTGAAAACATGATGATTGAAAAAAACAAAAACAAAATCCACAGATTTCTCCCTGACTGAACTGTTGGGAGTTGGATATTTTATAATACAGATTTACAAATCTCTATGAACTGAAAGCATTTCCCAGGCAATTAATCAAGGGAAACTTTTATGTAAAAACACATCTCGATTGAGCTTTTCACACAGGAGCTTGCAAGCTGCAATGACTAATTATAAATCTCAGACCTGTGCAGTTTGCTGAAATGCTTTTCTTCAGGCCATTAAAAATACTGTGACAACATACAAATTCGGCAAAAAGAATAAACTAACTATGGCAAGTTATAATTATAGAAAGGAATTATTCAAAGTATGTGACCTTTGCACAAAATGGTACACGTTTATTTGATACTACAGACTCTCCTCTATTTTCCCCCTTTGATAGGTCTGTGTAATTCCCACTAACAATAATGAGAGATACGTGCTAAAAATGAATAGCTGCTAACTCCAGCCATCTGTGCATTCCTGGTACAAATAAAATTGAATGTCATCACTACCCTATTGGATTTCTCGGTAATGCTCTTTGCTGATAAGAACTTTGAAAAAATACCAATGGCTTTTTTTCTTTTTCTTACTCATACAAAGCATGCCCATTCCCCTTGCTACATAAAGGGGTCCATTCTACTCAGAATCTAGGCAACCACTGAGAGGTGGGGGTGAGATAAATCCCTGCTTATCAAGATAACCGTTTCCCCACTCGGTATAAATGGAACAAAGTATACCCAGACTTGAATGATTAAAATGGCCAAATTCTTAGCAGGTTAACTCATTACTTTTCATCCTTCTCCTGCCAGCCCTGAAAGCTAAGTAGCTGTCTTAACAGCCTGCAGCGAGATCACTTCCAAACAACTCTCTTGCCCTACATCTATGCTAAAATGGAGTTAATTCATTTTTCCTTCATGAATTACTGGCTGTCAAAAATTTGAGAAAGGTCCCAAGCTCTAATGGAGACCTTTGCAAAGAGAGACCATGTGCTATTGAACCTAAGATGCTATGCTAGGAGGCCAGAAAAGCTGGAAGACTGGAAAGCCAGGCTGCTGGGCAGGAGACGTGTGTATCGCCAATGTGTATCTGGGAAGAGAGAGGCCGCTATGACTGACTAATTACAGCCAAGCATCTCTTCAGTGAGGCTGGGAACACACAGCACCACGGGGCCATGCAGTCATACCTTCGCTTCCCTTAGCAGCCAGTTGATCTGCAGTAAGCCAACCTTTTCAAGGGCCCCTTCATCTACCCCTCTTGGGGGCGGGTGTTAAGTCCTGCTTCTAAAACCCCAGGGGTCTAATTATCAGGTAGATCACTTCTTCCTCTAGAGCCACACAGAAGGCTGTGGTGCTTGGGATCCTCTCTCAGGTTTGATCATTAGATCTGCTTTTATATGACATACGATGACAGAGCTGCTAAGAATATTTATTGGCTTGGCTAACAACTAAAGAAAAAAATGGTAATCACAGCTCTCTGGAGAGGCTTTTTAAATTTCATTTTATGGCACTATAAAATGAGGCCATACCCTGAGCATTTAAATGGGCAAATTATTTAGTTGGAAGTGGCTCAAGTTTTGAAGTTCAGTCACATCAGTAGATATAAAAACTAAGCAAATATTCAAGGTAAGGGTCCATTTCAAAGGTAGCTAAGACCTGACCAAAAGAGGAGAAACATCTATTTCATATATGGCCACATGCATGTTTGTAGGAGTACATATGCTTGAGGTCAAGGTTACACTTTTTAAAAGTTCTTAATATTTGGTAAACTGTCTTTTAATCTTACTTCATCACACCCTCAGAAAAGCAGTGCCAGTTTAATGCTGTCAACTGGTAATTTATTTGTAAGCAACATATTTAATTATAATAGTACAAATCTACTTGCTTTCTCTGAGAGCATAATTTTTTAAGCTATCCCTCTTTCAACTTATTAAAAATATTAACTATTGTGTTTTGGATAGGATTTTTAACAGAACATATCAAATACAAGTGTAAAATTACTAATATACAAGAAAAAATTAGACTCATATATCTAATAAGGGTCTAGTATCCAAATAATTCACACAATAAAAAGACAAATGACCCAATTAAACATGGCAAAGGATCTGAATAGACATTTCTCCAAATAAGATATACAAATGGCCAATAAGGCCATGATAACATGCTCAGCATCACTAGTCACTAGGGAAATGAAAATCAAAACTACAATGAGATACCACTTCATACCCACTAGGATGGCTATGATCAAAAAGACAAACAATAGCAAGCATTAGTGAGAATTTGGAGAATCTGGAACAATCCAATGTTGCTGGTGGGAAGACAAAATGGCATAGTCACTTTGGAAAACAATTTGGCAGTTCCTCAAAAGTTAAACATGAAGTTACCAGATGGCACAGCAATTCCACTCCTAGGCATATACACATAAGAAATGAAAATGTATGTTCAAACAACTTCTTCATAGGAGCATTTTTTATAACAGCAAAAAAGTGGGAACAACCCAAAAGTGAATCAATGAATAGATAAACAAAACGTGATGTACTCATACAATGGAATATTATTCATCAATACAAGGGAATGAGGTACTGATACATGTTACAACACAGATGAAACTCAAACACATCATGCTAAGTGAAAGAAGATGGCCATAGAAGACCATATAATATATGATGTCAATTATATGAAATGTCCCAAATACTCAAATCTTTAGAGACAGAAAGTACATTAGCAGTTCCCAGGGGCTGTGGGAAGGGAGGATGAATGGTGAAGTGGGACGGGACTGCTAATCGATACGGGGGTTTCTTTCTGGAGTGATGAAATTTTAATTCTGGAATTAGACAGTAGTGATGGTTGCATGACCTTATGAATATACCAACAATCACTGAATTATACACTTTAAAAGGGTAAACTTTATGGTATGTGAATATATCTTAATAAAAAAATCACACATGCTAGTAATAAAAAATTAAATAGTATAAACGACTTCATAAACAGAAAAGTTACATTCCCCCTCCACTTTCCCCAATAACCGCTCCCACTGTTAAAGGCTTTTTGTCAATCTTTCCAGAAAGCTTTTCGGCAAAAGGCAGACATAGACACACATCCCTTTAAAAAGACAATGGACAATGCTATACATTCTACAATATGTCCTGGACATCGTTCCATGTCAGAAACATACAGACTGGAGCATGGAGAAGGGGCCTAGGGACAGACAGTGCGGCTGAAAAAGGAATGCCAGGCAGGAACCTGAATTACCCTCTGGGTGGTGAAGGAGCAAGGATCCATATGTTCCTTGAATTTTCAGATGTCTATAGAACAATTCTGTCTGGATATCCCACATATTATCTCAATATATTCAAAATTAAAATCTCAACTGTGCCCCGCCAGAGCCAAAATCACCCTCCTTCATCTGCACTCTCTGTCCATAAAACTCATCCAAGATTGAGAGTCAAGGAGAAGTAAGTCCTCCATCTTCCTACCACGTCACACGCTGAGCACCATGCTCTGCCCTTCTAATTTAATTTAAAATGTCTATCAAAACAGTTACTTCCTCTTGATTCTTACTGAGGCACCTTAGCTCATGCTTTTGTCTTCATTGTCCAAACACTGTAATAGCTCCCGTCTGGCTTCCCTGCTGCCAATCAACATACCCGTCCTTCCGTCTATCCTTCCATCCATTCATCCATCTATTCATCCAACAGTTATTTATGGAGCACTAACCCGGGGCCAGGCACAGAGGACGCAAAGGCGAAAAGATGCCATCTTTATCATTAGACAGTTGGAAGTTTCATGGAAGGGAGAAACAAGGAGCTGGGAAATGACAACGGAATGCTTTCTACGACATTAACTAAGTACTGTCAGAACACCATGTGGAACTACTGTCTTTGGGGAGGAATCAGAAGGTGACGTGTGAATTGGGACTTCCAGGGTGTTCAGGGGTTTTCAGGTAGAGCGAGAGAAAGGGGCAGGTAGGCGATGGGGAAGGTACGCTCTGATGCAGAGAGATGGGAAAGGTCTCGTGAGAGCAGGAAATGAGGAAGGATTCAGTGAAGGCAAACGTCGGATGGAAAATGAGGGGTGGAGGGGTTTTGTGTGTACGCTGGGGTTTAAGATGAGATAGAACACAACTCAGGGCCAGACTGTGAAGAGCTCACAAAGCCAGGTGGTGGAGTTGGCTATTCCGCCCAGCGCATGAGGCGGCGGCAACAGGGTCTTCTAGGCGCGAAGTGTTGTTCCACTGATGTTATCTGGAGTGGAAGACTGGGATAGACTGGGACTCCCTGGAGGCTACTGCAATAGTCCAAATGACCAGTGGGGACAATAGCACTGAGAGTGGGAAAAGGAAATGAGAAAATGGAATCTTCTGGATTAGATACACAGAGGCAAGAGCCACAAGCCACTTGGAGTTTTCTATCTTAGAAAAGCTGGTGGATGTTGTGCCAGTTCCAACACTAAGCACCAACTGTATGGAGTAGTGAGAGGATGGGTGGAGGAAAGGATGATAAGCTTAATTTTGGTCGCATGGGAGACATGAGGTAGACATCTTTCTAAAACGTAACCCTATTCCCCATTGCTCTCAGAATGAAAAAATGTTTCAATTATTTTTAGTATGGCATGCAAGGGAGTTATGACATGTACCTGTATCCATACGTACCTTGCTCTTGAGATAACCTGGGTTCAAATCCAGACTGACCTTAAGCCGATTAACGATAACCTCACTAAGCCTCAGTTTACTCACCTGCCCATCGCAAATTAATACCACCCTTCTTGGAGGGTTGTTGTGGGGATTAGAAAAAAATTTGCATACCAGTGTTTTGCACAGATCCTCGCTTATGGAAAGTGCTTAATGAATAGCAGCAAAACTTTCCAAGAAAGGCACTCAGAATTATCTTTCCCCTAAATTATGTTAAAAAATACAAGTTCTTTAAAAGGTTGTGTGTGCTTTTAAACTTCGCAAAATTTAGTTGACTGTATGATAAAAACAGCCTACAAATAGCATTTAAGATGTAGAGAAGTCGAAGAAAGCTATGTTATTTGCTCTACCCCAAACATTTTAATTTTAGAGAACTGGACAAAAGTAAAATGTCTATGTGAGATGAGAAAGTAAACCAAACAGACAAACAAAAAATAGAGAGTAAGTCCCACTCTCCACAGCAGCTCTGAGAACTGAGAAGCCAACACAAATCCTTTCTGTCAGGCACACAGACAGTCATTAAAGTTTAAAGTTTAAAAGTTTAAAAAAAAAAGCACCCATGCTCTGTAGGAGGAAGACCCTACATCTTGATGGCAGGATACTGACCCTCCGACCTAACAGAATGATGAGGAAGGGGTGACTCCACGGCGTGATTACTGCCTGGACAGGGGCACCAGTGCGTGGTTTGAATTCTCGGCCTTGGCTTTGTGAAGTGCCGCCAGCCCTCCCACTTGTATCAGACAAGATCAAGGCGGATGCAGACACTGTGCTGCAGAGAAGTCCCTCTCTCCTTCAGAGAGCTGTTTTGTTTTCCAAAAGGGAAAAAATCATCATATATCACAATGAAGACCTTCGTTTCTTTTCAGCTTTTATGCTGCTGGGATTCTCTAATCACACACTGTGTGGGGCCATGAAGAACAGTCCCAAAAATGATTCCTGGAAGAAGCAGAAAAACCCCTCCTGAAAATACATCTTTTCTCTTGGCTGCTTCCCCAGAATTCCCCTCAGGGAACCATCTTAAGCAGGCAGGAAGGATGGATGGCCCAAGGTCTTCCCCCATCGCCGCCATCCATGATTCAGAGCTGATGACTGTCTCCCACCTACAAAGCGGCTGCCTCCACGGAGGCCCACTCACTGGGCCCACTCAAACTCACTTCAGAGAGAGGAATTTCACATTCCTGCTCAACAGAGGGCAAAGACTCGGACCAGCAGCTCAAAAAAGCCTGCTGGAACTGCCAACACAAACAGCTTCTCAACTTCCATTATAAGAGGTTTTCATCAAGGCTTGGAATCCTTTGTATTATAGAAATAGCTTTCTGCCCCAAAAGAAGCACATTAAAGAGTGGTCCCTGTGGTCCCAAGAGTGCTTGGGCCAAACCGATTTATACTAGCACAAAAAGTTTCACTGTGGAATAGGAGGCAGTGTTTAAGATTCTGGCTCTGGAGTCAAACTGGCTGAGTTTGAATTCTGGCTCCACTGCTTAGTAGCTGTGTGAGGGTGGACAAGTTGCTTAACTTCCCTGAGCCTCGGTTTCCACATTTCAAAAATGGGATGGACTTATCGCACCTACTGTCTTGCAGCTGCTGTAAAGAAAACATGAGGTCAACCTTGCAGAACACATAGCACCATGCCTTGCATGCAGTAAGTACCCAACAAAGTCTGTTCTTATTTCTGCTGCTACAATATCAACAGCTACAGACCACCAAAGCAAAACATCTTCAGCCATGCCTTTATTTTCTTCCTGCTCTTAGAGTCGGTAGGTTTTTTGTTTGTTTTTCCTTTCTTGCTTGTGGAAACATGGCATTGTTTGTTCTTCTAGAAACTAAAGGAGAATAGAAATACGAGCTGATGCTTTTCATGTTTTTGTCTTTTAAAAAATTTTTCATTAATTGTCCCTACATCTCTTAAACCTATTTGTTCTTCTTCATCACTGTTTCTTCTAGCTTGGGCTACTACTGCCTGCCCCTCCAGCACAGAGATGCTACAGGGTTAACTGCCCAAGAAGATACTCCCGACTATGCTCTTCCCAGGTTCAAAAAGTTCAAAATGTGTTAGCTAAGTGCTCAAAGCTTTCCTTTGTCCTGAAGGACCCTTTTTGTCCTTCTTTGCCCTACTCAGAGCCTAAGCTACAGCCCCCAACCTCCATTACTTCTGAGCGTGCCCTGTATCTTCCCATTTCTGTCGCATTCCTTAGGCTCCCCACCTAGTTCCACACATCTGGTAAAATCTTTTCCGTTTTTTCAGTCCAGTTCAAATACCATCACACTCATAGAAACTTCCCCAACACCTCGCTCCTCTGAATGCCCAGGACATTCATATAGAATTTGCCACCCTGTGCCATGGGGAATGCCTCTTTGCCAAATTTCAGATTTTCATTCTAATCTGCCGCCTCGGCAGGGCCACCTAGCTAACACGAAGCGTCTAAAACACGGCTTAGCCCAAATCTCTCTGTTCTTAGCTCCTGCCGTATTTTCCATGCCTGCTCCTACATCCTCCAACAGTTAGGTAGGGATCTCTTCCTCCTGGGTCTCACAGGAGGGCATGGAAAAGTCACTCAGGGTCCAAGGTGACTTCAGACACACGTTTGTTATATTGTCCCACATAGCAAGAACTGGCTGATCTGTCACCGCACCCTTGACTTGGTTCCCCTCTATCACTGCCTCAGTGACTCACATTCTACTCTGCATGCCTTTTCCACAGCATCTAATTACTCAGTCTCTACCTCCTTGTAACTTCATTTCTTTACAACTCACATTATTTCTTCATTCTACAAATATTTATTAAGTGTCTACTATTTTGTAGGCACTGGTTGGATAAGGCACGTCCTTTCCAGATAGAAGTTCCATTCTAGACTGAAATACAGACATTGGACAAGCAATTAAGAGTGTGCCCCACGTTCTGGTGGGAAACTACATGAACTTATAACAGACTATAATCTGGGCTGGTCTAGCTCCAGTAAAGGGCAAATGGAAAAAGTGACATTTAAACTTCACTTGACCTAGGAAAAAAACTAAAGTTATATCCATACTTCATACCTTACGCTAAGATAAATTCCAGATGGTTCAAAGACTTAAATGCAAAAAAACAGAAACATAAAAGTACTAAAAGAATGTCGTGTCACCCTAAAAATTCATACATTGAAATAATCCTTTCCCCTGAGGTGATTGTATTAGGAGGTGGGGCCTTTTGGGAGGTGATTAGGAAGAGGATTATGCCCTTATAGAAAAAAAAGCCTAAGGGACCTGTTTGCCCCTTCCGCCTTGTAAGGACCCAGTGAGAAGACTCTGTCCATGCGGCAGACAGCAGGCCCTCACCAGATGTCTTGATCTCAGGCTTCCCACCCTCCAGAACTGTGAGAAAGAAATTGCCATTATTTACAAAGCACCCAGTTTGTGATATTTTGTTAGAGGAGCCCAAACTATGACACAAACCATAAAAATACTAAAAGAAATCACAGGACAATTGTTCTTATGATCTTGTAGTGTGGAAGGGGTTTCTAACCATGACACAAAATTCAGAAGACATGAAGGCAAAGACTTAATACATTTGACTGCATAAAAATAATTTTTAAAAATTTTCTGCATAACAAAAACTACCATTAGCAAAATCAAAAGAAAAGTGATGAACTGGCAGTGATGAACCGGAGCATTTAAAACCCAGAACAAAGACAAATGGATAATTTTCCTCATATGTAAAGTACTTTACAAATACATAAAAAAAAAGACCAACAAAAGAATATGACAAAGCATAAAAATATTTGAACATATCCATCTTCACTTGTCATAAAATAAAAGCAAATCAAAACTATAATTAAATGCTGGTTTTTACCTTCCTTATCAACAAAGATAAAAAAGTTTGAGTAGACCAAGCACAGTGCCTGTAATCCCAGCACTCTGAGAGGTCGAGGAAGGAGGATCATTTGAGGCCAGGAGTTCAAGACCAGCCTGGGCAACATAACAAGACCCTGTCTCCACAAAAAATTTTTAACATCAGCTGAGTATAATGGCACATGCCTGTAGTTCCAGCGCTTCAGGAGGCTGAGGCAGGAGGACTGCTTGAGCCTAGGACTTTGAGATTGCAGTGAGCTATAATCATGCTACTGTACTATAACCTGGGTGACAGAGTGAGACCCTGGCTCTTTTTTAAAAAAAAAGTTTGAAAAGCACACTGCCCTGGCAAGTTCATGGGAAAAGAGGCACTCTTACACATTAATGATAGGACGGTAAATGGTTTAGTCTCTGTAGAAGGCAACTGAAATCTGGAACCTAGAAAATCTACAAAAATTAGAAACATTTTGTCCTCATAAGTCCACATCTAGGAATTTATCCTACAGATATATTAATATTCATATATATATGAAATTATGTCTAGTCAAAGTTATTAATTATAGCAGTCTACATGAAAGGAAAAGATTTGAAACAACCTACAAGTCCATCAGGAGGAGACAGGTACAATGGAATAGTATGCAGAGGTAAAAAGGAATGGAAAGCTTTATGTATGGATATGGGAAGACCTCAAAGAGATTTTGCTACAAAAAAAATAAAAATAAAAAAGCTAAGGTGCAAAACAGTACGTATGACATTATACCATTTGCATAGATATGATATTATAAACACTATTCATCTGTCTCCCACAATGAGGCTTCTGGGGGTAGTTCTAGTTACACCATGTACCGGTTACAGAGCAGACATACAGTTACTATTTGATAAAAGTGTGTAAGTTAGTGAATAAAAGAAATAAATGGATGAAGGAACACACTTAGACAGTTGGCACATCCTCTAAACCCAACATCAGGGTTTTTACACGTGAATACAGAAAGGCAGAAGCTGAATCCTGGCTATCTAGTTCCAGGAAAATCGAAAATAAGTCCTTGCAAAAGACAAACAAGTATTCAACGAATTAGTTTACAGATTTATAAAAATTACTTTTTGATAAGCATGTTGGATTTTCTACGTTCACTTATTCATATCCCTGAGGAAAAAAGCATTCAGTAGGATGACGATGTTTTCAACCTTTGCCTTAAAAATCTCTCTGTTGCTTAAGGAGAAGTTTAAAGTCTCTATTCCAGCAACTCGGTGTTTTACAACTGGAGAGGCAACGGGGGCAGCCCACCGCTCCTGGCATCAACCCCCTACTCTCCCCTGTCACTCTTGCCAGGAAAACCTTCGCCGCAACTGTAAAGTACAACCACAACCACTGCCACTTACTGAACATCTAGTATGTGCCAGGACTGTGCTCCATGTGCAGTGTGCATCCCAACCACAAGCCCACGAGGGATAAGTTATAACTGTCTCCATTTACAGACACAGAGATAGGCTTAAAGAAAGGAAGCATCTTGTCCCAAGTGCTATAGCAATGATGATGATGTTTCTTAGAATGTGGTTTATTTAATTTTCTACATTTAATATTTGAACAATAGGTAACAGAGTAAATAACTTGGATTATGAGTGAAATATGAATATAAAGTAATAACAAGTCTAGGAGAGAAAACACATGTGGAATCCTACAGCAGTGCTTCTTTATCTGCTCAGGAATCCCTAAAAAGCCCCTACTTTGCATGCTGAGGTGGTGGAAGAGCACCCACACTCAGCAAGGCGATAGGACACCTCTCTGCCAATTACCCAGTGAGTGTTTCTCGCCAAGGCCTATTCATTGCAGGTTATCAGAAGATTCCCCAGTTATTCATTATTATAACCAACTCATTCTCTCCACGGTAATTATCTGGGAGCAACATATCATGCTGTCCTTGGAACCATCAAACTGACATATGATTAAATAGCAGAGGGTTCTGAAGTTAAATTTAAAACCGCTCTCTTACACTTCAACTCACACATCACATCAAGATCTGTTCAGCCACAGAAATATTCCAGTTGACCAACACCAAAGGCCAGTGAGAGACTATTCCGTTACTTCATGCTCCCATCTGAGAAAGGTGGTAGTTATGTTCTCCAAACTCTCAAAGGGGATTTTCCCAGGTCCTAGAGTAAAAACTTGCAAAGCAGTTCTCTACATGAAATACTGTCCTACCCAGGTTAAAATGTCTCAAGAGTTGCTCGTGTTCACCATTGTGTCTTCACGATAATGGGTAGAGTCTCACAAGAAATAGTACATTTCTCCAAAACACTGTGAGAACCACACACACACTTTTCACCTTTTGTTGAAAAAAATTACTGTGAAGTATAAATTATTGTACATATAGCTCTGCGTATACCAATAAGTGCTTATCTCAACAATATTAACAATCTAAAAAATAAAAAAACCGGAAAAGAATGTCTGTGTGTTTGAATTTTGCAAGCTGGAGTTAAAACATGAGTCTCACTGTTCTTGGACTGAAAAAGGAGCCAGAGAGGCTCTTCAAGGGGAAATTTATTTCCATTCCAAAATCCATTTCTATAGTTTCTAGAATTAAACTTTTGCTACAAAAATAATTCTACAGAATCCACTTTGTGTTTGCAGGAGCTGTAAATTAGAAAAAAATTTTT
>RJWJ010000588.1:148736-205795 GCA_004363605.1 Indri indri
TTTTAAATAGGATCCCCCCAAAATGTAGGCTTCACAAAAATGTGACATTACACAGTGTAGAAATCCCAAGCACCCTCACCCAACATGGAAGAAAGTCCCAGTCACTGCATGGTTAGGTTTCCCTACAACTTGAGCTAGTATTGTGGGTAATGAAGTGACAGAATTCACATTTCATAAGAAAAGCCATATAAAGGAAATAAGATATTATTTTTCTAGAAAGTGATTTATAATAATACTGAGAAGCTATTTTTTTTAAAAATTCCTTCCCCTTCTCAACATTTACAGAAAAAGCTAACATATCTTGAGAGATTTACTATTTGCTGATATTCATCCATATGGTAGTACCAACGAAAAGCCAAGAGGACAGGAGGGAGAGAGACAAGAAAAGATTCTGAAAAAAATACAGATGAATAGCTAACTCCACCAACTCGGTATCTCTTATTCTGGGCCAAGTCTTATAAGACCTGCCTGAAACCATCTCCTGATTTTGCTGCTGTTGTTTTTCCGAGGAACCTCGGAAACTTACTGCCTACAAAACATTTTGACGACAATGCCAATTGTTTTATTTCAATCTTCACCATTCTAGAAGGTACAGATAGAGCACCAGACCAGCAAAAGCTAAATAGAAAAACAATATGGAGCATAAAACCTTCCTTCTATAAATCAGAGCTGGCTCAGCAAAACATTAGCCATGGCAAGTCCCACCAAGGCCAGGATCGGAAAGGTGCAAGTACCAACCCCTGGCTGTACCTCAAAGGTTCAAAAACCATTTCTAAATATAGAACCCACTTTATGTTTGCAGGAGCTGTAAATCAGGGAAAACAACTTTTTTCCATCCCCAATAAAATATCTGCACCCAAAGCAAAATCAGCCCATTTCTGGCTTTCTACCAGTTTTGCTTGGGCATAAAATTTTCTGACACTTCACCAGAAATGTTAGCATTAGCATAAGGCAGCTTTAAAGAAGGAAATAATTTTCTGACCTGTGGATAACCTCATTCAACCCCAACAGGAAAAGGGGGAAAAAAAACACACCTGAAACCCAGGTTTTCCAGTTATTAGTATAAATGATACAAATTATTTTTCTTAGTGGCCAAATCCTTCCTCATAGGAAGTGTTGGTCTTTGAATTCAGTGAGGGGAGGGATCATGTCTGTTTTACTGCTCTATTCCCAACACCTACCCTGCACGGACATGGAGAAGGATTTCAGTGAATAGCCAAGGAGGAGGGGAAGACGAGGGAGGAGAGGAGGAGAGGAACAAAGGGAGAGAGGGAACAGAGAGAGAGAGAGAGGAAAAGGAGAAAGTAAGGAGAGAAAGTGAGAGAAGTTAGTATGGAAATACTCCTTTCCTTTTTTTCTATCTTTATTTTTCTTGAACTTTCAAGCATCCAGGCTTGATAGAAAACCAATTACATCTTTTCTCAGGGCCTCCTGTCTCAAGCCAGATATCCCACCGAGAAAAGGGCAGGAGAGGTGAGACAGAGCTAATGGGTACTTCTTTCTTCACCATTTATTCAACAACATTCAAGGGCATGACTGCCAGCCCCACCGTGTGGAGCCAGAGGCCAGTTTAGTGGGGTCAGGGAAGGAGTAATGGAAGAGGCAACCCCTGCACTGGACCTGGCGGGGCAGGATTCACACAGGAAGTACCAAAGTGGGGGAGAAGGGAGGTGAATCTCAGAGTGAAGGGAGAGGCCGGCTGCACAGCAGGCAGGACACCTTTCCCCCAAAGCGCTTCATGGAATACATTCTATGAACGCCACATTTGGGAAACCAAGAAATGAACAAAATTGCACAGGTTTCCTCTCTGCAGACCTTCTTAGAGCTTTTGCTATGCCATTGGAGCAGAAGGGGTAAACGATTCAGTTTGTAAATCAGAAATTATTAACTTTGGGGGGAAAAAAACCTAACTATTTCTCTTACTAGTTGTATTAACTTGAGCAAAATACTCAGCTTTTATGAATTTCAGTTTCCTCTTCCCTGATATGAAAGAAATGACAGTCCAACCTCAGTTACTGTGAGAAGTAAGTACTACAGAAAATGTGATTAATTCAGTGCTTGCACTTAGTGCCAATTGTATTACTGTTGCTGCTGCTACTCCTGTTATTTCTATTATTATTTTTATTATCAACCTGCATCATGAATATTAAAAGGAAGAATGTAATATGCAGCATTTCTTAAACAGTTTGGTCAGTTTTTCAACAGGTATTTGTAAATGTGAGGCCAGTACATAGTGCCCAGCCTAGCGCACAGTAGGTGCTCACTATGTATTTGTAGAGGGAATGGGGCAGAGAACTGACCCCAGCAAAGAGAAAATTGCAGAACAATAAAAAGATGCTCTGGGAAAGGTGTTTTTCATTATTTCTTTGGGCAACAGGCCTCTGAGGTCTGAGAGGAGTGACTTCATCTTTTGCTAGAAGAATGAGGGATTGAGAGCACAGTGTTCAGCTTTGGGGAAACATCACAAAGAGTTTATTTTGGTAGAAGTGTTTGAAGTGACTCTATAATAATGAGCTCACGCCTGCTGCCAGGCGCCAGCCATCAGCTTGAGCCTGTTTGCAGGGCGGTGTACTCGGTCCATCACCAACAGCCCTTCATCAGACATGTGATGCCCACGCGCAGGGAGGATCCCAGGAGCCTTGTGCCAAAGATGGCTGCCTCCTCTCCAAGAGGGGACACTGAGGCCCAAACAAGGAAATTTCTGAACCAGGATCCAAAGTGAGCTGGAGGCTGGGAGGGTCCAGGAGAGGGCTGAGCCTTCTGGTTCTGCTTGGTTGATTCTCTGGCAGGATTTTGAACTAAATCCCACAGGATATTTTTTCCTTTTTTAGTCAGTTGCTGCGTACGTTTATGGAGATAACCTCATCTGTCATAAGTCACACGCTAATCTCACAAATAGTTCCTAGAAATGAGCAAGTTCCACATAAACCCTCCCCCTGAGTGCAAGGCAGAGATCCTGTTAAACTGCTCCATCTTCCCACTGGTTTGTGTATACAGAGATTCCTGACAGAACTGGAGTTTACTGGAGTGGAGACAGGCACAGGTTTAGAGTATGACATTTGCATTTTACCAAACCCAATGCTTAATACATGTCCACCCACATTTAAGCATGAGAGTCCACACAGAGTTTGAAAAGGAAATGAAGTCATCTAAAATAGCTGGAGGGGAGAACTTCCTGTGGAATCCATAGCACACAGAAAAGCCCCAAGACTCGGTGAAGTTTTCAACTTCAGATTGGGAGGTGGGGATGTGCAGGGCAGACCATAAACTTCTACAGCAGGAAAGACCAGACATCATTTTTCTAAAATACATGATATGTATATGTACATACAGACATATATACACATACACACACATATATGTATCTCAACTGTAAGCCATATAAAGAAAGCATGTGGGCCAGAGATCCTGCATTCAATTCAATTATTACATTTCATTTTATTTTGACTGGTAAACCTGGAAGTGGTTGGGAAAAAAGCACAGTTAACTCTGGAAACTTGTCAAAGCTCAAGAAAGCTTCCAGGACTCCACAGACTATTTTGTTTCCAGGAGGGCAGGGCTGCCCAGTTCCTTCTACACCAAAAATACAATCAGAGAATATTCACATTGATTGCACATTTTCTCTGTCGTGTTCATTTAGGGAAACTGGAATGATCTGAACTTTGATTTAACCCCTGTAGTCCATCCCACGAGATTTGGCATGTACATTTTACCACATTCAGTCAGCACACCCTGCCTCTTGTCCAAAGAACCCCTGGCTAACCATAACTTCTCCCAGCCTTAACCCTGCACCCTGTCTTCTGAAAGCCAGAGTTCACCATGAAATAGGAAAAAAAGAACTAGTACCCAATAAAGTTCCTGGTGCATAAAAAACACAACAGAATATGGACAAAAAACTTAAGGCCCCAGCAGGAAGTCCGAGGTACAAGAGCAAAAGGGGTCCCTGGTCTCAAGGGCTTCAATATTAAGAGGTACAGGTTACGGGCAGCAAAGGAAAGGCAAAAGGAGACAGAAAATAAAAACGACAGGCAAGGAGAAAAGCTTAAAGTTTCACTGAATGAGTGGATCCGAAACTTGGAGGAAAGGTTTGGATGCATGTAGACAAACCCCTGCCCCCCGACATTATGAAGTCTGTGTTTCTGCACATAGAGGCACCAGATTTGTTCTATTCCAGAAAGTGAATTAACAGTCATTGGGTTTTTGGTGAGAGCACTTCTCTAGGGTCATGCATTTAATCGCTGATCAGACCTCTATTTGCGAAACTTTTGAGAACGGGGCTTCCTTCAGTGTGATAAAGTTCGAGCAGTGCCTGTAGGATACCCAGCGTGGTATGTGCGAACCGCAGAGAAGTAACCAAAGACTACAAGCTACTGGAGTTGGGAGCCGGCAGGAGGACAAAACCGGTATGTGAGCAGGAGACCTAGTTCTGAAATTATTTGCTGCTGGAATAAATACACTGGTCTGGTGGCTTGGGTGATAGGACAGAACAAAGGGGTGTAGACCCAGCAAAAAGGGAAGAAAATAATATATCTTACCTCTCGAAATAATAACTATATTGACTACCACTTTGATTTGAAGCTTTCTTTTATTGAAGTTTAGATAGCCTCAATCACAGAATGAATATCTTTTAGGAAACTCACTGATTGAATGTTAAAGAAATCACTACATATTCCACTGTATGTTATTAGAAAGAGAAGCTTTCTTTGACTTAAGGAAGAAGAAATTGTTGGCTTGGGCCTCCTACATTAAGAGGAATCAAACCGAGGATGCATTTTCAAACACAATGTCCATTTCACTTCTTACTATCAGGGTGCGCACAGTCGACAATTAGTCTAGTTTTACACTTGGTTCCATATGCTATGCCCTAGGTAATTAAAGTATGTCTTACGGCTAATAAAAATGAAGTTAGAAAGTTAAAACCAAAACAATGTCAGGAAATAACATATGTGTACAATATGTTACCAACACACTGATAATTTTCAAAAGTGACTTTAAAAAAAGTATTATAAATCTTTCAAAACACAGTAATTTATTAAGCGAAAAGTCTGAACGATTTGCGCTATTAAATTTAGCTTTTAAGTTGCTGTGTCACGGGCAGATCTTTTGTTCTCCTAGGTTAAATTTAGCATCCTGCATTTTGTTTTTTCCACAGCTACATGTTGTATCATCATGCAGTCAATTTTCTGGGCGGCTCGGGAGTTATCACGATGCTTTCTCTTACTGATTATATAATCCAGGAATAGAATTAATCAAGTAATCCAATGGTGGTTTATTTCCAACTTCTTCTTTGCCTTTTCCCACCTATACAGGCTTCTGATAAAATAAACCTTCCCTAGGCATGGGATGAAATGGAAAAAAAAAAAAATGCAGTGGCCAGAGGAAAACCATTTCAGAAATGTGTTTGTTAAACAAGTGCAAGCAATAAATTGAGCTCAGGAGGGAAAGGCAGTTAGAAGAAAAACTGAAAGTACTGACCTGAGAGTCAAGCTGATTGGAGCAAGGGTGAAAGCAGCAATTTGGAGGATAAGCGGAAAGGAAAAGGGATAGCAAAAGAGAATAAAAGGAAGGAAACGCATTAGTTTTAAACATACAGCCAACAGATGTTATATTAGCAGGTTTATAACCAAACGAAGCAAACTTTTATCTGATATCACCCCCAAAAAGCCCTGGGCACATGCTGTAAGCTGTTACATTAAATATCATACCTAAGGAACTGGTATTTGCTCTCATACGCATAATTATAACAAGCACTGATGTGAACCAGAGGTGTGCTCCCACAGTGCAATGACAGCATTAGCCCTTCTCTGGAAGAATAAAATTCCTATCTGTGTGCATATAAAATTTTATTATTTAATAAACTGAAATGGAAATTACTAAGGTATTAGACCTGGCAGCAAGCATGGATGTCAGAAAGATTTTTATTTGAACCAGTAAGTTGGATAGTTATATCCTATGAGACATTTTTCCTTCATCCCTAAAAACCAAAAGGAGCTGAGCAATTTGGCTTTTGGTTCAAAGATTTCCATTTTAGATGCTTACAGAGCGCTGTACCTAACAATGATCAAAGCCCCAGCGAGGAGGGCTTTTGGTGGGGTGCCACCTGCCCATCAGCCTCCCAAGCAAGGACAGAGGAACTTCCAAAGCTGAGGGTAATTTTTTTCAGTTGTGAAAATGAGGTTCTGACTTCATCACTGAAAATATCCAGATGCTTGATAACTTATTTGTACAAAAATATCTAACATGCCCTTCTAATCAGTCAAAACAGTAGTCTTAACGCCAAGCAAAAAATAAAATAAGAAACAAAAAAAAATCATATTCATCTTCCAGGCTACCAAAGGAGCACATAGTGGACATTCGTTTTGCTAACTTATAAAATGCCCTTTGCAAAAACAAAGTGGATAAACAAATACTTTTATCAGCTATCCACTCAGTGGGACCCCACTGTTCCACACTATAAGAAAGTTTTGGGCGTTTCATACAGGAAGGAAAAACAAAACAAAATAAAACAAATCCTTAGGATAAAGCTTAAACTAGAACATTTCAAATGAAGACAGTGTTGACTATAACAATAAAACTGAAAGAGAAAATTTAAGATTAAACACATGGTGAAAGTGTTGATTTGATAATCCCTCGTATCTGAAATCCCCCTGGCAGAGAGTTCTGTGATCACAAATGCTCAACTGATCAAAAATGAGAGTTAGGTCAGACCGTGGTCATTGTGGGGACTTTGGCAACACTGGCATCAGCTGCCATTTCAAATCCTTCTGGATCAGAGGAAATTAAACTGAGGTCCGTGGCCAAGCTTTAGGGAATCCTAAACTGAAACAGCAAGCACACATTTAACATTAAGTTGCCTCTTCTAAGGGTTCTTAGTTTTCATAAAATTCTTAAAGGTGTCCGTAACATCCATGACCCTCCCCAAAAGGTTGCTAGGCATGGTATATAACCATCTGTCACTTGTTTTCAAGAAATTCCTTCAAATACATTAACAAACATAAGTGGAAATTACTCAGCAAGAAGAGTTTATATCAAAACAAATAAAACTGGCATCAAGTTTCTTCCACATAGCATGAAACTTCTAGAACATATTATAATTTAAAAATAAAAATAAAGCTTAAGTTTATGCTTTGAAAAGAGTCCTGAAAGGCATCAAAGAAATTATGTCAGCACATTATTGAGCAAATCAGAAAAAAAAAATAATGATCTCTTTCTCAACCTTAGATAAGGCTCTTTGAGACATCTAAAATGATTTCTCAAAGTCCAAATGTCTGGTAGTACTAGTCCCTGATGCAGATAATTAAGTGGGACCTGGTTTTCCATTCTGATGTTATATCTCATGGGTAGAACCCATAAGAGGACCCACCCTCCTCTCCATAGTGGGGAGAGATGTGATTGAGGCCTCAATTTGGGCATTCCGCATCCTCAAGACAAATCCCTACAAAATCCCTAATATGTTTAAGATAATTACAGGAAAGGTCACCGGACTGATTCCTTCCCTTGCATAGGATGTGAGAAATCGAGTGGCGGCAGGTCTTATTTAACAGACCCTCTTAACCTCTCTCTTTCCCCTAAGGCACCAAAAGATTAATCCTGAAACTAAATAAAACTCACAGACCTTGATGAGCACTCACACAGAAGCACCACATATTTTACTGCTTCTGAGGTTTAATTAGCTACTTGGCTATATGACATTGGTGATGGAATAAAGACTTCAGCCTGATTTGGACCAACTCTCAGGGACTTACTCAAGGCCCACCTCGCACCCTGTTGCAAACTTCCCCTGCAAGAGCAGCCTGCAGTCCAAGGCAGAAGCTCCCCACCGGGCCATCAGCTTCAAGTGCAAGAGTTTACAGGCAAAACTGCACATGCGACCACACTAGAACAAAATGCACTTTAAAAAGAAAAATCTTTAATGGCTGATGAAAAACATCATTCACGTGGAATTTAAGAGGTAAATGTAAACACCAGCCATGTGCTATTTGGAATGTATACATTGGGGAGAAAATCAAAAATGGGAAGATTAACAGAATAGAACATAAACACAAATTGCCCTCTGAGAGAAAAATGGGCCACTGTCAGGGTCCTCTGAGTTATTCCTAACCTTGCAACTTTTGTTGCATATGACTGAAGTTCTGGAATATTTTTGAACACTTGCTGCTTATAAAAGATTTCTTTTCACTCTGGTAGGTCACATTACAAACCAGAGACCACAAATTTATTTCAAGTTCAATATTTTGGTTTTCAAGATCACAAACTTAATTGCAAACACTTCTTCATGACTCCAAAATGGAGATATATGTCACATTGCTAAGAAATCTCTAGCTCCCAACATTATGAGGTATGGATTGTATAGTTTAAGCCACCATACTGCTCCATTTGAAAAAGGCTGCCTCACAACTCGAGGAAGATGTTTTGGTTGGAATACACATGTAGCCCAGCAGATAATGCTTCAGAAAGGCAGGCCAAGGCTGAGCCCTCCTTTTCCCAAGCAATTTCCTCTGTATCTCCACCCCCACCTCCTTAGGGACCTGGGCTGGGACTAGGGCTCAGACATTTCCCAGACTATGTTCTGCTGCTGGACCCAAGACACAGGCAGGCAGAGAACTGGGACAGAGTCCGGTCCCAGCACACGTTTTATGAATTACAGTGCCTGGGAGGCATCAGCTTTAAGGAGAGGCAAAGGCAGAGATAAAGAAAATGTGCAGAAAGTACATAAAGATAAATGCCTGTAAAATCACTGCCGCTTTAATGCATTCCATATTGAAGAAATAAAAATGTGAATATTCTTGATGATTTAATGGCCATAGTGTCCAGCTAAGACCTGTTTGTTCAACGAGCCAATTAAGCTATTTATATGTAAATGTTTATAGTAGCTGATCCTGATTTTCAATTACAGTTCTGGGGAGCTGGTTTAGTGCAGAAAAATGCCTGCTAAATGTGGGGCACATCACTTTCCCTCATGAAAGCTCATAAAGAAGAGGCAGATCTCCTGTGGCCCAACAGCAATGCCTGCTCGGGGAGGTTCTCTGCTGGCGGCATGAGTGTTTGGTGCTACTGGACCAGCTTCTTCCTTCTGGCCCATAGATTGTTCTCAGTGGCTCATCTGTCAGCCCTGGGTTCAAATCCTGACTTTGATTCTTATGAGCTCTGCAACCTGGAGGAAGTCACTTAAATCTGTATAAGTCATAGTTTCTTATCGGTAAAAAGGGGATAATGATAATTTCCGTGTTGTGGGTAAGATTAAATGATGTATAGTATTGCAGGTCAAGTGTTTAGCAGAGTACCTGGTTCACTGTGAGCATAGAGTGTATATATACATATATATATATATCCCATTATTATGATTATAGTTACTGTTATTAATATTATCAGTATCATTATCTAGGGCTTCCTCCGTATGGCTCACTACTTCACAGAGCAGTGGAGCAGGAGTCGGGAAACCTACATCACAGTTTCTCGTCTCTTTGACCACAGGCACAATCTCCAGAATGTGTCATTCAACTTTCCAAAGTCTCAGTTCTCACACCAACAGAAGAGATACAATCATACCTTCCCCGTGTTCTCATGCTAGCTTTCTAAGAAAAATTTTCGTCCTGAAATGTAGATACATCTAAAATCAACAGTGTTCCCAGCTTTTTAAGAATCAGTAGACTGGCAGAACATTCTCACATTTTAAAACTAAACCTTTTAAGGATTTTAATTTGTATAATTACCTCAGGAAAAAAGAAATCCTGGACTTTATCACTAAAATTGATCACATGGAATAAAACTCAGATTATCATCGAACTAATGCTAAGATAATGACAAATATTAATTGATTGAGAATTTGTATTAAATACTATATTCCAATATGGTTGAAATTTTATTGGAAATTAACCAATTCATTTAATACAGAGCCAATTAATATTGAGAATGTATTTGTTTTAGCATTCAACTGTTCATAATGATATAAGTGTCCCACCCTAAGTAGGGACCAGGTGTTTGCAAAGCGTGATGCATTTTAATAGATTATTAGAAATTCACTTCTAACAAGATTCAAAGCCACACAGCTGGCATAAAACAGGTAAAATTTGAATCCAGGTCATTCTGTCATTAAAGCCCATGATTTTTCCACAAGATCACAGAGAGCTACTTTGCGTTTGTCTTGAAGACCTTTAGGGCCTCACAAGTGTCTCGATCAAAGCTGGCAAACATTCACTGATTTATTCAAAATTTTCTGATCTCTTCCATATGCACTAAATCTAGGAAAGACAAATTCTGCTTTATTGCTGAAGCAATAAGAAATTCTCAGAGGTTATGGAGTTACGTAAGATTACTGAGAAAGTTTTTCCTTACATGAAGTATAGAAAAAAGCATTAATAGCGAGCTTATTTTCAGAGTCCGTGCTGTACATAAATACAATATGGATACGATTTATCTGAAAATCTAAATTCTCTGAAACCCTGATAAGATCCTCTTTGTTTTTAGACACAATTTGCATCACATAGGCCCTATTCGAGTATATTTATTTACCATGGGCTGTAAGGTCTTCTCGAAACATAGACCTCTGGGATAAATCTGTTGTGGTGTGTCAAAAGACAACCAAAGGATATGAGCTCCTCCCCCTTCCCCTATCTTGCATGAAGAATTCCCAACTATATTCTTCCATATTTTTGTGCTCAAGGCAAACCTAAACCACAAACGTTTACCTTTGATGGGGAAGAACTGAGGTTTCAGGAAGTCAAAGGCTCAATTTCTTACACACATTGCTGGCGAAAATGCTAGGTCATGGAAATCACTCAAGAAAGTTGACCATCATTTTCTTAAACACTGAAGAGGTACCTAATCCCTCAAAAGATAAGCCAATTGCCTTCTCAGTATCCCACAGAAACATGACATCATGCCTAACAGGCCATATTCCTCATCCCTAACTTGTTTCCAACTGGTAATATGAACTTACATAGCAAATCCACCACAGCCAAAGACAGACAACCAAGCAATCCGTGTTCACTCACTGCTGACAATTCGCATGACTGTAAAATTTACCTCTCCAGTTCCGCAATCTTCTTATCCTTGTCATTCTTTTCATTCTCCACCTCCTTGAGGATCTCCAGCAACCGGTCAACTTCCGCCTGGGCCTTGCCACACTCGTTGCGGTAGTAAGATGCCTCTTTATCAAGTTGTTTCATTCGGTCTGCGAACTCAGGGTTCATCCTGGAGTCGTCTTCAATATTATGTGCCTTCAACATTACATTTTTAAAGAAGGTAGTTAAGACGACAATTTAGAACAATAGGGTGCAGTCACCAATGGCCCAGAAATTAACTTCGGAGAGAAAATAACCACCAAGAATTATGGGTATATTGTCAGCGTAAAGGCAAAACGGAAAAATCACACATTGCAGCTACCTTAGGATAATGTTGAATTTAAATTATATAACAGTTTCATACGGAAGTTTCTTTTTATTATTGATATTTTATTCCATTAAATATTGCTGCTACTTTTGGCTTCTCTTTCCACCAAAAGGAAGGGGATGGGTGGGGTCAAACACTGTGATGTCTTTATTCCAGATCATTTGGCAAGCAGAAGTAAGACAATTCAACCCCTCACAGTTCAGGAGGTGATTCATACCAAATGCTTGCATTTCCAGTGCAGAGAAACTGAAGCAATGCAATATTCAATTATTTTCCAAGAACCATCGAGGGCGTATGTAAAGCCAGGTAGCACAGAAGAGACTGGTTGAGTGATCGACATTTCATCCCACTGAGAAATTTCAGCAGATGTAGTTTGAAAGGAAGATCTAGAAGTGAGGAAGGGCTTTCCAGCTAACAGTTATACCCATAAATTCTCATTCTGTTGAATAAATTTAACCTAAACCAGGAGGAAGATGAGCTAATTCATGAACAAGCACACAGACAAGGATCTGCAAACACATGCATGGGTGGGTGGCAGCTTTACACACGAGAACAGACACAGGCAACAACACAGCAACAACACTGCAGAATAATTTGCAGCCAAAGTATTTGTGATTTTGTGTGTGTGTGAGAGTGTGATATGGCTTTTTTTTTTTCCCAAAATAAACTTTTGGCTGAAATATTCCCAGACAGATAGAAATAACACTGCACTGTGATGTTTTGCCTACCCCTTGTTTCCCATTATTCCTAAATGAATTCTTCAAAGAGCAGGCAGGGAAAAAACAAGTAATTTAACAACAGTGCACATTCAACATAGAAAGTTCAGAGAAGTCATATATGTATGTATCTCTAAAATCCACATGTGAAATAATAACACATTAACAATTTGTTAGGACTTAAGTTGTTCTGCTGTCTTGCTATGTAGAGCAGATGTTTACTATGTTTTTATGCACTTTTTTAATTTCAGGGAAAAAAACAAGGCAAGCAAGCTATAGCTACTGTGGGGTCAAATGAATCATGCATGGTTAGAAAAATTAATACTAATACTACTGTTAGAAAGTAGACAGTCTTTGCAATGATTTAGTAGAAAAAATTCAGAAATTAGTATAAATAAAATAAATTTCTCACTTATGACAAAATAATCATTTTAAAAATAATATTTTTGCTTGTAACATATTATTTAAGCATGAGGATGAAGGGGAAAATTTGCTCTGGTGTTCTTAAATCTAAGTTTCCTTATTTAAGAAATAAACTCAACTATGCAAAAGAACTTGGGAAAAATATATGACAATTCAACATACTGTCAGGTATTGGTTTACTCCCTTTTACCAGTATTTCTCAGAAAACATTTATTTTTGCTTATTATGTACTCTGGGTTTCATTATAATAGATTATTGAGATTTTTCAGTGTAATTAAATTAATCTGAAGGAGAATCATGAGCTAATATACTTTTAGGAGTTTATTCACCTAATAATTTTATTTTAAACTGAGATAACGAATAAATTTCCTAATATCCGCATTGAAAGTGTAGAGCAGATATCCTATTTTAAAAGAAAGTAACTACTCCATATACTTACTTCTATTTGTGATAATAAGAATTAACTCGTTACTTTTTTGACAAAAAGCACTGAAATGTACAGTTTTTAAATAGCTAAGAAAAAAGCTTCATGTTAACCTCTCTTCCAATTTTATACTATATTACCATTATTTTATAGTAGCTAAAAACCTTTTTATAAGATTTATTGAACTATCCAGCCAATATCATTACAATCTTTATAAAAGAATTAATGAATTGTGTAACGAGCAGCTAGAAAGACTCAAAACAAATGAATAAATATATTTGGATTGCTTGTTTCTGACTAAAGTTAAAATTCCTTCCCTGACTTTGGTTTATAAAAGTTCACAAAGAGCTTGCAGTTAGCTGCTGTGGTTTATATCAGTTATTTTTATTCTTACTAATATTATTGTCCTTATTTTTTCAGTGAGTACAGGATTACTAGTTGTGAAACCTAGATTCTAAATCTAGCCCTTCATCTTACATCTATGGGCAGATGAATTAGCCTCTCTAGGAACAGCAAAACCTACAAAATGACAAAGGGAAGACATTATTCATTTGTGTTTTTATTAAGAAGATTTTATATATGCATCACCGAAATGGGGCTCATTATACAGCTAAGTTAATAGTTTTATTTAATCTTCATCAACAAGACACTACATACTTCCTTAAAAAACCTCCTTGATAGGTTTACAGAGAAAACACAATTGGCTAATGATAGGTATGTGCGCATATTTCCTATTTTAGTCCCTTAAAGAAAAGAGGATAATCTAAAGCCAGTTTTCAACACTGGGTGAACTTAGATGGGTTTGTCATCAGTTCACCCTAATATGTGAGTGTGGTTAAAGGACTCATGGGATGTTTGGAGGTTCAGAAAGTCTAGGTAAAAGACGTGCCAGGATCTAGACTGCACCACTGTTGACCTTATGTGATGTGGAAATTAGGTCACATTATTAAAATTAAGACCATAGCCAAATTTACAGCTGGCCTGGTATCTGTTAGGTACTACTTGTGGGTGTTAATGGTCTTCCTTTTAATACAAATAGACAGGCTCAAGAATATCTGTGACCTAAATATCTCTATATCTACTGATTGCCAGGCAAAAGAATTTATGTCAAACCCCCTTCACTCTTGGTGCCAGAATTCTTGGAAAGGCTATTAAATATAGGTATAAATAAATACCGTTTTTTAAAATTTTAAGTCGATAGAAAGCTTTAAGAAAAAGTCATATAGAGATGGAAGAGTAACAGTTGCTCCTTGGATCACCAGTAGGCCCTGTGTAAAGACAGTGAACAAGAGAGTTTCACATGGTTGGGAAGGCTGTTGAGTCCCCAACCCATCCTGGGTCTTGGAGGCAAACGTCTCCATGGCGTTTATGAAATGTACTGTGGAGAATCAGCTCTATTCAGCATGAATCACAACTTTTCAGACAATGAACTGAAATTTTTAACCAGTAGAGCACAGAGTGTGTTATACTGTGATCTACAGACATGTGGGTGATACTATACTCAATAAAATACAGGAAGAAATTGAGCTTATAAAGCCAATGTTTCCTTCAAAATGATAAGGCAGCGCCTCCTCTAAACATGAGAGTGAAGGAAGCACTTTATTTGCATTTGGGCAATACTCTTGCCTTTTCAAATATAACATGAGTTCTTTAATCTGGACTGGCTGCTCCTGGTGGAGATCAAAAGTGGGTAATAGATTTGGGCCTAACATACTTGCAACACTGTAGAAAAAAATAATAGATTTATTTGAATAAATCATTATCACAGTAAATTACTACCATGGCATTCTGACCCATTCAAGATGTAAACTGAAAATGCACAGTAATTCTCCGCCCTTATGAATCTGTTGGTTTGAAATTAGTTCAACCACACTTCCTAGCAAGGGAAGTGCTTGCCTCGTCTATTCTTTTCAAGCACATCAACTACATCCCCCATCTTCATTACTCGGGAATCTAACTCTTAAAAATGAAGATTGATGTGGATTTTCTTTTAACGGTTTCATATCTTACATGTCATTACTATAGCCAAGAACGTTGTACCTTTCAAGGACATCCACCGGTTATTAAAACCAAAGGGATATCAACAGGCATTCTTTTCTTAATGCAGAGATTTAATTTTGCTAATTTAAACAGGTCCATTTAAAGGCAAATCCAGCTATCTGGTTCTGTCTAAAAATATTATTTGAAATGTTTACAGCAACTCTCAAGCCTCTTGTAGAAACACAGAAAATTGGGAAAAGGACATTTCAGAAATGTCTGTGTTACATATTAGATGGGTAAGTTTTGAGGGACTCCCAATTATGTTTCCTGTATTTCCATATGTAAGGAAATTTCCCCACAAATGGGAATAATCAAAACAAAGTTTGGAGCTTCACTGATGTGGGCAACTCTCAGCATTTTGATGTGAACTGATTTTGAAAGGCTGGATCAAGCACAAAGAGGAATCCGGTCATGACTTGGGATGAGCAGTACTTTACAATACCTAGTAGTTATTTTAATGAAAGAACTTAGAACTATTTCTGGACATAAGGCAGAATTTCAGATTAGTACTATCTCTAAACCAAATTAAGGAGAAAATGTGGCTAAAGTCAAAGTAGGGGGGTTGAAAAGTATCACAATTATATATCACAAGTTCATTCACACTTAATCTTATAAGGTTGGTTTTGGTCATTGATTATTTTCAATAAAATGCTAGTTCATCATTCCAGATGCCTAGAAAGGAAAGCATTAACTTTGGTCCAGAAACCTGCTGGGAAACAAGGCAGGGAATATTCAACTATAATATTATGTAACACTCTCCCTTTGAAATGGGTCCTAACAATTTTAATAAAAAATCATTTCCCTCAAAATAAACAAATGCTTAGTCATGACCAAAAGTACAAGCAGAATGTTAACTAATGAATCTGACAACTTTTCTTTCCTGTTGCTTCTGGGTTTTAGCTATAATTTGGTAAATTTATGCACTATAAAAATATGATTCTTGATTGCGGCACTTTGGTGGTTTAGTGTCTGCTGACAGCGCTTTGACATTCCTTTCATATCTTAACAGCAGAACAGCATATATAAACTATTTTAAACATTATATTTGATTTCAGTCCTCTAAAAGAAGTTCCAATCTTCTCATCATTCTAAATTATGAACAAAATATTACTTCTTAAAATGAAGTTTTTAAGGGTGATTATGGAACTACATACAACATGTTAGATCATTTAAATTTCATTTTAAATATAATGAATTAATACCAGGCATAAGAGTTGAGCCTAAATAATTCATTTGGAAACTAATAATGATGTATCTTGAGTTCTTACACTTCCTAGTTTCAAAGGAAATTATTCTTTCATAATTTAAGCTAACTATATTCACAACTTGCATATTAAAACAACCATACCAAAAAGAAAAATTTTTCATAGATGGAACAAATAGGATATGTATAAATATAAACAAATATGCAAAACAATTTTTATTATGTCACACACATGCAAAACAAAAAGAACCAATTATATGCTTAATAACTTTAAAGACCCCTCAAACAAAAATGTAATAATTAATACAATCATTTTTAACTATGGAATTTTCTAAAATTAGCAAAATAGAGAACTGAGGTAATTATCTGGGTGTCCTCAAACAAAACATGTAACTTTAAATGTTAAATGCTATTTCAACTATTAATTCATTTTTTTAGACACTGAAATCCTGGATCAATAATAAGGCGTGCATTTGTGTGTGTACATGTGTTTGCACATGCTGTGTGTATGTCCTGAATTATCTCTTAAATAGTTGCAATTTTCCACTGTCCTTGGGGATACTGGTCTGAGAGTGAATCAAATAATTTTCAGAAATAGGCTCACAAAATCTTACCAAAGAAACTGCTATATCCGAACAATGACTGTGAAAGCATTTATAATTCAGCCCTTTATGTTCCTGGGATTGCACAGTCCTATAACACTGTAACATATAAATCAAAAGTCTTCACTGAACACTAACAAGATTTTT
This sequence comes from Indri indri, assembly GCA_004363605.1. Classification (NCBI taxonomy): domain Eukaryota; kingdom Metazoa; phylum Chordata; class Mammalia; order Primates; family Indriidae; genus Indri; species Indri indri. The sequence continues at coordinate 165,684 of RJWJ010000588.1, forward strand.
TTCTCCTTGGGAGTAGAAAGATGCTCATGGGTTTGTTTTTTTTTTGTTTTTTTTGTAAACCCTTCCATAAAATGTGAGCGCTGCAAAAGATGTGTTCAGAAGAGACAGGATTTCAAACCGATAACCACCAAGCTAAGGGAAAACTCATATGTGTGGGGAACATCAAACGAGTCTCAAATGTGCTCTGGCCAATAGTGAGGTTGCCCCAGTGCCTCGGAATCATTCATTTGCCTTGTATCATTGAGGATATTGAACAAAAGCACTAAATTGAGGGACCAAGTGGTCTAAAGTTTTATTTAAAATTTATAAAAGACTCCTGATACCAAATCTGGGCACCATAACACTGGGGCTACAGCAAAGAAGGTATTGAGACTGATGAGAAAACCATATTATTTGTTTAGAATTAAGAACTAAGAAAAAGAACTCAACTGAACATAGCCTGCACAGTATTTACAATGACAAGACAAAACTCCTCCAGCAGTAGAGACTGGTAGTTAAGCTGCATGAAAGTTATTATAATAATAAATAATAAGGATACAAAGACAAAAATTTTAGGTTCCAAAGAAATGGCATCAGAGTATCACTTAGTACAATGGAATGACTAAAGTAAAAGGAGACAAAAAGTAAAAGGTTTATTTCTACTCTAGGGAAAAAAAAAACCTTGCAGGAGCACTTCAAAGCTTAATCCTTATTTACTCTGATGTAGTATAGATTGTCAGATATAGGACTGACTGTAAAATTATCTTATTTAAAAAAAAACTGCATTATAATTCACCAAAAATTTGTAGAGTGACCATATTCAAAATAAACATACGAGAATAATAGAAATTTCCTAAGTACCAATACCTGGTTAGGAAACAAAAGAAAAATACATCATTCACAATAGCAACCTAAAAATTATATATGTAGAAATGCTTAAAACTATCTTTAGAAAGAATATCACAGCCTATAATTGGAAAATGTCAAAACTTTACTGTAAAAAAAACCACTGAAATAAATAAAAGTTGTATCATATTCATTATTGGGAAGCAATAATATTAGAAACACATCAATCATTCTAAAAATATTTCATAGGTTGAATGTAATTCAAATTAAAATCTCCAATAATTGAGTTTTTTAATTGACAAGGTGATCCTGAAATTCATTTGGAATGACAGAAAATTAAAGCTAAAAACATCAAAACAAGACAAAATGAAAAGCAGAAAGAATTAAGGTGGAATTTGTATTACTAGATGTATAAAAATATTATAAAGCCACATTAATTAAAATTTTGACCCAAAAAGAAACATTGATAAAACTGAACAGACACTCAGAAACTAAGCCATGCATGCATAGGAGAACTTAGTATGCAATAAAATAGTATTAAGATCAGTGGATAAAGAGAGAATTATTTGATAAATAGTGCTAGAATAATTAGTTGATAATTTAGAAAAATATAGGTAGAACCTTACCTTTCAACATGAATCAAAATAAAGGGGTTAAACTGATTTAAAAAGTAACATTAAAAAATTTTAAATATAGGTAAGTGAAATCAGAGAATACTTCAAAGAATAAAGGCAACGAAGAAAGCCTAAAGAAAAACACTGGTCAAGAACTTCAAAATAATTCTCTCTCTATATAAAAACATTTAAGTTAAATAAAACTGCCACAAATCTGATTCTAATAAAGCATAAAATAACATATAAACAAATAAAAAAATCAGTAAACTCAAAAGCAAGTGCTTAAATGACAAACAATTTACAGAAGAAAAAATACAAAGAAAATAAATGTATTTTTAAACCTCAACTTCACTAATAATTAAAGAAAGGAAAGTTAAAAAGGAAAAATATTTCCACCTAAGCATTTTTCAAATTTATGTAAAATGACAATTCTTGATGTAGGCCAGAGTGCGGCAGAAAGGCCACCTTTAATCAGTGCTGGAAGAAGTATGCTTACATGAAATTTCTCTGAAATGCAACATAGTAGAAACTATTGGGGTCTTTTAAAAATCACTGGCCCAGGAATTTATTCTATAAAAAATATGTGGGGAAATTAATATAGAAAGACGTTCCTTAGAGCATTATTTAGCTAGCAAAAAATTAAATAAGGGAAGAAATGACCAACATTAGGGGAATGAGTAAATAGAGTAGAATACTATATAATCGTTAGAATAGTATTTTGGAAGAAGAGCGAATTATATGGGAAAATTCTAATGATGTTAAGAAAATGGGACATAAAACTGAATAAATACTTTGAGAAAGTTTGGTGAAAAGAAATAGAGTGCCAGATAAGAAAGAGAAGGAGAAGAAAGAACAAATGAGAGAGGGAAGGAAAGAAGGAACAAGAAAGAGAAAGGAGGAGGAGAGAGGAAAGAAAGATGAAAAGAGAAGGAGAAAAGTAGAGAAACAACCAGCAACAACAGAAAGATGTCTGAGTGGGGAACCACACAAATAAACGTTCTAGTGATTATCTCTGTGCAGTGAAATGCCCTGTGATTTTTTTTCTATATTTCTCCATACTTTTGCAAATTCTCTATTGTGACCACATATTATTTTTATAACTAAGAAAAACAGTCATTTTTAAAAAAAGACCATTAAGGGTAGAAAATCCATCATGCTGCATCCCTATCAGTCCAAAAAGAATTGGGCCCTGAGAATATCTACAGACAGGGGGAGGTAAAATAATGAGAGTTTAGCTATATTCCCAGGATGCCAAACCAATGGGTTTGCTTAATTAACTTGAGGAGAAAAGTCAGTCATTGACTTTTGAATTGTCACTGAAAAGACTGAAAAGTTTGCCTTTGAGTATTGAAGACCCATCACTGGGTGAAGTGAAGAAAACGTTCATGATGCCATGTCATCGATATTTCTGGAAATGGTCTAAAAGTTAACGGAGCTATTTCTTTGGTCCTACCTATCTTGACAGGGATAGTGAACTCCTACCAAGGTCCAGGTATAATTTTGCTGCTGCAGGAAAAAAAGCTTTGTTCATCTATCCTGTATACACTTAGGTTTTCTTCCTGTCCCTAACCAGTAAGTATGAAATAATTTCAGTGGGATTACTTTATACTTTTTTTAAACAATCTGAAGAAAACATTCATTTCTTTTCCCAGGTGAGTTTTTGATTTTTGAGCTTGAAGATATTCTCATCTTACTTGTCTGTCTTTACCTCTCCAGCCTTGAGCCTGTTTATTAAGACTTCCATTCAAATGCTATGGGCAAAGAAAGTTGGATTATTTTTTTGCTGCTCTGGTAAAATCCCTATTTGGAAAAAGAGGTTAACAAAGATGCTCCAACCTGGCTTCAGGAATTCTGTTTGTTAAAATAAAATTTGTTGCCATGAATGGAGGGTGGAGGTTGAATCTATGTAAGTACACAAGCATCCTGCATATCAAGCTGTACATATGCTGGAGCAGAGGCTTAACAAATAAAACGTTGGCTGAATTGTTTGCTTTCTCCATGCTATTCCTTTTTTCTGTAGTGGGAATTAGAATGCATGCTAGCACATCACATCTGCCAAATGATAAATTCTAGCCACCTTTATGAAATGTTTTTCCCAGAAAGCCACTTGAGTTGACAAAACAGAACAGCCTTTCTTCTTTAGTAAGTTAAAGAAACAAACAAACCGCTTCATATAAAGCACACATGTCATTAGGATAAAAAAAAAATTTGTGGTGGCATCTGGACTGTTTTATAAATATTTTTACTAGTTACCTGTTTTTTGTATTCTGTTAAGCTATAATCGGAATTGTTACTATCTGTTATTAGGAGTCTATATTATGGTTTGTCCTCAGCCAAATGGCATGTTTTTAACTCTTACAAAACCCACAGTAATGTTAGGTATTTACTGATCTCAAAGAGCATAGCCCTATTTTTAAATCTAAACCTATTTTAACTTTTATCACTTGAATACTACATACACTCAATTGTTTGTTATTTTACAAACGCTATTATCCCTTTTGGCATAGATAAGTTTGTGTTTGCAGGATCTGAGGAAGAATTCGATAAGCCTAGATCTTCAGCTGCCTTCTGTTGTTCTACAGCCTTAGAGCTAAAGTTAAGAAGGAGGTAATATCAGAGCTAGCAATATTTCCTTGAGTTATTAATTTTTAAATTTCACATTCAAAAGAAATGGCAGTGGCCTCTGCACAGATCATTTCTTTTGACAGAATGGAAATGGAGAGAGACTCGTAAATATTTTCGAAACCTCCTCAGTATGGCACACCATGACATGTGATCAGTGGATCCTCATGCTTTGATATGTTACAGCGGGAACTTTCAGAAATGACTTACTGGGTTGTACATCTGATTGAACAACTGCTCAGCTTGCTACATTGCAAAGTTGGGAAGGCATTGAAGCACAGACAGGGAAAGAAGGAAAGATCCAGAAAAACAGCATTAGCTCAACAAATCCAGTGCATTCGCACAGACGAACTGGTCGTTAAAAAAGGAGAAATTTCAGTTTCTAAACATTCCACAGTGAAAGTGAGAAGCTCTAGGGAAATACAAATGTTGACTTTGGCTCCTAAAAAAGAATAGCTGGAATAAGAAATTTAAGGTTTGTGTTACTTTCCCTTTCTCAAGTTAAATAACCCATGAAATAAAGAAAGCTGTCCACTTTTGATGATACATGAAGTGCTGGTCTCCAGCAATGAATCAGAAGGAATACTTTTGGCCTAGCCTGCAATTTATTACCTGAACTTCAAAGATGGTAATAATAAAAGATTAATTAAATCTTATCACTGAATTTATAGCTCTTCTTTTATATTAACACAAGCCTGAATTTTCTATTCAGTCTAACTTCAGAAAAATATGGATTAGCAAACAGCAGGTTAGCAATAGCAAAATATCAGTAAGCAAGACATTATTGGATTAACTTAAACGGGAGAAGAAAAACTTTAAATCAGTAGGAAGATTAAAGGGAACCAAAATACAGTATTATCCATGGCCTATTACCAGTTTCTACTGTTAGTTCATAATTAATAAAAAATATAAATTTCAAAAATATCCTATTATGTTCCAAGTGCTTTAGAATCTATAATGCTCTCCTGTCTATTTCGTGCAGAAGATTTAAATGTTTGTGTATTTAAATGTACAAAATATTATTTTAAATTGCCCTCCCAAGTTACATTTCCTAACTACCTGCTCCATGAATCTGGGGATTGATGTCAAGGTGTAGAGGTGAAATATTGTAGAAACTGCTCCTTTGCTTTAAGCTAAGACACACTTTTTAAGAGAGAGCCTGGATTTCTTGTTCCTTCAACTTAGGGGACATAAATGATGATTTTTATCATGCTTTAAAAAAACACCCTCCTCAAGCATGATATTAATTGAAAAATTACTAAAGAGCATAAATCATGGCATTTTGAATTGCTGTTGCTTCTCAATTGATTTCTGGTCACACAGGGTAAATTTACCTCTACATTTTGAACCTCAAATACCCTTTTGAAAGCCAAAATAATCCCCACGTCAATAATAACGTTCTCTTCAACCCCTGGGATCTATTTAAGATTGATGAATGCACTTAATCATAAAGCACACTCATAATTAGCAATTATGCCTTATTTATTTGGCTAGTATCATTTTATCAGCCTCACTGATATCAGTAAGGATTTCCTCATACATGAACATTTGACTATTGTTTTTAAGGGGTGGGATGGAAGGCATAAGAGATAGTTCCTTTTCTGCCTATAACCATGTTTCATCACAAGGTATCTGAAAATGTCTCAAATTAACATAGTATAGTAAAGGGTTAAAAGTAACTATGTGTGTGAATGTTCTCCACAAACTTTTATGTAAAAAAAAACTATGCCAATGTCAAGCATTGTCCATAAGACTAAAAATAAATTTAAATCACCATTTGGATTTCAGTGTCACTAGCAGACAAGGTTTCTGTTCAACTAAACACTTCCACAATGTTGTGTAGATTTTATGCCAAAAATACCTGGACGCTCACAAATCTTGAGCAAAATTCCATTGGGAATTCATGGTGTATTTATGACATAATAAAACTATTATGTTTTCAGCTTTCATTTAGTAAACCTTTATATTTTATTCACAAGTCACATACCCTTTTATTTAAAAAGAGGCCCAGACACTCCTTAAGGTTTTATAGCTGCTTATTTTTCCATGAGTAAATGATGTGTTTATATGTATATTCACATACTGTTGGCTTATATTTTCAAATATTTCATGTAGATCTCAATTCTTTTTAAGGTGATGGGCATTTGAGGTTTTTATGGAACTATTTATTAGCAGAAATTAAAGACTACTGAAAAATACTTTAAACTTTTGAATTTAGTTAGTGCCTGAGAGCCAAACATAATAAAACAGCATCTGCAGGTTAGGCATAAAAATATTTAAATTATCACTACCTTATTTAAACTCACTGTGCTATGCATTTAGGAGATAGCATAAGCAAAGATTATATGTATGCCTGGAAATAAGTTATCTTTTCATAAATTAAATAGGTCCTTTACAGCAAGACAACTATATTTGTTACTTTAATTCTGGTTACCTGGTAGACTGTTAAAATGCTGTCAGGAATAATGCTAAAATGTTTACAGGATTTGGTCTGTGAATTTCAGTACATGCTGTCTACCTAAGAGTCTAAGGAAACCACACACTCTAAGTGATCTCTTGGGCAAACCACAGCTATGTTGAAAGAAACTATATTGAATTGCACAGATGTTGATTTATTAAACTAGTCAAGTCATGTACGTGGAAACTATAAGCACCAACATGTGAACCTCTTCCTTTTAATTACTAGAGGATTTCAAATGCCATAGATGACTTACACTAAAAAGGAGGGTGTCGCTCACGTATCTGCAGAAATAATAAACGGGGTACCCTGATCTCCGTAACAGCTCCTCAGAGTGAATGGAGGGCATCTCTCCTGCCCAGGGCTACCTGAACTCCTCCTTATTCCAGGCCCAGCACATTGTAACTGAGGTAAGACAGGACAAATGACCACCATAAGGAGCCAGTAAATGTCTCTCTTTTACAGAGTTATCCTGGAGCCTGCCTTATGATCACAAAATTGTTTCATTAAATGAAAATTATCTTTCATAGGTTTATTTCTTAACAAACATGGGCACGTATAACATTGTAGAGCACATTTTTATAAGTCATGAATGTGTATCACACACCCAATGCTTAAATAGCCACGTCAATCTCCATGTAAACACCCTCAAATGGGCAATTCTAAATTCTCTTATTTATTGTTCAAGATTTCTGCTTAACTAAATTGCTTGAAATAAGTGAGATGTTGAGTTGATTGGGAAATAGATTTTGTTATATAGAGATTTTCTTGCTGTTTTGTTATTAAAGAATTTGACCTGTATATTTATCATTTTCTGTATTAGTAAGTAGACTTTCTTAGTGTGAAATTTCTCGTGACAATTTCCTAAAAGTTCCTGTAAAGTGAGCACATATAGTCACATTTCAGTTATATGCCACATCATACAAATAGTACACTACATTTTCAGATATCCAGAACAATTCCTCCACAGACGTGTGATCCTCTTGCATCCTTGACCATCATGTCATACATTTTCATAACTTTAGCTAATAAATCCCCATTCCAGTGTGCTACGAATTATATATGGTTGAATTTCATTATATGCTTTATTGATTGTTTATATTCTTATCATCTTTTTTAAATAAGTTTGTAAGTTGTCGAAGGGAAACGAAATGCTTAAACTCATAGCGTTATGAGTTTCATGTGAACAATGAGTGCGGACGTACCGAACAACACAGGGAAAAAGTCAAAGGAACAATGCATGACTGGAAATGCACTCCACAAAAATGTCCAGGTCAGAGAAAACATGTTAATGCCGCAATGTAAAGATCCTGCTTTCTTGCCAAAGCCTTCTGTATACAACAAGCTTTCTTAGACATCGAGGCCATTTTTGGATATGCCAGGGACTTGACTATTTTGGTGAACTTCTAGAAATTTAATGATGTCAGGAAAACTTTCTCAAAATTCTAATACAAAAAGTAACCTACTTTTGAAACTAGTAAAAGCTTATCAACATATAATGGGGCCCCTGGATTCTTTTGTTTGTTGCAAACATTTTTATTTATCTTTTTTGATAGTTGAGATTTGCCCAGAGAGTAATGGCTGGTTTTTATAATACTTTTCACTTCTGCTACTATTTTCATCTATTTTTCAAGCTTTCTTTAGACAGGAAACCTAAGATAATTTTTCTGGTTCACAGACAGATTTGACGCAGACTTCTTAGCAGTAAGTTAAGAGTGTTTAATTAATTCTTTTATCAGCAGACAGCAAAAGATAAGGGGTTTGTTTCCTTTGAAAAAATTTCTCTTCCTTTCCCATTTTATAAATTCATTTTAAAATGGGCATGTTTTTTCTTAGACTTCACTTACCTTTTTTAACTGTGCTTCCAATTTGCTACATTCCTCTTTCTTTTGTTCGATGGCTATTTCTAGAGATTTTAACTTGGAGTCCCTTTTTAGCCCTGCAGAGGCTAATGAAGATGCATGTTCTTTGAGGTCAATTAAACTAGACTGAAAGAGAAAGAACGCTAGTGAGTAAAACTCTGCAAGTCCTACTAGCAATGTCTTCAACTTGAACACATCGATTCTACACACAGCAATAAAGTGTGCAGGAGACAGAAAGGGTAAATATAGTCTTACTAAGGTAACAATAGTCAGCTCTGGCCAGGAAATTAAAGTTGGCCAGCTTACAGAACTGAGCAGGATCTAATTGCAGAGAATCAAATGTGACCAAATGGTATGGTCAGTAAATGCACGTTTCACGACTCAAAACCATGCTAATGACATAAGTCCCGAGGTGGTCTTTACATGTCACAGCAAAACAGACACCCCGAACCTTCCGTTCACATTTATTGCTGTCAGGCCATGCAGATCCTGAGATGAATATGAAAGAAATTACTGACTTTAATGCTTCCTCCTCTCTCCCCTACTCAAAGGGTAAATTAAATATAAAAGAAGCATCCTATTAAATTTTTATCAAATCCCATTTCTTGAACACAAAAAATGACCAATGTGTTTTCAAATTCTTCTGGAGAATCAAACACAAAATTATTTTAAAATTTAGAGTAAACTTTATGTTCCAGTCCTTTGTCATCCAGATACAACAGATATAATGAAATCTCCCCAACTCAGACATGGGGTTACCTAAATTGTTTCAGTCACTAATCATGTCCAAAACCAAAAACTTTCCTGTAAAGTCTAAATTCCAAAAACTAAATAAATACTTGCGTGTATCACTGAACATGACTTTACTACCTAGAAGGGCATTGTTCATCAATAAATATGAATTAGTTAGCAACATCTAACTATGTGACTAAAATGTTCAGTTTTTCCCCAAAATCACTGCAGCACCTAGGAAGACACTAAACATAACGTGGTCTCTAGTAAATGAAGTTGTCTAGTACTTTATGCTGGGCTGTTTTGTGGGTACTGGAATGACTCTGATGATGAAGGTCACCACCATCAAGCACAGTGCTTCTAACAACCTTCTGAGGAACAGGTTAGCCATTCTCATTTTTCAGGTCAAGAAACTGAGGTTCACCTTAGCTGAGTGACTTATCAAAAGTCCCCTACCTATTAAAGGCAGATACAGGTCTCAAACCTGGGTCTACAATTCAAATTACAATGCTCTTGACTGTATCAAAAAAAAAAAAAGAAGTAATAAAGAACCTTGTAATCCAGTCATTTTGTTAGGGCGAAGACGTATCATCACTTCAACTAAATTATAAGCTCCTTGCTGACAGCAACTATATGTTGTTCTTCTTTATAAATTTTTAAATGCTAGATGTGATGGCCAGTTTTAGTTAATTGGGCTAGGCTATAGTCCCCGTTACTAATCTAGGTGTTGTATGAAGGTATTTTGTAGACATCACTAACATCTACAATCAGTTGACTTGAAGGAGATTATCCTCAGTACTCTGTGTGGGCCTGATTCTATCAGTTGAAAGGCCTTATGAGCAGAACTAAGGTTTCTCTGAGGAAGAAAAAATTGCACCTGTGGATTGCAGCGTCAGGTTCTGTCTTGGAGTTCCCCTCCTAATGGCCTACCTGATGAATTTCAGACTTGCCTAGCCTCCATAACTGTGTAAACCCATTCCTTGTAATAAATTTCTTAATCTGATTAATTTTTTAATATGCTTCTATTTTTCTAGCAGAATCCCGACTGACACACTCAGCCCAGTGCCAAGCACATTATACAGGAACAATAAATGTTTCTTAAAACGCCTGTCTGAAATGCACAAAACATTGGCACTGTTTACAAAGCCCTTTTCATTTAAAGCTCGTGCTCACCCATCATCAAGATATCTTTTAATTAGAAGTATATGCATTGGTTTTAAGGTGCCAACCCACTGATCTTCCAAGTCAGAACTAGCAGTGAAATAATAGGAAGAAGACTTAAATTCTTTATTTTCATATCAAAGAAATAATCTCCTCTCTAAAAAAACTAGTGGGAATACGGGTTTTTAGGGAATATGGGTTTTGCTTCTGAGTATCCTCAAAACTTCTCTTACTGATCAATTCTTTCCTCCTTCATCTGGATTGCTAATTTAGACAGGATTTTAATTTGTACGGAATTATCAATATCCGAAGGGCGAAGTAATACTGCGGAGCTAGGAGACAGACCACTGTGCAGTGGTAGGATCTGGCGGGGTGCAAGGGCCTGTACAGTCCTAAAAGACATGGACATTTCGTGCAGACAAAAATCAGTGTGAAGGGGCCAACTGCAGACAATGACACATATCTCAGAGTTGTGGAGACTGAATAAAACAATGTATACTACTGCTTCTCCTAGTTCTCCACCAAAGTATCCCCAAGAAAACTGACAGGGTTATAGGTATCCCTTGGAGTAGGGGTATAGCCCAAAGCATCCTCTCCATAACCCCCAAGCAAAAAATTTGTTTAGAGCATATTGTTTTACATTAAAATTACAGGTGACTTTTATATTCTGTATTCATGTTTACTCTAATATAAAAATACTGTTTTAAGTTATTTACTATAATGTCAAAATAATATTCCAGGAAAGCAGCCACATGTAACCTATACCTGAGTCCAGCATGGTATCACATCTCCTAACCTGAGGGTATGGGGCGACCCTTTGAGAAGCACAGAGGAATGTAAAGCATCCAACACAAGGATTAGCATATAACAGACACTCAATAAAGTAGAGCTATTATGATTATTATTACTGATGCTGTTGTTATCTCAAGCAAAGGATCATGGGACTTTGAAAAACTACAGAATCCTCTAAGCCAAGCAAACGTGGTAAGACATAAAAGTTCCAAGGAGCTACACTGTGTATGGTCAGCAGAGCAGAGAAGACATGCACAGGACATCACTGATGAATGAAGTTACAGGAAATAGTTCCCTTGGAATTCAGGCAGCTTTACAAAAGAAAGGTTCCGACATTCCCAAGCCTTCACACAATCCCTCCAATAAGTCTCTAGTCTCTTGCAGCTGCGATGAATATAGGTTTATGAGGACTATCAACGTGGTTCGCTTGTTTGTCCAGACTCACCTCTTTCTCAGTCAGTTCAGCTTGTAAAGCATTGACCTTCTCTTTCAGGTCTTTGTTCTCTTTTCGGAAGGATTCTATCTCTTCTAGTCTTTCCCGATCATCTCTCTCTCGCTGTTCTTTCAAGCGTTCAATTATTCTCTCCTGCGAGGCAACATTCAAAAAAGAAGAGGTGAGGACTCATCAGTGTGCACGCCAAAGCACACTACAAAAGAAAATAGGAGGCAATACATCTACGAAATGCTCTACAGGAATCAACACACACAAGAAACTCAAAACTGGGTTTGTGGAGACAGGCTATGCATAACAGCATTGGGGAAAGACAGCAGAGACAGCTTTTGACTTGTTAATAAAAGTTAGCATCACAGGGTTTCAAGGGATCTTAATGCTTAAGCTCTGAGGCTGTTCTTGGCTCATGGTGGTATCTCGCAAATTCCTAGAGCAGGTCTAGAAGAGGAAGGTTCAGGCACCAAGACTCTAGACTTGCCAAAGTCTTGCACAGGCAAGGGGAAGAGGCAGAACAGACTTCTTGGCTCAGCCCCCTTTGCTCGGCCTCCCCAGCTGGTATCAAAGAGCCTTCTCTGGTTTCTGAAGACAGGGTTTCTTTGGTTTCTCCAACTAGACAGGGGACTGAAAGAGAGCAGGACCGAGGCCCTCCCAAACTTAGCGCTGGACTCCTAGTGAGAACAAAAAAAGCAGCCTATTATGTATATGATTTTACAATGTGTCTGGGGATGTTTATTTCTGTGTTTTTTTCAATGGTTTCTTTACAATTAGTAGAGACACCAAAACACTGGTTGAGTCTGAACAAAGTTCAAACAACTTTGAAGCAGCTTTCCTTCACTGGGGGCTTATTACATGTGAGGTGCTGTGATGTGCTCTCCTCATCAGCCTTCATCACACCTGCAAGGGCGGAACTAGTGCCACTGGTGACAGTGCAGAAGGGAGGAAACCCAGAGCTCAGAGAGGCAAAGTGGCCCAGCTCAGGAACAAAAGGCGCACCCTGGCATCCAGAGCTCTCATTCTCAGTCATACTCACAAGACCACAATGCCACAGAGACATGCCTGGAGCCATCGAAGAGATGTGAGGGTCTGCCTTTCACTTTCACACTGAAATGAAACACTACCCTGCTAGATATGTTTTCCAAAAACGTGGAACCCAAATAAAGTAAAACCTTTTTTTTAAAAAAAGGAAAATTCCATCTGAGTAAAGCTTAAGTTAGAGCTCTGAAATTAGTTTCAAATTATCCAACACATATCTGAACTTCCTTTTGGATGGCCATGTCAAAAAATATTGGTGCGACAACTGTGCCTAAGGATCCTGATATTATCTTTTATATATTTATAAGTATGTAGTACAAGACAATGCCTGATACAGAAGACAACTGTAAAACAGTATTTAATACAGAGGGAAGACACTTAGCCTGTGATTTAAGATCCCCCGAGGATCCGTTCTACCTCAGTGAAAATAATTTACGTATCTAATGCTTTCAAGGAAAAAAACAAGTACCATTACTGTTTTGCAATTATTTAAAAATACTTTAAGTGAATTATATTATGACAACAGTAGGGGTAGAAATAGAACAAGTGAGTCTATTAATTGCCTGTATTTGTTTCTTCTTGATTCCAGTTACAGTCCTATTTTCCTCAAACCATGACAATGACGAGTGGATGATTACCTGATCTGCAAGAGAAGGAGATGGCCATGGTGCGCGGTGAATCTCTCAAGGGCTTTCAATGATTTCAGCAACTGCGCCGCGCTGCCTTTTACACACACTACCGCCGGTCACCCAGCCGCCAGGCCCTCTCCATCCCATCACTTCCATTACATGACTGTTGGAGTGACATTTCTAAGGCTCCAAACTGACCATGTCACCTCACTATTTGGAAACCTTCCCAGGAATCCCTCTGGCCGGATTCTGTGGCACTTACTCGCATTCAGCACCCTTCACGCGGTTTCGCTGCATGTCCGTCCTCCCAGCCCTGCTTCCCAGAGGGTAGAGCACTAAAATCCTATGACTCTTTTTAAGCCAGTGCCAGGCAAACGGTCTGGCATACTACAGGCAATTAAAGAGGCTGAAGGAAGGAAGGAGAACTCAAATGAGGGATCATCTTGGCTTCAAAGGAAGGGTAATAAAATTAAGCAGGCGTGTTAACAGCCAGAAGGTGTCAGAATCATTTGGAAAGTAAGTCGGTTTGTTCTAAGCACTTGTACTATTGACTGGGCATCGATGACAAAAAAAATCAGCAAGCACTATAATGTTTTTAAGTGTTATTGATGATTCAATACTACAAAATATTTCTCCGTCAATCACAAAACTAATTTAACTGTCAGCTGCGCAGGGCCAGATGTCAAAAACATGTGTTAAAAGGCCCTAATATGCCATGATCTACTTGATTAACAACTAACTTGCAGAAATTCCAACAATGTGTTCTTGTTTTAGTCTTATTTGCATTGGCAAGCGTTCCTTGTGCACTCATCTGGCTCTGCACAGGTCTAATCTATTTGTGCTTTATCACCGGGTGGGAACTGAATCGCAGTGGCCTCCAGCTCTGCTATCTGGCTTTCTCAACTGCTTATCTGCTGTGTGGCTACAGCAAGGCTTGGCGAGACCGGCTTTATAAATACAGTGGGTTCCGTCTCTTGAGCTTCTGTGTGTCAATCCTAGAACGAAGTCATACTCAATCTTAACTCACGGAGCAGCATTATTTTTTTGCACACTCTTAACAGTTGAATAAGTTCCTGGAAATTAAAAGGAATAACACACTCCCTGAGATGCCATAATCCAAGGGAAGTGGTGAATAGTGCCTGATGGATTCTATTCGTCAGCCAAAAGACAGCAAATAATTAAATGTACGTATAAATCCATGATTTTTTTATTGATCATTTTAGTTTTTCACACCATGCCCTGTTCCAAAAGTTCTGTGCAATTAAATGTGGATAAAAATGGAACTTGTGAGGGAAAGGACACGTAAAGGAGATTGTGATATCGTCAAAAGCACAGAGATCAGAAGGTTTCGGTTTGGGTCCTATTCTATCACCTGCCGGGATAGTCGAGAGGAGGCAACAAAGTCTCAACCAAGGGCCAACTCAGACAGGGTGGAAGTAGCTTCCAGGACAGCTGGGTGGGGAAATTAGCATGTGTCACAGTTGATTAATGATGTCTGTCCAGGCCCAGAAATGGGGAATGATACTGTACACATCCGACATGTCCATTTCTGGGCAAGTCATTTCACCTTACTAAGCCCCTTTCCCATATTTAAAATGGAAGAGCATGGATTTAGTATTTCTCAAAGTGTAACTTTCTGAACCCTGACATCAGAATCCGTGAGGTTTCAAAATCACAGGTTCCTGGGCTCCACAGGAGAGCAACTGAATCAGAATCTCTAGGAAATGGGACCCAGGAAACTATTTTAAGAAGCTTTCTAGGTGAAAAGATTATTTGGATACATCCAAAGGTGTGATACTCACTGGAATCAATACTTAAAATAAATCTTGTATTCTTTGTGCTATGCTAGAGACCCTTGCCAGTTCCTAGTCAGTGGTTTTATTTGTGCTTTTCAAATAAACTAGCATTCTGATCTGGGCACTTTTTAAAAATTCTCTCCAAATAAATTGCTCTATGTTCACTTTTATTCTTCATTGCTACGAAAGGCTAAAAATCAGATGCAAATAGCGTATAGAAAGGAATAGCTCATAGGCCAAAGCTGGTGCACACAGCTCTTTTGTTTGACTTGAGCATCATAACTTTTTTAAAATCTGAACTTGAATGTTTTGAGATAGGTCAGGGACTCTCCGGCTTGCCATAGTCACCAGTCATCCCTGCTGCACTCCACCAAACCCACTTCCCTCATTTCTGCTCCCTGCCTGGCCCTTCTAGTCATCTAGGTTCTCAACTCCTCATGTATGGTCCAGTTTCGGATGTCATGTGCCTGAGACTGCAGATCAACAAACTGAATAATCCATTGCCAAGGCAGATCCAGAAGAGAATGAAACTTAAGAGGTCAGCTAATTCAAATGTGCATTTTGAAGATGAGGCCCTGAGAGGAGGAGAGGCTTGCCCTGGTGATGCAACCGTCAAGCAGTGAAGACAGTCTGTGGCGGCCACACTCCCACA
This sequence comes from Indri indri, assembly GCA_004363605.1. NCBI lineage: Eukaryota > Metazoa > Chordata > Mammalia > Primates > Indriidae > Indri > Indri indri. The sequence continues at coordinate 181,310 of RJWJ010000588.1, forward strand.
GACCTCAGCTTTCCTCCCCGGATACCCCCTCAGCCTCAAAGGAAGTATTTAAATAAAGGGAGTTTGTTTCAGATTTGGGAATTGCTTTAGGATTTAAGCTAGAGTAAATCAAATCTTAATAGGGCCCAGAAAAAAAATGACAAAATCCTGCCAAGAATTCATGACATGGAAAATTATATGGTATATGTTTACTTCTGTGAGTTTTAAGAAAGAAATCAAGAGGTAGAAATGCAAAAGGGACACATAATCATTAATAGCTTTTGAACCAACATACCCCTATTCCAATTTTACAAACGAAATTACTACAGAGAGCTCTGGAAACAAATTCTTGAAAGTTGAAAAGAGAAGAATATCTATCCCTAACAAGTTATCTTATTAAATATTCTTATAAGTCTTCAAATAAAATCTTATAATTCTTAGAATTTAATCCTAAATGTATGATCTAACAATTTTAATAGGACCATGAAGACTTTCTGGCCATAGAATTATGGCTCTTTTCCGTAGCTTCTATATTTTTATCGCAGAGCATTGGTGCCCAGACTAGAGTGTACATCACAGCCACCTGGGGGGCTTGCTAAGGTGCAGTTCCCAGGCCCTACTCAAGGTTCTGACTCAATAGGCATAGATGGGGTCTAACAATGTAGATTTTCAACAGGCACCACCCAGTGATTCTAAAGTAGCAACGGAGTAGTCTTCTTTAGGATACACTGGCTTAGGGAAACAGTAGGACATTAAATCTAATTCCCATTCAACAAATGGGAAATTTGAGGCCCTGGTAGTGGGGAGAATTATTTGCCAGGGGCACCCAGTTAGTTAGTGGCATAGGTGGGAGTGGCCCCTAGACCTCCTCCCACTTGATCTCACCAACCCAGAGTACATAGACTATAACAGTAGGGAATAAAGGAGTCGGTGCTGTTACTACAGTATGGCATCCAAGAGGAAAACCCCATAACACCCCTTGCATCTGTGGGCAAGTCTTACAAAGTGCTGCAGAATCCAAAATGATGAGAAGGATGAAGTAAAGAAATGTAACAGATCCACTCCCCTATTTTTATAAGTTAAGATTTCTTTTGTTTCAAGCTGAATTTGAAAAATCATGTTAATAACATGGGCCAAAAAATGGCACTGACACATTACATGGCCAACCAACAAATAGGATGTCCCTCCTCAGAGTACCTAAAGAACTTTACCCGCACTGCTCTTGGGTACTGGCTCTTTGACACTTAGGAAATGTTGCAAACTCAACTCCAGAGTGTGATACCTACAATAGGTGCCCAGAGAATGAATGAATGAATTTAGTCAGAATGAAATGGACTAGAAATCATTTTAAAAGTCAGTAAACATCAGAATGACCTATTTGCCTAATGGAATTCACTAATTCATTCATTCTTTTATTCAAAATAATCCTTTTAAATGTAAGTCAGAAGGAAACCCTCAGGATGGCATCCCATCTCCTTCAGAGTAAAAGCCAATTTTTAAAAATATTTTCTCACAAAGAGACCTACCACCCCTACTGTTCCCAGCCCCTCGCACTTGCGCCTTCTGCCTGCCACATTCTCCCTCCAGGAGGGCTCATGGCTCACCCTTCACCTTCTTCAGGTCTTTCCCCAAATGTCACCTTCCTAGTGAGCCCCTACCTGGCCGCTCCATCCCAGTATTCTCTGTACCCCTCTCTGCTTTCTTTTCCTTTACAGAAATTTTACCTCTGAAATCCTATGTATTCTATTCATTTTTTATCTGTCTCCTGCTCACTCCCATTAGAATCTAAATTCTGTGAAAGCCGGGATTTTCACCCATTCTCGTCTCTGCTGCAGCCCAAAGCCCACAACAGTGGCTGTCACGCAGTGCGGGCTCACTCAACCAATATCCACTGAGCACACACTATGTGGATTATTATGCTAGACACTGGGAATGGCAAGCTAATAACACACATAGGGTATGTTGCTTGGGTCTGGAGTCCAGCAGAGAAGACTAGTTAATCACACAAAAACAGATGGATTAACAGTTAAGACTGTGACAAGAGCTCTGGAAAATCCATGGTGTTTATCAGAGCTTAAAGGGGATGCCTAGAAAGTGTCCCTAAAGAAATGATTAAGAAAACAATAATAATAATAGCGATAACTTATTATACCTTGTAAATACATTCCATATTTTAATGCATTTTCTCTTCAACATAATCCTCTGAGGTAGGTATTATTATTATCCCCTTTTGCAAATGGAAAAACCAAGGAACTGAGAAGTTAAGTAACTTGTCCAAAGTAGTAAGTGTCGGACCTAGGATTTGAACCCAGGCAGTGTGGCTCCAAAGTCCACATTCTTGACTACTGCACAATACAACTTCCTACCAAGCTGACCTCCCAGCAGGGGAAAAATTAAATCTGCAGAGTAAAGAACATTCTCAGCTGGGGAACAGCATATGCAAAGAATCTGGGGCAGAAGGGAACATGGTGTGCTTGAAAATCTAGAAGGCCAGCACAGGGAGAGCACAGAGAATGGGGGAGAGCGATGAGGATGGACGAGGCTGGAAATGAAGGAGAGGGGGAGGGGGAGGGAGCCGGTGGGCAGGCGGCAGAGAGGGGGCTGGTCAGATGAAAGCCAGGTCAGATGGAGAAATCGAACCTATGGGCCTGGTGGGCAACTTCGGTTTCTATCATCCTAAGAGTAATGACAAGCTGTTGAAAGTTTTCAAGGAGGGTCAGGGTGATTTGATCAATTTGCATTTCAAAAAGACACCCCTGGCTGCAGTGTGCCAGGGGTAGTATGGGAGTATGAGGCCCAGCTGGAACTATAGGTAGTATAGCGAAGGGAGAAAAGAAGGCACATTTAAATGCATTTGGATCAACCCCTCCCAACCTTTGTTTGCCTAAGCCCTCGTCCCCCTGTTCTTGAGTTCAAGCTCACCTTCTCTGACAGAGCCTCCTCTAACGTCGCCAGCGCAGTATCTGTATTACTGGAATCCGTCTGCAAGGACTTCACTCTGTCTTTCAGATTGGTCAGTTGCTTGTCTTTATCCCTTAGTTGTTCTTGCAAGTTTTCAATCTAAAAATAAAGATCACCATTTTAAATGCATATTTCATTACACATCCAGGGCCCAAATTCCTGAAGTAGGTCTGTTTTTTTTAAAAAAAAAAAAAAAAAAGACTTGAGATTATGGAAACTGTCAGCTTTACAAGATTACACTTTGACTTAGTCTTAGACTCAAGGCCATTTTGATGAGACTCTCATTCTTCTATTTAACTTTGTATTTAAATGGTGATATAGATGAACAGAGTATTTCCCTCTGTACAAATGCAAGCCCTTCTGACACAGGTCAGCACTATTATTTCTATGTATTTCTATCCTTTTACCAGCCTTTTAAGTCTCAAATCCATAGACCTAAGCTTGGTATGGTGAACCAGAGAAACGTTCCACAGGATTAATATTAATACATTGACTGAACAGACATTTATTGGGTGCCCATTCTGTACCAAACACCGTATCAGTATACGGCAGAACCCATGTAGTCATTCACTCACTCCTTTATTCAGCATTAAACTTTGTGATATGCCCAATGTTGTCAAGTGGCTGTTTCAAAGTAACCGCATGAAAAGCCAAGTAGGTTATCACCAGCAGACTGTTAATGGGAAGAACTTGTGATATAAGTCAAATATAACAAGTACTAAACACTCCATTTGGCAACTAAGTCATGTGCTGGCAACCAACCAGCCACTTTTATCCACTATCTGCAGCCTGAAATAAACACACCAAATAGCCGATTATAACGCCTGCCCAAGAACAGCAGCAAGGACCTTCTCCTGGGCATTGTGGACATTATCATTCATGTTTTTATTCTCTGCTTTCGAACCATATATTTCTTATCTAAGGATTAAAAAAAGCCCCACTACATAAACAATTTATTCGTATTAAGGGTTTTAAAATGACAAGGAAAAAAAGCAGCACAACTCTAAGATAAGTCCATTCAAAATATTTGTATTCTACTCCCAGCTCTCTCAGGGAATCATTCCAAATGCATGTTTCACAATGTATGACTCAAACAATTTTTGATTACTTTATTTCTTTAGCATGAATCTGGAATGGCAATACAAATAATGATAGTCATAGCAGTAGCAATGAAGAGGAGAAGACAGTGACAATAACAACAGAAGTGGCAGAACTAGCACCGTCAAAAATAGTTCTGAATGCAAAGACAATGACTCTGCTGACCCTCAATCTGGAGGACATGGTCTTGGCTTATTTTTCCAATGGTTACAATAGATGTGGACTAAGATGGATTTTTTTCCTTCTTCCCTCCCTCCTTCCTTTTTTTTTTCCTTCTTCTGCCTCCAGACAGACATACTGGAAACTCAGGTTATAGGGGAAACCATTTCCTTCATCAAAATGCAGTGTGTTCCCATCCAGCTGCCACTGTGAGGATTCACTGTTCCTCCATGGAAAACACGGTGACTCAAAAGGTCTGATCATCTCCAGTCAAAGCAAAGGCTTCTTCCATTCCAGACAGGTGGTCATGTGGTTACAAACCACCATAAGCAAAAATATGTGCAAGCAAGAATGTGGATGGTTTTGTGTCAGAATGATAGTACTTATATGGAAGAAGCCAGCAGCTGAGAGGACTGGCTGTTGGAGACAGTGTACATTATTGCTTTGAGTACACACAGGCATACATTTGTGCACATATGTAAAAATCCATGGTGGCACTGAGCAAACTAATTAGGCCCACCTGCCCACCCTGGGAGTGCCCTGAACAGGGATGAGGGGACTTTCTCTCAGGGTATCAGCCCTGGGGCAGAGGTAGGCACTGATTTCAAGGGACTTTGGGTACTGGAAATAGACACCAAAGAAAACTGGCTGAGAGCTTATGTGAGACTCCCTGGGACCTCTCCTAATAAGCAGGAAGACTTAAGAAGGTTGAGGGTCAGGGGTCCTACCGGCATGCAGGTAGGGACTGAGAGAGAGAGAAATGAAGGATGCTGAAACCTTTAGACATGGAGGTGGCATATCTATTTATTTAAGATCTAAGAACCCAGCAGAAGAGCCAGTGATACCACAGGCAAGACTGACTAACAGACTGGAATTGGAGACACATTTATTGAGCTAGGGATGCACCACTTTAAGAAATGCTACACGAAGATCATTAGGAATGATTCTTAAGAGAGAAAAACAGGTGCAGAACATTATGGGGAATATAGTCTCTTGCATAAATGAAAAATAAATCACTAAAGAGATAAATATATCTGGGGAAAAATCATAAGAAATTTTAACCTTTAGGGGAAAAGATTTTGGGAGGAGGAAGAGGGGAACTTCCACTTTTTATTTTTGTACATTTGTGTAGATTTTTGCTTAAATTTTCTAACCATGTAGGCTTTATTATTTCTTTAATGTCAACCAGGATTATCTAGCTGGTAAGATTATGGGCCATTTTTAGTTTATATTTGTATATAAAAATAATAATAAATATGTGAGTAAATGATAAATAATTTAATAAATAACACAAATGCCTACTTAAAACTAAATTGTCCAAGTTACCAGCAATTACAGATTTAAACCATGGCCTATGATGCATGTATTTAAAATCACATTTTCATACCATTTGCTAACTAAATGGAAATAGCAGAATGTTAAGAAAAAGGTAGAATATAAAATAATGCAACATTAATTTTGTAAAAAGAAAAAATTCTTAAAAGAACAAAAATATATACAAAAGGAACTCACTAAAAAGTTTTATGTGGCAATGGGGGGACTAATGATGTTACTTTTCTTCTTGCTTTTCTGCATCTAGCAACTTGTTTTCATTGAACATAATAAATAGAATAAAAAGATATTGTAAAACCCATTACAAAATATCTGAATGGTTCTTTAAATGAGTTTTAAACAATAAGTTTTTGCTTTTTAAAAGGACTCCTTTGCAGGAGAAAATGTTTGTTTGTTATGCCAAAGAGGACCAAATTCTTAAAATTTAAATTTAGGAGACTGTGGAGAATGTAGAATTCCATATGTTTTTAAAAAATATCGCACCATTTTCCCATGTTCACAAATTGTTATGACATTTACAAGAAAAATGTTTGGAACCTTTTTCTTCAAAGGGTGAGGTTGTACAAGGTTCAAATAGTAGGAATCGGAAAATCAGCAAATTGAAAACAAGTGTTAGGATGGGGAGGTTTGGGGGTGGAAAGTGAGGGATTTTTGAGAAATTTCACATGTTGCAAAAATGGAATCCACTTTAGCAACACAGAGAACTCACCTGGTCACTGTGATGATGAAGTAAGAGGTGGGCCTGCACACAGGGCTGGCGAGAAACCCTGCCCTTGGCTTTGACCTGCCTCTCAGTCATGGCTGGGCAGATTCAGAAGGAGCCTTACCCTGCGGAAGCAATACTGTGCCTTCTAGGGCAGAACCCTGGTGAGGGGGTGAGAGTGGGAGGAGCACAGGTCCTGGAGGTCACCAGACAGGCCTAATCCTGATAGCTTTAAGCTGGCTTCTGAAGCTCTGCCCAAAAGCTAACGGGGCCCTTACCTCTGGGTTTGCCAAGCCTGAGGAGGGCCAATGCCTAGAGGGAGCTCCGTTGCGTGTTTTCAAACAAGTGCAGTCCCCAGCACGAATGGGGTCATTGACTAAACAGCCACGGCCCCCTTGACTCCATATTTGCTCCTCCTCCAATTTGGTCTCCACGTTGCAGCCAGAGTTACCTTCCTAAGACGCAGATCTAACTATACAACTTCCTCCCTTAGAATCCTTCAGTGGCTCCCCACTGCCTCCCAAATAAAGCCCAAACTCCCTGATATCCTACATAAGGCCCTCCAAGGGATGGTCCATGTGGTCCTCTACCATCCCGCAGCCAAGCCCCAACCTTGCCAAACCACTCCTGCCAGCTCCTAGGACCAGGCTCTCTTTATGCCTTCCCCATCTTTGCCTATCCATTTCCTCTGCTTGGAACTCTTCTCCCACTCCAACTTTTCACCTGTTCAAGTCCTACTCAAACCTTTAGTATCAGTATATTCCTTGCCTCCTCCAGGATTTCTTCTCTGAAGCCACCACCGCCACCCCCAAGCCAGGTTGAGTATCCTAATCTACATTTTTCACACACTATTAAATTTGCCTTTTTACTTATCTAACTCCACAACTGCGAGCTCAATTAAGACAAGAGCTCTAACATACTCGCTGCAGTACCCAACTGTGCTGGCAATACCACATATTAACTTTCTGAATGAATGAAAGAAGGAAGGAAGGAACCCTGAAGTAGAAGTGGCTATTCCCTTCAGTTCTGGGATTCTACAAAGAAGAACTTAAAAGTGATGGAGAAAGTCTACATATAGCCTAAAACAGAGGACCTAACTGCTTAGGCATATTTATATATGCCCAATCCCAGTGACTCTGGGCAGGTACATCTAATGAGCAGAGCCTAGGAAAGGCACACCGCTCAACTGCAAGGGAGGCTGAGAAACCAAGTGCTGGCATTTTCACCTTCAGTAGTGAGATACCCTTTATAAAATCAGAAGAAAGTTCAGAGTCTGGGTGGCCAAAAAAATGACCCATATCCACAGCACCTTAGGGAGAACTCTCGTGTCAGTTCCTAAAACAGCAAACTGCACCACCCTGGAACAATTTCTCTGAACTCTCTTTCTCTCAAGTTCCTACAGACTCAGAAGGCTAGGCCTTCTCCAAATACGGTCCATGCAACTCTTTGTTAGCATCTGTGACAGCTATAGAAATTGAGAGTGTTTGCATATCACCGCGACATTCAAGAACATGATCCACGGCCTTGTCACCACGAGCAGCATATAGACAAGTTTGGGTGTTGTTGAACTCATGTCTCACATGTGGCCAGAACTGCACAGATTGTGCACACAGTTGAACCACATTACTGTTCCATGACAGATTGGAAATTTTAAAAAAAGGAAAAGGTTGCTTGCGAAGCATAAAATTATAGGTCTGCTAATCTCTCATACTCCTTCAGAGATACTTTTTGGAGAGAGCCAAGGATGCTCTCTGAGCAGAAAAGGCAAAGCTGGTTGCTAGTACAGGGTCTACTAAACCATTGATTTAAACACAAAGATTTAAATCAACACATTGTATTAATTTTCTATAATTGCATAACAAATTGCCACAAATTTAACAGCATAAATTATTATCTCATAGTCTGTAGATCAGAAGTCTGGGAGGGCCTAATTGGTTTTTCTGCTGAGGGTCTCACAAAGCTAATATCAAGGGGTCGATTGGGCTGAGTTCTCATCTGTAATTTGGAGTCTTCTTTTTCAAGCTCATTCAGGTTGTTGGCATTATTCAGTTCCTTGTTGGCTGCCAGGGGGTTGCTCTCAGCTTCCAGAGGCTGTACAAAGGCCATTGCCATGTGGCCCCCTTCCCTCTACAAAACCAGCAACCAAGCATTCCTTGTATGTGAAATCCCCCTCCTGCTTTGGGTCCCTCCGTCGTACCCTGTGCCTGACCTCTAGCCCCAGATTTACAGTGCTCTTCTGACTAGGTCAGGCCCTCCCAGATCATCTCCCTTTTGATTAACTCAAAGTCAACCGAGTAGTGACCTTGATTACATCTGCAAATTGCCTTTTGCATAAAATGTAACCTAAACTTAGACATAACGCCAGGGATCATATATCTTGGGGTCATCCTAGAATTTTGCTTATTATACTCATATTTTTCATCTGGAATAAAAACATGTTGATCTTTTAGATCCCTTAAATAGAGGATTGTACAAGAGGAATTTATCCAAAACTGAGGAAGTAATTCTAGTGGGATATGTGACACTTTAACATGGTATTTCTGACGCAGCCATTTTTACATGGCCAAAAGATAAAAATAAAACAAGCTTTCAGCTTATAAAAAAGTTAGTAAGTACTACTTACAGCAGTCCTCCTCACTCTATTTCATAAACCTATCTCCATTCTTGAGCAACACTGGTTCTCAGCATTAAGGTCTAGAATGAAGGTCCAGGGTCCCCACTTTAATGAGGTAACTGTTTACACAAAGCTATATGTTTCTGTCTCCAGCCAAAAAGCAGCCTCAAAACTTCCAGCTAGTACAGCAATGTCATGGTCATGATGGTAATAATAATAATAGCTAATTTTATTAAGTGATTCCTACAAGCCAGAGACTGGCTTTTTTTTTTTTTTGACATTTTGAGATAATTGAGATTTGCATGCAGCTATAAGAAATAATACAAAGAGATCCCTTATACTCTTTACCTAGTTTTTTCTAATTATAACATCTAGTATAACTATAGTACAATATTACAACCAGGGAATTGACATTGATACAATCCAAGGACCTTATTCATATATCACCAGTGTTAATATGCACTCATACATATGCGTACATGTATTTAGTTCTATGTAATTATACTACATGTGTAGATTCACGTGACCACCATCAAAGTCAAGACATGGAAAATTCCATCACCACAAAGATCCTTTGTGTTGCTCTTTTATAACTACATACACTTCCCTCCTGCCTCTACCCTCATCCCTAACCCCTGGCACTCATTAAACTTCACTCTATTTCAATAATTGTTTCATTTCACAAATGTCACATAAATGTAGTAATATAGCTTTTTTCATTCAGCATGATGCTGTGGAGATCCATTCAAGTTAAGTTTATCAATAATGTGTTTCTTTTTATCGCTAAGTAGTACTCCATGGTATGGATATACCAGCTTGTGTAACCATTCACCTGCTGAAGAACATTTGGGTTGTTTTCAGTTGTTACTAGTAAACTACTATGAAGTTTAGGTATAGGTTTTTTTCTGTGAACATAAGTTTTCATCTCTCTGGGATAAATGCTACCAGAGTGCAACTGCTGGGTCATATGGAAGGTCCTCATGCACCCAGGTACAAGGCTAGCCAGCCTGAGGACTCCAAAAGCAAGCCTGCCCACAAACCCCTCAAAATCTCTGGACAGGCTTCCAGGTGAAGGTCTTTCCCTAGTGAATCCAGTTTGCAAAGCCTAGAGAAAGTGCCTACTTTTTCAAATATGCAGACAAAAAACACAAATCCACAAGGAACATGAATAATCAGGGAAACTTGATACCACCAAAGGAACAAAACAAAGCAATAGTAACAACCCTAAAGAAATGGATATCTGAAAATTGCCTGACAGAGAATTCAAAATAATCATCTTTAAAAAGCTCAGTAAACTACAAGAAAATACAGATAGACAACTAAATAAAATTAGGAAAACAACATATGAACAAAATTAAAAGTTCAACAAATACAGAGAAACCATAACAAAGAAACAAACAAATATTCTGAAAAATATTCTGAAAAAAAAACCACAATGACTGAATTGAAAAATTTCATAAAGAGCTTTGCTATAGTTTGGTTTCTTCGAACCCTTCAACTCTCATGTTGAAATCAGATCCCCAGCGTGGGAGGTGGGACCTGATGGGAGGTGTTTGGGTCATGAGGGCACATCCCTCATGAATGGCTTGGTGCCATCCTGGTGGTAATGAGAGAGTTCTAGGCCTATTACCTCTCACAAGAGCTGGTTGTTTAAAAGACTCTGGCACCTCCCTCATTTCCCTCTTGCTTCCTCTCTTGCCATGTGATTTCTGTACACACTGGCTGCACTTCACCTTCCACCATGAGTGGAAGCAGCCTGAAGCCTTTACCAGAAGCAGATGCTGACACCATGCTTCTTGTAAATTCTGCAGAACCATAAGCCAAATAAACCTCTTTTCTTTATATATGACCCAGCCTTAGGTATTCCTTTATAGCAATGAAGACTAAGACAAGCTTCAACAGTAGATTTAATCAAGCAAAAGAATCAGCAAACTCGAAGGTAGGGCATTTGAAATTACCCAGTAAAGGAACAAAGACAACAAAAAAAGCATGTAGAACTTATCAAGCAAACCAATATATACCTTATGGGAGTCATATAAGAAGCAGAGAAAGAGAAAGGGACAGAAGACTATTTAAGAAATAATGAGAGAAATTTCCCAAACCTAGAAAGGAAACCCCAAATAGATTAAATACAAAGGGATCTTTACTGAGACACAATATGATCAAATCCTCAAAAGTCAAAGTCATAGAGAATTTTGAAAGTACTCATCGTATATTAGATAACTTCCTTAGGACTATCAGTGGATTTCTCTACAGGAATCTTGCAGACCAGGCCAGGTGCATTCCCAAGCATCTGCATTTTCAGCTACTCAGGAAACTGAGGTAGTAGGATCATTTGAGCCTAGGTGTTCAAGTCCAGCCTCGGCAACTTAGTGAGACCTCATTTATAAGGTAAAAAAGAAAGAAAGAGAGAAAGAAACTTTGCAGGCCAGGAGAGAGTAGGATGATTATATTATATTCAAAGTGCTGAAAGAAAAGAAAATTGTCAACCAAGAATACTATACTTGGCAAAACTGTCCTTTAGAACAGGGTCCCCAACCTATGGTGAACTGTATAATTATTTCATTATATATTACAACGTAATAATAATAGAAATAAAGTGCACAATAAATGTAATCTGTTTGAATCAATCTGAAACCATTCCCGGCCTCCCTGGTCTGTGGAAAAATTATCTTCCATGAAAACAGTCCCTGGTGCCAAAAAGGCTGGGGACTGCTGCTTCAGAATGAAGGAGAGATAAAATGTTCCCAGACAAACAAAAGCTGTGGAAGTTCATCACCACTAGACTTGCCTTAAAAGAAATGCTAAAGGGAATTCTTCGAGGAGATACGAAAGGGTGCTAACCAACAACATTAAAATACATAAAAGTGTAAAATTCACTGTGAAGTTAAGAATATAGTCACATTCAGGATGTTCTAATACTGTACAGTAGAATATAAATCACTTTTCACTCTAGCATAAAAGTTAAAAGGCAAAAGAATTAAAAATAATTATAGCTATAATAATTTGTTAATTAATACACAACACACAAAAGATGTAATTGTGACATCACTAATATAAAATGTGTCAGGAAGAGAAGTTAAAGTGTAGAATTTTTGTATATGGTCAAAGTTAGGCTCATATCAGCTTCACACAGAGTATTATAACTACAAGATATTTCATATAAGCTTCGTGGTAACCACAAAGAAAATGCTATAGTTCACATACAAAGCATAAAGGAACTAAAGCATACCATTCCAAAGAAAAATCATCAAATCACAAAGGAAGGTATCAAGAAAAAAAGGAACAAAGAATCTACAAAGCAAAGAAGAATTAACAAAATGGCAGTAGTAAGTCCTTACCTGTAAATAATTAATTTAATTTAAATGTAAATGGATAGAATTATCCAACCAAAAGACAGAGTGTCTACATTGATTATAAAAAAAATGAGTAGAAAAAACTCACTATAGCTTAAAGCACAAACATATGTAGAAGGTGAAGGGATGGTAAAACATATTCCATGAAAACAGTAACCAAAAAAAGAGCGGGGGTGGCTATACTTACATCAGACAAAATAGACTTTTTAAATCAAAAGCTGTCATAAGAGACAAAAAAGGTCATTACATAATTATAAAAGGGTCAATTCATCAAGAAGGCTTAACAACTGTAAATATACATATGCACCTAATATCATAACACCTAAATATGTTAAGCAAATATAAACAAAAATGAAGGGAGAAATAGAGAGCAATACAAAAATAGTGAGGGACTTCAGTACTCTACTTCCAACAATGGATAGATCATCTAGCCAGAAAATCAATAAAGAAACATCAGACTTGAATGACACTACAGATCAAATGGACCTAACAGACATACACAGAATATTCCATCCAAACGCAGCAGAACACACACTCTTTACAAGTGCACACGGAACATTCTCCATGCTAGATTATATTGTGGGCCACAAAACAAGTCTTAACAAATTTTGAAAGATTGAAATCATATCAACTATCTTTTCCAACCACAATAGTATTAAACTAAAAATCAATAACAAGAAGAAAATCAGAACATTCACAAATATGTGGAAATTAAACAACATACTTCTAAAAAACCAATGGATCAAGAAATAAATCAAAATGGAGATTTTTTAAAATCCTAAGACAAATGAAAATGGAAACACAACATATCAAAATTTACAGGATGCAGCAAAAGCAGTTTTAAGAGAAAAGTTTATAGTGATAGACACCTACATTAAGTAAATTAAAAAAATCAAAGAAACTGAACTTTATACCTCAAGTAACTAGAAAGAGAAGAACAAACTAAGCCAAAAGTTAGCAGAAGGAAGGAAAGAAATAATATAAGAGTGAAGGAGAAACAAGTGAAATGGAAACTAGAAAAACAATAGAAAGATGAATAAAATTATGAGTTGGTTTTTTGAAAAGTTATATAAAATTGATAAACCTTTAGCTAGACTAAGATTGGAAAAGACGAAAATAAATAAACTTATAAATGAAAGATGAGACATTATAACTGATACCATAGAAATAGAAAGATTGTACTATGAGAAAATACACCAACAAATTGGATAACCTAAAGAAATTGATAAATTCCCAGAAACATACAAACTACCAAGACTGAAACATGAAGAAATAGAAAATCTAAACAGACCAATAATAAGCTGATCGAATTAGTAGTGAAAAATTTCCCAACAAAGAAAAGCCCAGAACCTGATTGTTTCAAAGGTGAATTCTACCAAGCAGTTAAAGAATTAATGCCAATCCTTCTCAAACTCTTCCAAAAAACTAAAGACGAGGGAACATGCTATGGCCTGAGTGTATCCATCAAAATTCATATTTTGGAAGTTTAATCCCTAATGCAACAGTGTTGGGAGGTGTTTAGATCGTGAGGGATGCACCCTTGTTAATATATTAATGCCATTATAAAAGGGCTTAACAGGGAGTTTTATCCTTTTTATTCTTTCCCCTTCTGCCATCTAAGGACACAGAATTCCTCCTCTCCAGAGGAAGCAATATTCAAGGTGCCATCTTAGAAGCACAGAGAAACCCTTACCAGATGCCGGCACCTTGGATCTTGGGTTTCCTAGCCTCCAGAACTTTGAGAAATAAATCTCTATTCTTTACAAATTACCCAGTTTCCGGTATATTGTTTTAGCAGCGCAAACAGAGTAAGACAGAACACCTCCAATCTCATTTACAAGGCCAGCATTACCCTGATACCAAAGCCAGAAAAGAACACTACAAGAAAAAAAATGACAGGCCAATATCCACGATAAACATAGATGCAAAAATCTTCAACAAAATACTAGCAAGAAAAAATTCAATGATACAGCAAAATATTCATACATCATGATCTAGTGGGATTTATCCCTAGGATGCAAGGATGTTTAACAAAGGCAAACCAATAAATACAATACACCACATTAATAAAATGAAGAATAAAAATCATAGAATCATCTCAATAGATGCAGAAAAAGTATTTAATAAAACTCAATATCCTTTCATGATAAAAATTTTCAGCAAATTAGGTATTACATGAGTGTACCTCAACATAATAAAGGTCATAGATGACAAGCCCACAGCTAACTACATATTCAATGGTGAGAAGCTGAAAGCTTTTCCTCTAAGATCAGGAACAAGACATGGATGCCCACTCTTACCACTTTTCGATATAACACTTGAAGTCCTACTTAGAGCAACTAGGCAAGAAAAAAATAAATAAAATATATGCAAATCAGAAAGGAAGAAGTAAAATTGCCTCTGTTTGCAGATGACATGATATTACATAGAGAAAACCCTAAAGAGTCCAGCAAAAACCTGTTAGAACTAATAAACAAATTCAGTAATGTTGCAGGATAGAAAGTCAACATGCACACTCAGTAGCTTTTCTATCTCTAACAACAAAGTATCTAAAAAGAAGTCAAGAAAACAACGGTGATATAGCACCTCTTGTATTTTCCTGGTTAGAGCTGGAATCCATTCTACTAAGTGAAGTATCCCAAGAATGGAAAAACAAGCACCACATGTACTCACCAGCAAACTGTTTTCACTAATCAACACTTAAGTGCACATATAGGAAGAACATTTATCAGGTGTCAGGCAGATGGGATGGGGGAGGAGGGGATGGGTATATGCATACATAATGAGTGCGATGTGCACCATCTGGGGGATGGACACGCTTGAAGCTCTGACTCGAAGGGGGAGGGTAAGGGCAACATACGTGACCTAAACATTTGTACCCCTGTAATATGCTGTAATAAAAAAAAATACATAAATAAAAAGAAAACAATCCCATTTATAATAGCTACAAAAAATAAACATAATATTCAGGAATAAATTTAACCAAGGAGGTAAAATACTTATACATTGAAAAGTATAAAACATTGATGAAATAAATTGAAGAAGACACAAATCAGTGGAAAGAAATGCCACGTTCACGGATTGGGAAAATTAATAGCATTAAAATGTCCATATGACCTAAAGCATTCTACAGATTAAATGAAATCTCCATCAAAATTCCAATGGCATTTTTCACAGAACAGAAAAAAACATCCTAAAATTTGTATGGAACCACAAAAGACCCTGAATAACCAATGCGATCTTGAGCAAAACATAAATCTGGAAGTATCGTGTTACCTGATTTCAAAATATATAACAAAGCTACACTAATCAAAACAATATTTGCATAAAAACATGTATATAGACCAATGGAACAGAAGAGAAATCCCCAAAATAAATCCATGCACTTATATTGAATTTATCTTTGCCAAATTGCCACAAACACACAATGAGAGAAGGGCAGTATCTTCAATGAATGATATTGGGAAAATTGGATATTCACATACAGGAGAATGAAATTGGACCCTTATTTTGTACTACATACAAAAACCAACTCAAAATGGATTAAAGACTTAGGTGTAAAACCTGAAACTGTGAAACTTCTGGAAGAAAACATAGGGAAAAATCTTCTTGACATTGATCGATACAATAATTTTTTTATACAATCCCAAAACCACAGGCAGCAAAAGGAAACACAGACAAAGGAGATTGCATCAAATTACAAAGCTTTTACACAGTAAAGAAAACATAGGCTTTCAGTGCCACGGCACGTTATTACAATTTTTGTTTTAGCCATCAAATATGACTTAAGAAACTCATGAAAATAAGGATAGTCTATTTTATTTATAGTTCATACAGTCTATTATTATTTATCCCAATTTATTTCACATTCTGCTATTCTTCCCTTTGTGAAGTTCCAATTTTTCATCTGTTATCATTTCCTTTCTGTCTGGAGAGCTTCCTTTAGCCATTTTTAAGGGTAGATACATATCTACTAGTGAAAAATATGCATCGTTTTTCCTTGTCAGAGAATTCATTTCCCCTTCATTTCTGAAGGACAGTTTCACCAGATAGGGAGTTTGTGGCTGACATGTTCTTTTGTTCTGCGCCTGAAAAACGTTGGGCTAATTTCTTTTGGCCTCCATGGTTTCAGATCAGAAATCCATTGTCATTTGAATTGGTGGTCCCCTGTAAGTACTGAGTCATTTCTCTCTGGTTGCTCGATGACTCACCTTTACTTTTCCGAGGCCTAACTGTGATGTGTCTTGGTACATACTTTGGGGTTGGGGGGAAGGAGTGGCTATCCTCTTTGGGATATATTCATCTCTTTCAATCTGTAGGTCTGTATCTTTTGCCAAATTTGGAAAGCTTTCAGCCATTACTTCTTCAAAAACTTTTTCAACCCCATATTCTTTCTCTGCTTCTTTCTGAATTCTGAAGATACGAATGTTACATCTGTTGTTTTACAGGTGCTTGAGCTCTGTTCATTTGATTTCCAGTCTATTTTCTCTGTGTTGTTCAGATTAAGTTCTATTTGTTCTCAAGTTCACTGATTCTGTCTTCTGTCATTTCCACTCTACTGTTGAGTTCTTCCAGTGAGGTTTTCTATCTTTTTCAAGGGAATTTGTAATCATTCATTCAATTGCTTTAAAATTTTTGTCAAATGATTCTAATATCTGATTCATCTGAACTGTCTTTCCTCATTAAAATTGTGATCTTTCTTCTCTTCTTGGACAGGTTTCTTGGTATAGTGGGTGATTTTCTTGACATGACAGGTGATTTTCTATTGTATCCTGGACATTTGGATGTAAGTTTAAGAGGTGGGGGTTTTTCACCCAACTTATATCTTCTATTTTGATAGGCAGTCACGTATTTTGGTTTAGCATGTGGGTTCCTCCTGACCTCCCTGAGTTGCTGACACCACTGCTAGGGGAAGAGAGGTTCTCGCCACCAAGGGGTTTGGGGCTGGAGATAGGTTGAGCTGCCCTGGCTCTGCTGATGGAGCTGCTGTGGCAGTTTGGGCCCACCTCTTCTGGCAGGTGTGAGCTGGGGAGAACGGTTGGCCTGATGGGGTCTCTGCTGGCAACATTTGTGTGCAGACTGGGCCGTCACGAAGTTCCAGCCGGGCTTCCCCTTTCCCGCTCCTTTGGCCAGAGAAAGCGCACATTCCCTCCCTTCCTCCCTCTCTTACTCCCTTCCTCACTGTCTCCCTCCTTTCCTTCCTTCCTTCCTCCTTCCCCTCTTCATTGTCTCCCTCCTTTCCTTCCTTCCTTCCTTCCTTCCCTCCATCCATTCTTGTCGGCAGTTCAGGGTCGCAGGGCTCTCCAGCGGCCAGCCACAGGTACATGGGGGATAGGAAGAAAACCCAGGGAACTCGCCATGATGACTTTCTTCAAGTCCCGAGGTCCCTCGCCAATTCACTTTCTTCTTTCCTACCTTTTAGAATCGTTTTATGACCATCTGTTGAATTCTTTCGAGGTATTGAATTGTATAATATTTAGAGGGACAGAGCGAGTACAAGTGAGTTTATGCCCTCTTGTCTCAGAACCGGAAGCCACGAAATGCTTTTTAAAAATGGATTGTTTCATTTACTCTTAAAAATCCTATTACTGATTTAAAATGAAAAGCAGCAGAGTAACTTCTTTAAGGTGACCTAGCAAATCGGTGGTGAAATGAGGGCTTACACTCAGACTGTCTCGAGAGGGCCCAGCTCCTTCTTCTGCCTCCCCACGACTACCCCAGGGCTTTTTAGAGCAGGCACTCTGCCTCCTTCCTGCACGAGCACACACAGGGATCCATTCCCACGGGATGATGGAGGGAAGGGAACCAGAGTCTAGCTGGGGAATTGAGTGGTCTGTAAAACCCAATCTTCCATTTGAGATTCACTCCCAAATGGCAAAAAAGTTGCATAGGAAATAAATTCAAATAAACTCAAACCAACTCACTGTGTTAGCAAATATTCTGTTGGCCAAAATATTAATACCAAACACAAAATGAAGAAGAGGACCTGGCTGATACCTCTAACTTCTGAATGTCCTACATGAGGTTGGCATATAGGAGATCCTCAGTAAGTATTCCCTGCCTGAAACTAAAATGAACCAGCCATTTTAAACACTGGATGAACCTTGGCTCAAATTACCTCCTACCAGACAGTGTTCCGGAGAACAAACAACCACATCATGACACCCTGTGGAATATCTGAGATACTACACTATGCAAGCTCTACCAAAGCCCAAATTCAAATGGACAGAGGGAAAGCAAAAAAGAAAACAGCTCCCCAAAGTGCATAATCAATATTTAAAGGTCTAGAATGCTCTTTTATCGTCAGCAGTCTGACTCCGATGGATAAGGCACTCTAAAATAAAAGTGCCTGCTTCCCGTGCTCAGTGCTTATCTGAATTCCAGAGCATTTATATGATTTCCTTTCTCTTAAAACTAATTTTAAAATGTGATCCAAACCCCTAACCAAGACAGCATGTTCCCAAATAGTATGGAATCTTGTGTAATTTTTCCTTTAGACATAAAATAAATAGGCAGCAAATTTAAAACATCCCCAAATTGTTACAAAATGAAACATCCTGAAAAAATCCAATGATTAAATGACAGAAAAGTGCAAGGGAGCTTTGAGAAATATTTGAGATGTAAAAATATTAATAAGTGACTGCTGCAGACAAGATCTTCATGGTTTGTTTAACCATGGCTAAACTTAGTGAGAGTATGGCAGGGTGACTAAGAGGTCTAAGAGCCTCCAAAAAGAAAAAACTCCTAATATGTAAACTCATTTCTGCTGAACGTCAAGATAGTCAGAAAGAAAACTTATTTTTGTTTGCTTTCCATATGAAAACCTGAAAACCCATCAAATTTAGTATGCAAAATATTTCCTATTTTTAAACATCTTGTATCCCCCCAACTGAAACAAAAAGTATACACAAAGGAATCATTGTATGCAGCAAAAGTGCATTTGTACTACATTAAACAGAAAATGATTAAGAATTTTTGATGACACTATACTTTTATAAGAAAGTCATAGCTATACATGTTATATAGCTTTGGGATAAAGTTTCGCCCATGCATACACCTTTCGTTTTCATGAAATTCTGTATTTATTCCATAGTAGCTGATATGAGAAAATCGGTCTGCTTATTGGAATACACAAGACACTCAGAAGAAAAGAGGAATTAAAAAGGAAGTAAGACAAATGGAAAAGGTACCTTATAAAATCTTTAAAATCTCATGAAAACCATATATAGATGACTGTGATTCTGAGAAATATATAACTGATCTTCTACAGATTTTCATTGATACATTTTCTTTTCATACGTACACATTCATTTTCCACTAATTCTATTCTAAACTTAAAATTTAGTTGACAAGATAGTACCTGCCTTTCACGCTTGCTTTGTTAATACTTAATTCCTAGGCTACAATTCAACTGCGACTAACTTTAAAACCTAAGTGCATCATCTAATCTTTGACTATTTAAATAATGTATATTTTAGTAATTAAGATATGCTGTTAAGATCACTGAAAAAAAAAAATCATTAAACTCTTTGGGGATAAAAGTCTTTTCTTGTCCACACACTGTCAATAAACAAAGTGCTAATCTTGTCACTTTTTTGGCCACTGTCTCAGGAATGCTTCTTAAGTACTCAAAGGATTAAATTAAATCTCACCTGCAGACAGGCTTTACAATTCAGCTGAAAACCTAGTTCTCAAAGGAAAATTACTTTCATTATCGTAAGTTAAAACCAAATATTCTGTCCTCTGGAATTTGCAGGAAAAGAGCAGCATCAAAGAAAACAATTCACTTCAAGAGAGTTTGTTCGTCAAGACCCTGTCTAAAACAATTACTTAAGGGAGAATTCGTTTTAGAAAATATTTTCTCAAGGTCATTCTAAGACAGCTAGAAAACTGTGTTATTTAAATTACTTCAAGTTGATGCATTTTTTGCAATTTTGACTGTGTTCTTGGGGTTTTAATATTTTTTTAAAAAAGAATTATTTTATGTATAGTCGCTGTTTTGAATTCTAAATTTGGCTATGGTCTTTTACTTTTTTAAGAGATTGTATAATTTTATGAGCTAAACATCTGAAACCTACAGAGGGAATAAAAGAAGAGATTTATTGCCTTTGAGTCCAAAAATGAAATAATAGAAGAAACTAAATTTGAGATTAAAGGTATGTATTCATTTGGGGGAAAATGACAGCACTTTAGTACTCAAGAAACTATTTTCCAACTTAAAGTACTCTATCTATGCTCTTTAATTTAAGAAATATTTAATAGGATAAAATACTCATATTGCAGAAATTTTCCTCCTAAGAACAGACAGCATTTCAAAAAGTCCCCCCACCATGTTGTTATAAGAGTCACCGGGGGCAGGATTAGGACGTGGTTCATTTTGGGGCTCTTGCATCTACTTCCTAAATAAACAAATCCTAACTCTCTCTCCCCAAATCAAATACAAACCCAGACAAGGGACAGGGAGATGAACTACTAGACTGAAAAATAGAAACATTATGTCAAAGCACCCTACATCATTATTTGCAGACAATTTATTTTGTTATTGCTTAGTATCCTTCATGCTAAATGTTCTGTCCCCTACAGCAAATGTTCCATTTCAAAAACATAGTAACATGTGCTGGAAATAGAAACCAAAGCAATAGTTCTGGTGGCTATACAATGCATTTTGTGGTAGATTAGAAAAATGCACATTAATGAAGCTTAGTATGTATGAATTTCACTATCAATATAATCTATAAAATAACCCAACAGTATATTAGAATTCTTTTTTAGTTGTTATAAAGCTTTATGAAATAGAGATTAAAGTGTATTTTACCATCATTAGACTATCTCTAAAAGCGGGCTCTATTAAC
Source organism: Indri indri (assembly GCA_004363605.1). NCBI lineage: Eukaryota > Metazoa > Chordata > Mammalia > Primates > Indriidae > Indri > Indri indri. The sequence continues at coordinate 202,364 of RJWJ010000588.1, forward strand.
ATGCAAGAATTAAAGGCAATATTTGCAAATTTACTTTTTATTTTCATTTTATTAATAGAAACTTGAAGAAGTGCAAACGAACAGCAACATTTCTTCAATTAGGTGCATAAGCATGACCTGTCGAAAGATCATTCTCTTAGTATTTTTTCTTTGGTTTGTACGTTTGATTCTTTACAATGTGTTTTACCTACACTTGGCAAGACTCATTCCATCCTTAACCTTGCAGAGCCTAGTTTTGAATGGCCCTAGCAGGCCCTCAAAGATGAATCTTACCTGTGCCCCAGTTCCCCTTCACTGCAGATGGATTTCTTTAGGAATGTATAATCTTACCTGTCATTCTGACTAAAGCCACAGTGTTGTGTCTGAGCTTCACCAATGTTATACAGTAACTTTGAGCATCTTTAACATTTATCTCAAATATTTTGGAAACTAAACATGAAAGGACCTCTGGAGATGAGGAATTTGCATGAGGTTAAGGTCAAATCCCTTCTCAAGAATCTTTTGCGACATAGTGAGTTATGTTCTTCATTGGAACAAAGGGGTGGGTGGACATAAAGCCCTCAAGAATGTAATTCAGCAACCTCCGAGAGGCACTAGTGATTTACGAAACCAAATACAGTCAGGGGTCCTAAAGGGATCATCTATTCCTATCACTCACTGTGTTGTGATGAATCACACATCTGCAAAAAAAAAAAAAACTCTCAATTATTAAAATATAAAAATTATATAAAATAGTGTGGCCTTCAATTTGACTGCATACAAGAATCAGCTGAATACCTGATAATGCAGATTCCCAGGCCTCCAACCAGAGGTGCTGATTCAGTAGGTCCAGGGAGAGGTTTGCGAATCTGTGTGCTTAACAAGTGCTAAAAGTGATTTTGATCTTGCAGTCCGTGGAGCAAAGCTTTAGAAACAGTGGCACTGAAACATTTTTACATCAAACTGAGTCCGAAAAATAACAGTTACTCCCCATTTCTCCCTCAACCACTTTCTTCAAGAAACATTGGCAATATTCTCACTTAGTCTCTAGTAACTGAGCTTATTTTTCAAAGGCTGAGAATTCAAAAAGCGTTATTCACTGACATTTAGGAGAGCCCCGAAGACATGGGTGCAGGCAGAGGATGGGGGCTTGTGGGTGAGGAAATGGTTCCTCTTCCCTTGCACCTTCCTTCTTAAGACTAGCACAGACAGCAGTGGTGCTTGCACTGATGCTGGCATCTTCTATGAGAAAGCAAAGGGCATGCAAAGATCCTGTCTCCTATCTTCCCATTGCTCCTTCAATAAAATAACAAAGTAACTCACCAGTTACTTTACAACAACTCTATCCATAGCCTGTCTTCACGTAGAACCCATCGGAGGCCAAAGATAAAACAAAAAGGCTGAAGATATAACAGACACCCATAAAAATAACTAGACCTGAAAAACCCTAATGGACAGAGCTTCAGCATCAATGAGACAAATTCTGCATATTCTCTGCCTCTCAAGTTCCTGGTAAAAGAACTTCATGGGGTCTTCAATACATTAGGGAGAAGAAGCACAAAAAGATTATGAACAGTCACCCTGCAGTCCTGTGATTTAAACCCCAGGGTTGGACAGATGAGCAGAAATAGTTAAGAAAGCCTTTCATTTTCTTCCTTTCAAAGTTTAATGTCGTTCATTCCTTCCAGCAGTAACCATCTGCATTTGAGAGGTCTGATTACAGCACACACAGAATTTACAAAGTAAAATAATGATACAGGCCCAGACTCATTCTGCTAATGGAAAGGAGTCTGTCTTCTGCAAAGTGTCAAAAATTCAATCTCATCTGCTAGCCTGACACTGAAGAAAACGTAAACTGGGCTTCTTTTCCCAATTAAATTCAGGGTTCCTTAAACTTCCCTGGAAGGCTAGTCTTGTTCTGAAATCAGATATTTAAAGAAGAAGTCTGCTTTTGTTTATGTACTTTTGTTTCCTATTAAGATCCAGAATGCGTTTTGTTCTTTTATTATCCAAGGCAGCTTCCCCACGTGTAAATTTCAGAATCTCATGGATCGATGTTCCAGGATGGCAATCAACAACTTCTATGGTTTGTTAACAAACTCCTCTGGTCCCCTAATACCTCTGGATGCTGTCCTTAATCAGAGGACACACTTGGGGTGAGTGATCCAAATCCAGATGTATCCAAAGGTGCCACACTGCGGGTCACTATAAAATTTCTTGCAGAAGTATATTAAAATGTAAGGGGCTGCTACAAGGCAGCAAGGAATCCTTCCAGAGGAAAATGGGTCAGAATTCATAAGCCAGAACTTCACTAATAATTAGTTGGCGTGTAGTGTGAACCAACTGTGAAACCAAATGTAGCACTTAGAGCACACAACATGTTTAAATAAGCCCTTTGAACAAAATTAAGGGGGAAAAGGAGAAATATTTGAAGTGTTATACCCAAGGAAAGATACCAGGAGTTGCTGGTAGGTCTGTTCCAAGGCAGCTTACATACATTTAAGTACTTTTTTAAAAAGGAAAAGATAGTTGTAACTTAAAAAAAACAAAAGCAACTAGCTCTTATGTTTAAGTTCCCACACGCTCTCCCCCTAGGCTTCCTCTTCTCCGTGGTTCAGTAATTGCTGGCAAGAGGGGCCACTTGCACCCTCAAAATAGGGGGCAAGTGGCTAATTATTTCTGTATAAGCCCATGTGCAGACTCAATCAGTTGCAGATGTAGAGTTGTACCCACAAAAAAAGCAGCAGCTTCTATACTAGAGGGTCCTAGATACAGTGGAATTCCAAGAGAGCAACACAATCACTCTGCAATTCATTGGGTGAATCTGTATTTAGACCCCCAAGTGGGCTGCCTGGTGATTTTCTTTAAAATAAATTAATAAGAATAGCCTCCCCCCTCCCCCGGCAAAAAAAAGGATTTAAGGATATTCTGGTGATATTCTGATGTGCAAGTCAAATCTGCTCTTAATACTTATCTTGGTCTAAATATTATACCTTAAGTTCCTTCAGTGTTTTGCCTAACTCTACCTCAGTCTTCTTTTAATTCAGAAAGAGAGGGGACAGGAAGAAACTGTATGCCCGGAGGCAGACTTCCCACTGCCAGGCATTGTGTGTGCTGATTGAATCCGCATGGCAATCCCATGATTGGTGACAATGATCCCTATTTTACAGACAAGGGTCACATTGTTACCAGATGGAAAAGTAGGACTTGAACCCAAGTCTGTTACATTCCAAACACAGTGCTTGCTTTTTTTTGTTTTTGATCCATAGATATCTACCCGCTGCTTTAATATTTATTTTTTAATATCTAACGTGGATTGGCCACAGCAAGATCAAGAACAGCTCTCCTATAAGCATTTATTTCAAACTGCTCTGACTACGTGCTATGACACTTCCCTCTGGCCCCTTCCCTCCCACAAGTGCATTCTCAGTGAAAATCAGTTACAAGATAGCA